>CM034154.1:723607260-723785949 GCA_019776745.2 Taxus chinensis
CTTCTATAAAGAAATAAGGAAACCATGATCCAAATTAGCATGCCATCGATGGGATTTCACTATCAACCAACATTTATCCACTTAAAAATATACAGTAACCAAGAGTCAATCCGATCCTAACACAATCCATAAGCCCATAACTAAACAGCTCTACTCTGATGAGGATAAAATCTCTTAATAGGTTGTAAGAGGGTCACTGCCACCGCTATCAAGCTATACCAACTAGAGCACTACACAACGAACTCTCCAGGATCCTAGACACACTCAAGGTTTCGTCTTTCTAAAACTGAGGCATAACTTAAAGCACTTAAGATGACATTCAAGGCTCCTACGTGTGTACCCCCATACGACAAATGTCCACAATACAACCAGTGTAGACCAGGCTCAACAACATGCAGGAAGGAATCACGTACCGTTTAGCTAAGTAGCCAACAGAATAACGAGCTCTGAGTTACCAGTCAAATTAAAAATCCAAGAAATATTGGCAATCAAGGAAAGTGGCATAAGCATCCGCATTGCAAAGTCTGAATCTCGCAAAAATATAATTACTAAAAGAGCCTCAGAGCTTCTCAATCAAATCATAAAATAAAACGCTGGTCCTTGATAAAATAAAACCAGTTTTACAAATATATAAAATACAGAAAGTCAACATCACAATCACTTTGCAGAGCCCTTCATAGCTGCTAATAGGGGTATATGCCTCGAGCTCTGTTTTAATAATGCATACGCTAGCTGGATCAAAAATGACACCAAGGCCTAATATCCAGTTACTCATACGGGATTAAGTTTTCCATAGTGGCGACCAAAACTAACTCATCTAACAACTAAAAAAAAAAGAAGCTTTGGTGACTAAACAACTTCTAATTTACTATGTCTGACCCTAGAACACAACCACTAATGTTAAAACCACAAGAATCACAGCATATAATTTATCATTCCAACAAGAAGAATCTTACGGGGTTTATCACGTCATACAACTAAAGAAATTAGTATGCATCAACACATATTTTTAAGAAAAAAAAAAACAAGTTCATGTTACATCAGGATTTCATAGAGTATCCATTAATTTTTAACATTTTTAGTATCTAGGTTCGACTAAACGCCACTAGGCGAGTTCAACAATTCGAAGAATTTTATTACTTTTGTTTTATTTTAAAACACAGAGATTAAATTTTACTAACTGATTTTTGGGTTTCGAAGTTCGCCCAGGGTCCAAGTGTTGACAACCTCGCTCTGATACCAAAATGTGATGCCCCGAAAGGGCGACGCCACACTCACGCCAACGACGACGACGACGATGCAACAATGATGACGCAATCTCCAAGCGACCTGAAAATGCAACAATTTTTTTTTTAAGGTAATGGCTCTTGTTTGATTTATTTTATCTGCAAGTTTGGAGACCTGCTTGACCTTGGGAATAGACAAGCTTCAGTCTATTACTTTGCATTCTGCTCGCAAGACAAAAACTACATGATTGTCGCATTTCCATCTACTCGAGATTCACTTCAATATTCGTTGTATTCGCCTCTATCCTTAGCAGATGAATTTCGAGTTTCAAGAATGGGGATACAAGACTGCATAGGGGTAGTTGACTGCTGACCCCGTTTTCACTTTATGAGCCAATGTATAATAGGATGAGGGTGACCAGGGTATTATATGCATTATAATTTTATTGATTTTTATTTTTTTTTGATATATTTTAATATATATATTTGCAGAGATATAACATCAGGATAACACGAATATCGTTATTTCGTTGGCGCTTAAAAATCTTTCAAGATAGATTCTTAGATATCCCTTAAAAGGGATTAGATACTTTTAATTAAGTGGTATATATATAGATATATTATCAAGTTTATTCTCAAATGAACCTACATTCTTATAATTTAAAAAAAAATAAAAAAATAAAGGAATAAGAGTCCATTCAACCGACATCGTAAATATGTGTATTTTCAAGATTTGCACTTGAAGGACTCTACATTGCCTTACGAGGTAAACAATATAAAAACATATAACCAATAATAAAGTCCGAAGATAAAATAAAAAATTAAAAAAAAATATTTAATGATAACTAGAATGTGTCTCAATAATACTACTTGAAAGTAAATTTGTAACATTTGTGACAATTGAAACCCTTCTTGAGCATTATTCACAATTTTACCTTATTTGATGTCTTCTAATAATTCTTAGCCATTATCCATTGACACTTTGCTTATATATAAAAACCTTTTTTGTTTTTAATGAAGGATGATATAAACATTATTTAAGGTTTAATTTTCTTTAAAAAAAAGTGGGGCCTATTTAAACTTAGGTTCGTCATAACTATAAATACATCAATGAAAGAGACATAAGAGAAACTTTGATAGGGAAAAAGTCACAAATTGAAAATCACTTAATAATGGGGCGACTCAACAACCAACCGTCTCAATTCATTATTCCCTGTCTGGCATGCCTCCATTCAAACCGGCCGCATAAGCATTTACTCTCAAGGATTTTGCAAATCAAAATCTCTAAGGTCGGTCTACCGTTGGGATTTGACCTGAGCAGTGTGAAGGAAGGCGAGGAGGTTAAGGACGTAGCTACAGCTACCAAGATAGGCATGTTACTCCTTTCAACGGCCCATCCGCGTGAAGAACAGGTAGAGAGTAGGCAAGGACGCAGGTGGAAGAAGCAAGTGTTTTTTTCCTTCTTTCATTTGCCCATGGCCGTGCCACAACCACTGTCCTTTCTTTGTTCTTTTTGTTTATTATTATTTTCTTAAATTTCTGAGCATTTTAACCTGCGGATTGTCCATTTATGTAGATATCCATTCAGTATCCAACACACCTTCAAATCCGGGCTCACCTTCAGGATGCTCTTGTCAAATAAGTCGAGAAGGGGACAGTGAGCACGTTTCAAACTTTATTGCGGCCAGGAGGAGTATCAAATGGCGATCAGTACGAGGAACCACAGTCTGGCCGCCTGGACAGAAAACAGTAAGACTGTAACCGGTAGGGTGTTTTTACCTCCATTTTCATTGAGTGCTGCATGGTGTGCGCATGGCGGGGATCCACGGGTTGAGAGTGCATCCAAGGAGCGGTCTGTCCGACTATGTTGCTATTTGTGCAGTATCGAATGCATCCTCAATCACGGGGTTCGCCTTCAAGAGCGACTCCCATCCTGATCTAATGACCAGTGCATAGAGGAGAATCTCCTAGCGGTGGATTTGTTTCATACTAGAAAAAGGCAGAGGTGTAAATGGAATTTATTTTTGTAAGTACCCTTCCTACGTAGGTCTGGTCATGTAAAAAAATGGCAAGAATAACATTAATACTGTCCAGAATTAGACTTCAAGATATCAATTTTGTCTCACAGAAGAACTGCTTCTTACTACTGTGTGAACATCCTCCCAACTGTGATTCGAGTCATGTGATACACTAACTTCTAGAAATAGCAGAGCACTTTTAGAAATGGGCATTCCAGGTTTAGCTCTTCAAATTTTACATAGTGAGCGAGGGACATCTGTTAGCCAATGAGCCAAAAAACAGTCATCAACAGTTCGGAGAGAGATTCAGAAGGAGTGGCGTGTTGCATACTCGTCGTATTGAAGTATGTCGAATGCGGTTAAGTTACTATGTTTTGCTAGTTCTTGGCACGTACGTACGTAGAAGATGAAAACTGCCAGACACGACAGGGCTGGATTTTGACTTTCAAAGTTACATGCCACAATAATTTCATTGACATTGTTAATTGAATGTGGTTTCCTGGCATATCTAAAGCATGTGGAAACACAAGTAAATTTTAAACTTACAAACGCTGCTACGAATAGAAATTATAAACAACCGGCAGCTTGTAACATATTACATTTTGTTGTTTTTAGAGAAATCCTATAATAGTAAATCCGCTGGTTTTCATATTAATTAAACATGGGTAATAATTAAAATATTAATTCCCTTTTAAATGAAAAGTGGTAATGAACTTATTAAGTTTAGAATTTTGTATTAACATCTCCTTCCACACAAATCAATAAATATAGCAGGGGTATTCTAAGAGATTCGATTTCATTTTCTTATTTATTTGCAAGGGATTTAACAATAAGTTCATGAATGGATAAAACATAAAGGGGACTAGAACTTGAAATGCTTGTTGCAAATCGAATATTAAGGATGTTCTAATGGAAAACATTTGGAATACATTAAAACCATATTTCGACTTTGGTGGTGCTTCCTCCCTTTTGAAAAGATACATAGTTGTGCCTTATTGTTATAAAGTTTTAAATGGATCAAACTCCTCTCTATTTTGAGCCCATTGATAAAATTGTTTATAAAATATTCCTTTTACACTATCATTCCACTATTAATACATCTCCTTGTGGGCAACAAAATGAGATCTAACATGTATAGTCTTTGTAATTTTCTTTCCATCCTCCCACAACATTCTCAATAAGCTTTAGAGCAAGAAATACTATCATACCAATACAACATTTCCTTCAAATCTTATTACCACATATTCTACTTCATGTGGAAACCGATTTACAATGATAGAAGCTAAGGAAAGCAAAACAATATTACATTTCTTTCTCCACTCAAGGTGGTTAATTACATGATGTTTTAGCATTGTCAACAACAAGATTCAAGTGCTTCAAAGTGTTCTTCACTCATGCTCCAAATTCCACGCATTTCCAATCACAACCAAGATAGGGGGAGAGGCAACGCTCTCCTCCCAACCAAATCTCAATGGAGAAGAGAAGCAATCTCCTCCATTGACCCCCGAGCCCCAAACACAACACAATGAAGGGGTGATCTCCAACTCAAGGCAACAATACATGCTTCCACAATACAAGTTCTTCACAACATTCAAGCTAAAATAGAAGAACAAGGAGACACACAATAACATCAAACATTATACAACAAGGCTTGCATCCAAGCCAACAAGAGAAGGAACTATGGGAATATTTTCCTTATGCCTCCCAAATGAGATGAGATGCCCATCCAAAACCCTCCACAATAAAACACAAGCCCCTATGACTCTTATTCCTCCCTCAAGTACCCCTTTTTCCTCCCATACTCTTATGCCTCCCTCCTCTTATGGCTCCCTCAAAGACAAGGTAGAATGTAAACATTCCTACCCAAGATGGGCATCCCTCTCAAACTCCCTCCACAATATCCTAATCTACTCTTTTCCTCCCTCATGAGTATTCCCATAGACCTCTCCTATACTACACAATAAGCATTCTATCCACTTTTCACAATATACCAAAGTAAACATGCATTTTTCACAATTTTAGCATAGAAGCATCAATAATATGAAAACAAAACAAAGGAGAGGGTTTCCTACCTCTCCATTGGAGAAGCCTAACCAAGAAACTTGTCCAAGCTCCTTCCCAAATCAATCCAAGCATGCAAGTCCATGCACTCTTTCTTTCTCTTTCTCCCAAAAATAACAAAAGAGAACTCTTCAACAAAACAAAAGCAAAACTCCAACCCCCTCAACAAGAGAGGAAGTTTCAATAAATAGAACAAAGGAAAGGGTGAGGGTGATGTGGCTCCATGTAGGATGCCACATCACACATCCTCAAACCACCTCCCAAGGTCAACCCAAATCCCAAAACACCATAAATGGGTGGTTGGGTTGAATGACAACTCTCTTCCACAATCCAACCCTTTTCCCATGTGCCTTAAGGCACAATAATGCAAAATGAAGAAAAGAGCACTCCAAAGTCACATTTCCCTTCCCAAAACAATAAATAACCCCCTTTTTGGATTCCCAACCCATAGATATGGTTGGTAAGGGGTTTTGGGAAGTGTGGGACAAGTTTAACTTGTCCCACAAGTCCCCCAAAATTGCCCTCAATCTCAAATTCGAGATTCAAAGAGTTTGGAGAGGTCAACACTCAATACCAAGCATTCAATACATGAGGGAACACAAGGCTCAAGGAGCCAACCATCAAAATTTATTACCCCCACTTGACTTCCCTCCCAGCTTAAAAATTAAAACAAGATATTAAATTAATCTAAACATACTTAGCAAAAGTAATAAAAGAAAAGACATCACCAATGAAATCACCTACTAAAGTAAATAAAAACAATTAAATAAACTCTAACCCCATGGTCACATTAGAACATTTCCCCCTCATGAAAATTCTCTTAACACATACAAGAATAGAGGTAACACAACACAATTACTAGTTGCCTTGACGACCAATTGTTGTAACCACCCGACATTCTGTTGTGTTTGGTCCCTAATCCCCCTCATGGTTGTGATCAATTTCCTGCAAAATCTAACAATACCTTCTGGCCTCATGACCATATTAGTGACGTCGAAATAATAAAACACATGCACGTATACATAACAATTTACACCATTAAACAACCTAATTAAACCAATGCTAGAATCAATTAATTCACCAATTGTTTAATTTTCTAACATTTCGATTATAACAATCCATCTCTTTGCACTAAGATCACAACATCAAAAATCATCTAGAAATATCCCTAATTTATGTCTAATACATCCATACAGTAGTAACAGTTAGAACATCGAATACTGAGTTAGGAATCAAGCATATAAATTTACTGCAATTGTCACATAATGTCCCAAGTATAACATGTATGTACTGTCTATCCAATAAGTAAAATGAGTGTATCAATTTCCATCTAGAATGTTTTATTTTTATTACGATATCAAGGTCTAGGGATCCAATAAATAGTGACCAGAGCCTAAACAATACAACAATAGTAATGACATAAAGTCAAGGTAATAATAATAATCAAAACACCATATAAATCTTGGTGTCCACACCTCTTAATTTTCATGCTGACTAGAAAACAGCAGTCATGTTTACGATTGTAATCAATTTAGAACAGATGCTCATGGTTCATTTAGTATCAAAGGGAAGTGGGCATTACATATAATCCAAATGGTTTCTCAATTGAGTTCAACCTTTGAAGCCCATCTTCTTTCAAGAAATAAAAGAGATCATTTTTTGGTACTCTATGCTAACATCTTTAAATAGTTGCTACAACTGAGTTTATGAACATGAGTGGTTAAATTGAGCAAGGTTTGTAGCTGCATAGAGGAAATCACACCTTGAATTTAGTGTTCTTCCATAGGAGTCCAACTCACATCTTCCAGAGATTGCATCGAACCATTTATACAATCATCAACTATAGTGCCCACATTTCCTAGCTTCAGTTATCTGTTGACTCTATACTCATATCTGATTATTTGACATGGATTATGACACATTTTGATATTATGTTATGATATCTGATCATTCGTGGATATGCACGATTTTTTGGGTGCGTTGCGCCAAACTAGCTTTGATTAGTATGATAGTACATTTCAATGGATGTTTTGGATACTAACATGTCACTACGAGATTGACCTTATTGGATATATTGTGGACATATGGTTTTTTCACATATCCTGATGTTATGGATTATTTGTTTATTCGATTTTATCATATGATAGACTGGATATATGTCGTTATATGTACTGCAATGGCTAACATATGGTGAATTTATGTGAAATTGTCCATGTTTCTCATTTACAATGTCATATTGCTTATGTGTTAGCATAGTTAGCATGTTTACACTTTGATTGGTTTACTGAGTAGTTGATTTATAGTTTTATTGGACATATGTTGAATTTAATGTTTGCAATGAGTGTGCAGATTATAGGGCACAACAGAATGTGAGTTTTTAGGGTGGCTATACGAATGTGCACAAGCGGCCCACATGGTTGATTCTTAGCCATGTTAGTTGTATGAAGCCTTATTGGCTACATGTAATTGTTTGGGCACGATGAGTGACCCTTAGATTTGTAATATTTTATATTGTGTAAAATTAATTGTGTTTAGGTTGTTTAATTTTGTTAGAAAACTAGGTTGGGGGACGAAATGGTCCCCACTTGCATTAGGAATGTATTTGTTTATGTGTTTGTTTAATTAATGGGGATTGGGGATACATAAACACCTTGAGTGGGCCCCACATCCTCAACATATGTGTCCTAAAGTGCCAAACCCCAAATTGAGTTATTTTCGGCATTTTTAGAGAGTCTTTTTGGTTTTGGGAGTTCTCATAACATAAAAATAAGCCCTTGGACCCTACCTATTAGGTAGGGGGGCTTAATTTCATAGCATAAAGGGATTTTTCCTCCCATTTGGTATCTCTCTTTTCACATATAACACCCACAAACGTTTCTACTCTCAAACAAACAAAACTAATAAAATAGTCAAGTTTACGGTAATAAATATATATTTTTGTTTTAAAATGGGTTTACAAGGTTAGACATTTCCACAATTAATAAATTTCTTGGTTAAAGTATTTCCACATAAGCTTGTGAAACTTAGTATTCAATTAATAATTAATAATTATTAAATTACTTCCTGAGAAAATATTTATGATTTAAAGCATCTATTAAGCTCCATTAGTTTAACTAGTTTATACCAAGCACCAAGGTTACATTATTTTCTAACTCAAAGGCTTAATTGTTTTACCTAACCACTAATTGGCCCCATTCACCCCATTACCCATGTTATCTCCCCCCCTTTTTATTTAAAATACATTCCCATAAAATGTCTTCCACTTAAGTGAGGTAGGGTTTAATTTGGGCCATTGGGTTGAATCTATCCTAGCCCTTAGATTTAGGTTTCCCTAAATTTCCTTATGGTTCTCTTTATAATTATATTTACCCCAAACAACATCATTTTCTCTTTTCTTGTTTGATTTGTTTAATGTAGAGATCCTACAATGAGATCTTTTTTGTTATTTAATGAATAAAAAATCTTGTTTTTTGAGTTCAACAATTGAGGAAAACCCCATTTCATTAAATAAATGGATTTATTTTTCATATTTCGCATTTGGGTGCCATAAAGAGATTGGAGAGCTTAAACAACTTACATTCGATTCATTTATAGTTGCTTGAAGTTTCCTTCTAATGGTCTTAAGCTTAGATTTCACTTAAATTTTAAATTGGGTTTTCGTTGTCCTGAAAAATTTTATTTTTCCAAAAATAAAAAGTGACGAAACCGCAAAATAGCCCTACATAGCTCTATTACATCTGGCATTCATGTGACCACCTAAAACCCGGCTAGAGGGTCAGTTCATTGATCTAACCACTCTATGTTGGGCAGTGGTTCTGAAATCCCCGTTCTGCACAGGGTGACAATTCTATTCCCCGAAAATAGAACCTTCAAATAATGAATTTTTTTTAACAATTTTCAACTTAAGTTGGTTTTTAATGCACTAATAATTTTAATGAGGGTGTCTTCCATTCATTGGTTGGGAGAGGGATAACATTTCTAGTTTCATACTGATAAATTACTTAACATCAACTCATTCTATATTCTTTCCTTTGCAATAAAATGTAAAATTGAGTATAACATTAACTAAAATTCATTCTCTTTCATATATTCAATTTTTCCAACAAAAACATAAATAACTCAATAATGTCAAACTTCCTTTCAATACGTCTTTATATCTTCCAAATATACATATATATATATCTATATTGTAACTTTAAATGCATACAACTTTAGGAGAGTTTCATTTCAAGGCAACTAAACAACTTAAGTGTCCCTTTCACTATTACATTACAATACAAATATGAAAACAACAAGTTTCCATATCATTCTTTTACAATAAAAGGAATTCAAATCCATTTCTTTCACTAAGACTAGTCCTTTCCAATAAGGTAAACAACCAAGAGTTCTTTCTACATTCACTAAATCACTTCAACTTGGAATAAATGAAATATTACAAAACTTTCTTTCAAACATACAAATGTTACAAACTTCCACTCAAAGTGGGAATAATAATATGATCAATTACAACTTATAGATTCTTCAACAAGGTCAAAACACAAGACTTCTTTTCATTTCTTCACCCAACTCGTAGCTTCAATCTTGCATTCTTCAATCTTTCAAAAACTTGGATCACAATACAAAGAAAGGGGGAATATGCAATGCTCTCTGCCCAACCTTTAATTGAGTAAGAGGAGAATCCATCCCCTTATTTTCCTTCAAGCCCCAACCAAAGAACAATGAGGGATCTTGAGCAACATTTGACAACTTTTTATAATAATGGCTTCCACAAAAACATACAATCCATAAACATTCAACACATCCAAATGGACATACTAAAAAATATTTACAACTTTCTCAAACAACACATAGGATTGATATCAAACCAAAAGGAGAAAGGAATATGAGAACCACATCCTTTTTCCTCCCAAGTGAAGTAGGAGTTTCACCCAAATCCTCCATGTGTACAATACAAACAATAAAACATCCTTATCTCTCCCCTTGCAAGTATGCAAAAAATATGTCCATGTTTTCCTTTTCACTCCTCATAGGTGAAACTAACAATAACAATCCCTCAAAAATGCATGCCTCACAACTCCCTTTTCCGTCCCCAATGGTCCCATACATCCATCTTCCACTCCCTTATTAAGGAAAACTACCCAACCACACAAAAGAACACATTCACAACACTGATACAATATTCAACAAGCACAATTTTCACATATAAAAACATAAATAAGAAGATAACAAAGGTGGAGATCCTACCTCTCCATCAAGCTTCCAACATTCTTCACTCCAACAAGATTTTTGACACCTTCAAGCCAAGCACACTCCAAAAGCAACTCCAAGCAAGCTCCCAATTCCAAAAGTGCAAAAGAAGAAAAATAAACAAGTAGTCCAAAATCCATCAAATTCAATCAATAAATAGAAATGGGATGTGAGGGTGATGAGGTGGCTGCATGTAGGATACCACTTCATCATTCCTCCATTCCAACACATAAGTCAAACATCATCCCCAAGACAATAAATGAACATGTAAGACTTATGACATGCCCACATGACACTCCAACTTGCACACCATGCCTACCAAGGAGAAATTAATTGTGGTAAGTAGGAAAGTGCAATTATTTTCACTTTTTACACTCCAAAATGTATAAATAAGCCTAAAATTAACCCCCATACCATATATATGGTTGTTGGGTTAATTTAAGAGGCATGGGACAAACTTAGCTTGTCCCATAAGCCTCCAAAAAAGCCTCCCAAGTCAAAATCCAAATTTTGAAGTTGGGGAAGAGTACACAACACAAAATCCAACACAAATCCAACTTACATCCACAAGATTTCAAGGACCATCTACCCTCATAATTATCCAATTGTCACATCCTTATTTTAGTTAACAAATTAAGTTGGATTAGCTAATTAAGACACATTAATAATTACTAATAAAGTGTCTAAAATTTCCAAGAATTAAATACACATAACAAAAAATAAAACACACACAAAATTAAAAGAAGGGAAAAAATTTCACCCCATGGCCACACATGTGATGTAACATCCCCATTTTTGTACATTAGAACAAGTAATTTTTTTTGATAAATGCTTCCTAGTTATAAATACATAATTTAGAACTCACAAATCAAAACAACCATTCTTATAACAGATAACCATACGCAGCTGTGATGACTCAGAGTACCTCCGATCTATTCATTCCATGACTCGGTGATCTACCAATCTATTCATGAGTATCAAAGAGTTGGCATTTTTATTTTAACACATCACTCTTGCGGTTCTCTTCCCTAATCCGGGATTCAGAATGCTCTGTCCAAGGAACCTATCTGAATAATTGTTACCATTATTCATCGGCATCTCATCCCTTAGACTAGGTGACATAGGACTACGCAATCAGTAGCTTGTGATACTTTGGCCAAATATTTGAAACATATTGCTTATGTCTCGTATTCCTTGACGACATACTCGTCAATCTGGAATACATCCTTCACCTCATTCCTATGTTATGTAGAATGTCTTATACTGACTTCTGTCAGTCTCTCCTGCCCCAATTTATTCACTCAGGAACGGATTAGTAATATGAAAATGTTATAGGGATGCTCCAGAGGACTAGGGATACGTTGACATATTGGGTCAACCCTAGTTAACCCAGTGTGTTAAGTTACCCTGAGTCTCCAGGGGCAGCCTTATAACATGACCAGGTTCCTAATCAGTCCCATAGTAAAACTTGTTCGAGTTTAAGGTGTAAATCTGAACGATCAATGCAAGGGTGTCGCCATAAGTCACCTGCATTGTTGTATCTTCGAGAAGATCCTAATCTTCTCGAAGGTACAACCCTGCAGTTGACTTGTGCCATCAACCTTCAAACCCGCCTCGAAAAGATCTACTTATTTTTTTTAAGGTGTTACATACGTTGAGTTAAAGTTATACTTTAAGACGCTCCTTTTATGGTAGTCTTTTCCCAATCCACTGGGTTCCTCACCTTAGAATTGCCTTTCTTAATAAAACCCATTACGCAAAGAGAAGTTATTAAGATTTGAGGTCTCATCAAGGAGTTCATTGAAAAATAGTAATCTAAATCAACGAAACTGGGCAATAGCCCTTAATCTTCACATAAGGTTGCTAACCATACCCTTTTAGGTTTATGTCAATTCTCATAACTGAAATATATCTTACTTATTAGTATTAAGATATAGTGATTTAAAATCAAATTAAATGTTGTCTTGACTTAGATCAAGACTAGGAAGTAATAATTTATTCAGCCCGTTTAGCTTCCTGTTGAGGTTTATTTTAACCTTAGCTTCTCGAAAGACAATGATCTAAATTCCAATTTAGCTTTAGATAGAACATAACAGAACTACTAAACATTCACAAGTATTCAGTCGCATAATCTTTGCAAAGCTTACTTAGAGAATCCCAAATGTCTCCAAGGTATACAATAATAACAATGCTCTTAAAATTATTCGAACCAAAGAAGTTCAATCCATCAAGATACGAATGCAAACACATAAGTAAAAAATACCTCATTTCATTCATTTCTAAGCTAATCAAATACATTTTATGCATTCAGCATATTTGATACAATACTCAACAACAAAAGAACATCCTTCTTCAAGTAGTACATTTAGAGAATCAAATTGGAATTCATCATAAAACCAAATTAAACAATCTGAACATCATATCAGATCTGCGTGTCTTTACCACTTACGGAAACCATCTGCAAAAATTGTCAACACGGGTCAGCTCGATGAACTGAGCATGATAAGCACTAATTCTTTAAAATAATTGCAATCCACCAATTGTTCTCATTAAACAACCTGTTTAAATGAAATAATTTCTCCAAATTCCAAACATAAATTGGGCTAATCATCCTATATGTTAAAGACTAAGAACATATGAATACAGCCATTCTAAAGACAGCAAAACTCCTATAAAAATGTTTCTAACAATTACTCAAAGGCAGTTTATAACATTCAACAAGCTCAACTGTCGTAACTTCCTTTCAATCATACATTATTTTAATGGTATTGACGAGTATACCTACATATACAGCAACACACATTTTATACCAGTCTCTCCATACAACACCACATTCTATTCTTGTTATGCCCTTACCGTAGAGATCGCATAAGGATACAAGAAGAAATCTCATAATGTTCTGGACTGTACCGACTCCTTAAGATTAATGCAAATACATTTACGCATGCAACTAAATAGTCGAGATTACAAGAATAACTACAGTTCCATCTAAATCCAATTATAAAAATCACCTGTAGCTAATAAGCAATACAAGAGCTCTTGCGACAAGCAATAGTAAGTAATCAAACCATAACAGACTCAACAATTCTTTTTCATAAAATTCAACAACATGAATATACCCATCGCCATTGTTTAACAGAGCACAGCTAGGAGATTTTTATCACAGTCAGCCACGAGACTAGATAACACTTAAAACAAATGACATTCCATATGCAAATACAGTGATATTCATACTAAGTCTAATCAAAAACATGCACAGCTTCATTCAACTGAATCTAATCTCTATGAATGTACAGCAAGGACTTATATTAGAAGCCGATTTCAAGAAGAATAATAACAAGGACTTCACAGAAGCCGAATTCCATATCCATAATTTCCTCAAGTTTCATCCAAGTCAAGCTACTACGAAACTCAACAGGGTTTCAAACAGAGTCAAGTTGGTAAAAACCCATCCTTTAATTCCACAGAAGCGAACTGAACATCAGACAACAATGAAAGAAAGAGTCTGTGTGATATGCATACACAGCGAGAACTTAATTCAAGAATCAAGCCAACTCGCAACATATCAAGGACTCCAATAGTGTCAATTCCATCCAGTACTCATAACCAAGGTTTCGATTGAAGTTGAATTCATACGACAACAATTCAAGAATCCCAATAGTACTCACAGCAAAACTTCTACAGAAGTTAAAACATAATATACGTTTCAAGGACTCCAAAGGAGTCGAAACCATATAGTATTCTTAACTAAACAACTGTATTCAAAACTAAGCTTAGATAGAAGTTGAAATACAAGATACATTTCAAGGACTCTCACTGAGTTGATACCATCGGTATTTTCAACTAAACAACCGCATTCAACTAAGGTTAGACAGAAGATGAAAACATACGAAACATTAGAAGGACTCTCACTGAGTCATTTTAACAGATATTTAAGGCAAAATTTCAACGGATTTTATCCCAAAAATTGCAAACACAGTGAGGACTTCTACAATAGTCACAATCAAGTAGACTAATCACAGCAAGCATTCCCAATAGAAGAACTTCAAGTATTCACATCAAGAATATATAGGGTTCAATCAACAATAAGAGCATAGCCGGTCTTTAATCCAAATGAATCCAAAAGGAAGAATAAATATAGTAACCATTCCATCAAGGTCTTCGAAAAACCCGAGATTCATAATTCCACAGGAAAAGAAGAACCAAAACATTGCTTTAAACCAACTGAACTGAAATCACCTGAACAGAGTTGTTTTAATGAAAGCATTTGAAGTAAAGCAAGATTTTTAAAAGTCAGGGCCTATCATGCCTGGTAATGTCGCTTTAAAAATATAAAGAAGACCTCTGAATGAGCTCGAGCCTTCTCCTCTTCTTCCACATTAGATTCAACAACAATAATTTGTTACCCTCATGCCTTATAAACTTTCCTCGACAGAGAAAAGAGCTAGTTATTCTCATAGTTTCCATACAACACCAAGTAGACTGGTTCAAAGAACCAGTGATCAAATAGAGAGAAAAACGGAGTGAATGGAAAACCAAAATACCAACCAATTTTCCATTTGCATGCCTTCCCAAGCGAGCCGCGCTTGGGAACCAAAGTTCATCAATGACATTAACTCCAAGATTCCCGCCCAATCTCCATTGCCACTGATCGCCATAGTTGGCGATTGAAAAATGCAAACCAAAGACCATTTCCAGATTTGGCAATACTGCCACGTCAGGTCTCACTAGATATTTACAACCTCCACCAAATCCCAAGTCCTTCATCCTTATCCACCTCATAAATTCCATAGAAACTACCGCCCATGGCTCGCACCCTTTCATAGGTCCCCCTTTCATCCACTAACATTAGTTAGGTTAGAAACATAGGTTCGATCTTAAGGTGATACTTTAGTCTTACTTCCATAGTGCTAGGTCGCTAACCTTAGGAGCATTAACCCTATACTTTAGGGCTAGGTTATATTAGCACTAATTCAACCCATAGGTTATAGTTTAGGTTAAGGTTATTAACCTTAACGAATCCATTCTAGGTCTAACAAATAGAATCGTTCAGTATAAGAACCAACAGAGTATGATATTCCTGAAATGGATTCTATCCAGCATTGATAATAAGCTAGCAGTATATACTAGAATTTATTACCTGGCTCAAGGTCTATACCTTCCTGATATTACGATATCGGGAACCAATTCATTTAACAAGATCAGCCTGAGTTAACTCCTGAATTGCTCATTCAACACATTCAGACCTTTCAACCTTCGTAAGGTCTATAATTTTTGTTCATCCAGAATAAACTTAAAACATCTCTTGGATCAATGCCACTGATCCAAGGCTGAGTCATAAAGATGGGTAAATCCACAATTCATCCCGAAATCAGATTAAACTCAGGTGCTAAAAATGAAAGAAATAAAAGAGTCCAAACATATCCTGACTCAGTCAAATATCTTCAAGAGTAAAGAAGATACAATCCATATCAAGCAATGTGAGGTCAGCCCCCATGGGAAACCATCTAATAAGGATTGTAATAACACCACATTAACATTAGAGACAAGTTTTCAAATTCCTCCATGTTGTAAAACACTCAACATCTTTTCGTGGTTAGTACCCTATCCCCTCTTAATGTATGTGATAAAAATATCCCTACAATAAAAAAAAATACCTCTTTGGCCTCATGTTCACATTAACAACATCGAGAAATAACATATATACATAGAAATCAATAATCGTCATCCAAAATTAAGTACTTCTATCATCTATCAACATATCAAATAATTTGATTCTAACATCCAGAGTATAAAGTGTCAGTATAAAATCAAAATAATGAAAATCAACATATATCGAGTTGTCTACCAGTGTCATCTAGTGTCTCATAATCAAAATGTGAATCACAACATATTAATAGTCAAAATGTCTGCATAATCTATCATCCAGGGTTCATTTTAAGAACACCCCTCTGAAAAATTACTTTCGAGTCATTGGTGAATCTCATAAATCGACTTTCGAATAGTTGGTGAATTTATGAAAAATGTTTCATGGCAAAGGTGATTTCACAGAGCATTGTTCCCTCATTTCTTCACAATTTTGGATGAGTAGGTTGGACGGGGGTTAGACGGGTGGGTTGGATGGGTAGGTTGGACGAGTGGTTGGATAGGTGGGTTGGACAAGTGAGGGTTGAACAAGAAGGGGTTAGACAGGAAGGGGTTAGGTTGTAAGGGATTTGGATGGGAAGGGGATAGATGGGAAATTATTGGTCAGGTTAGTTGGACATGTGAGGAGTTAGACAGACAAGGATTGGACATTGTGGGTTGGACAGATGAGGGTTGGGTGGCTAAGGGTTGGATGGGAGGGTTGGACAGGCGGGTTGGGCATTGTTACCAATGTATTTAATGTTCATTAATGATACTCCTGGGCCCTATAAATACTATTTCAAGGTTATTTTTTCACTTTTATCTGTAAATTTTTTGCTCTGAGATCTCCAATTTTACACCCAAATTTAACTTCTCCCTAATTTCAGCAATGTCCAGTACCACATCTATTCCTAAACCCAAATTTCACTACAAAAACCTCATGTGCCCATAGTTTTTAGATCTATTAAAAGAAAAAGATGCTCCAAAGGATTTGCTGGAAAAATCATAATTTTCCAGGCTTATTAAGGTGCCCCAATTTGAAACTGATACATCATTCCTTGATTACCTACTTGCCTCTTACAATGACAATGATGGAAAGTTTTTTGTTCTTGTCGTGCATCCAAAATGTCATCAAATTTCTTTTTCTATTGAACTCAAGGACGTGCATCGGTTAATAGGTTTACCTTTTGAAAATAAGTCACCTGTTACTACAAAGGATTTCTTTACAGATGAAGACAAAAAGTATTTGGAGTCTCATTACAATGTACAGGTTGATGGTAAGTTTATTATTTTCAAATACTTTTTTTCTTAACATTACTCGACCGCACAAAGGATCTAATGTCTCTTTTCTATAATTGCAAATCCTCTTAATCGTTCATCAAGAGGCCTTCTTCTACAAGGTATTACAAAAAAAATCTTTATTGTAGTTACTTCACTTTTTTAGGCCATGATTGTACTACAAGGAAGATGTGTAGACATTCCCTATTGGGCATATCAGTATTTATTATGGACACTAGCAGGTCAAAAATTTGATTGGTGCAGTTATTTGTCCAACAGAATAAAATAAAATATCTCCCATGTTTACAAAGCCAATCAAACTGATAAATTGAGGATTTCATTTTCTTGTTGCAATTTTATTCTCTGCTTTCTATAATGAAATGTACTACGAATTGACGTAGCATAATATTCCTACTGTAATCAATGATAGGATGATTGGTCTTAGTTTCAAAGAATAATAGGTAACAATTACTTTTACTGTTTACTTGTTATAATGATTTCAATTTGAATATTTTAAATAAAATAATAATTGTATGATTTTATTTTGCAGGGAAAATTTATAGCTGTAACATCTCATAAGCAGGAAATTGTTAGAGGTAAATCCCCTCTAGAGGTCTCTGTTGATTCTGACATGGATTCAGCAGAATCAGCACCAATAAGACCTCGCAAAAAGCGACCTAAGGGGTCAATGTGCACAACACGTTTACCACCACATTTAACTATAGGTATGAATAATGAAGTTATATTTATATATAAATTACAAATTTAAACAATTACTATAGATTATGTATTCTAATATTTCTACTGATCTTTTCTATATGTATTATATTCAAAAACTACTAAGATGGATGATGAAGATCAAACTCATTCTAGGTGTGGAGATCAAAATGTCTTGATTTTTTCTCTGGCTATGTAAGGTTTATTAGACGGTAGTTTGATTTTCATGTTTTTTTCCTTACAAGTTTTTAGCATTTACAAAGTCCAACCATTATATTCTAACAATTTTTTGTTGGCTTCATGCAAGTAATATGGCTTCAGGTCATTTTCTGCTTGTAAGGAGGCCACCAATTCCTTCAACACGTCAAGTACAAACAAAAAGGAGGACTTCAGGAAAGAATATTAGGATTCCTATAGAGTCAACAGGAATAGTTCATCCTACTACAACCAAATATCCTGGGTTATCACTAGGTGATGTTTTAAGTGTAACAACCACACAACTTTTCAACAACATCGCCCATGATGAGGAGTATTTAGGCTTCGATAGTGGGGATGTAGAAAAGGGTAACTATTTTGAAACCCATGACATGATTCAATCTACTCCGCCTCAACAAAAAAATGTGCATGGAATACAGGGCATTGAATCTCCTCCTCTCCCAAGGGCTACTCCACAAATAGATGATGAAAAAACACATTTTATATTAGAAAATCGGATATCATATAGCATGGGGAAAACAATTCAAGAGGTTTAATGTTTGATGTGGATTTGGTGCCGTCTTGGGAGAGGAGAGAAAAAAAATTGATAAAAGAAATAAATACTAGATACCATAATCATGCTCAAAGGCATTCATTCTTTACTGCCATAGAGAGCCAACCAGCATGGCAGGATGTTTTTCTAAACAAAGCTCAATCAGGGACAATTTCATATAGTAATGATTACAATGACGAAATTGTAGACATAATGCTAAACATATTGGAGAATCTCAATGTTGAAGCACATGCTTACTATAACAAATGGTTTAAAGACAAGACTAATGTTTTAATAGAAAATGTAGAAAAAAAGAAAGCTATTGTGAGTGGGCATTTACTTTTAAATGAAAAACTAAAAATTATCTGATATTATAACCACTCCAATATATTTTTTCATATTATCTGATAGAGTACAAATTTAATATTTCTATTTTGCAGGCAAAATATGAAAATTTAAAGAAAGAAGCAGCTATTTTTGAAGCACATTTGAAGAATGCCCGCAAAATTCTGAATTCTTTAATGCAGTTGAAGGAAAAACTCATTGTTATTAATAAACAAAATAATACATTGAGAAGGATAATAAAGGAGCATAATATGGATCCAGAAGTCTTACTGAGGGAAAGGACATATGCAGATGCAACACTTTTATCTATAGGAGATAAAGTGAGGGAGGAGCTGAATATACTAGAAAATATCAACACTGCAACAGGAGATCTTCAGGCATCAGGAGTTATTCCTCCATCTCTTACGCAGGAAAAAGAAAAACGTTCACCTGCATCATAAAATTTGATAAGTTAGTAAAGTTCACCATGTGATAGGTGTGTTGTCACAATTCCGAACATTGGTGTAGAAATTAAAAGATAGTGGCTAGCCCTTTTTTAGTTTTTATTCCATGTGGTAGACATAAGGACAACTATGATTTTGAATCATACGCAGAAAAGAGGATGACCTCATAATGTGTCCTTATATGACAGATACTTGTCCGGAAGCTTTGAGATATTATAACAACCCCTTTTTTGAATTGTATTGGCTAACAATGCTTTATGAATTTGTAAATATTCATAAAGTAATGCGCCATGTTGGTGATAAAATTAGTCTCGCCCTATTTTTCATTGAAATTCCTCAGTTTACAGCCTCTATCATGTTTTTATCTCCCTGTCTTGATGCTTGAAGACTCTATCCTCCATTTGGTTGCCATGAACAGTCCCTTCCTTGGTCAAGGATCACTTAAAAGTCTAGAATTTGTTTTTTCATTCCTCTGTCCATATGAAAGAGTCTATAACTTGGGCGTAAAACTTAGGTTTTTCCTTTCCTTCCATTTTCCACAGCCAGGTTTTGTTGTCCCTGTCATTCGTGTCCTAAATATTTGTGGAAATGTGATTGGATGCAGCTTGGAGGATCACATTTAGGCTTTATATCATTTCCAAACTCTCTGTTCGTGAAGAAAGATTCATTTCTGGGATCAAATGGTGATTTTTTGCATTTTACGGTTTGACAGGTGTGTTTTTCCTTATCAAATTTAAATCTAAGCATCAGTCGAAACATGTGCCTTTTTGGTTGTATGAGACTTGGTGGGGCACTTTCAAAATTCTAAGGCTCACTTCAGACTCAAATATTGTCCACGTGGAGGGCCGTGCTCATTTGAAAATTCATCTTTTAGTTTAGCCTTGGAGTTGTACCGGGGAGACACGTGGAGATTTCTGCTGCCTTGCCTAGACAAATTTTTAATGCATCCGGTACGGTTTTGGTAGACCATGGACACATGGAGGGTTGGTGCTCATTTGAGGATCCACCTCAGGGTCCCACCTTAACAATTGTGATAGGGAGACATGTGGAGGCTTTCGCTGGCTCTGCTTTGTACTTAAAATTTTCAAAGCAATTTTGAAAGGCTTGGGACATGTGGGGGGACTGTGCCTATGTTTGGGGACCGGCCCCTAAGTTTTATTTTGAAGAAATGATAGAAGGACACTTGGAGGCTTTCGCTCACTTTGCCCTTTTCTTGGAATTTCAACAACGAAAGAAAAATGTCTCAGACCCTAGACACATGGCGCCTTCCATTGAACCTTCAATTTTTTTGACAAACTCTGCCAGAATGAGACACGTGTTGAGCCTGTGCTTGTTTGGGGTCTCTGCTTTTGGGGACCATCTCAAAATGTGCCATTGAGACATGTGGAGGCTTCCGCTGGCTCCTTTTTACACTGAGACTTTTCAAAGGCCAAAAGACATTTTTCTTGGGCCCAGGGCACGTGGAACACCCACACTTGTTTGGGACAGTCCTCTATGCTTCTACTTTGTAGTAGTGCCAAGGAAATACAAGAACGACTATTATATAAAGTGGCTAAGGGGTAGAATCAATGGTTATTATGTATTACGTCTGTTTTTCCACCATTTTTTCTCCAAGACTCCAGGAGACACGAATATGCACTATTTTTCATCGTTCTTTGTTGAAATTCCTTGTCATCTCTATCTGTAAAGTGCCATTTAATGGATTCGGAACTTAATTTTTGAGTCCAAGGATTGTTAAGGTCGATATTTTGAAATTGGAATTGCTCAGGAACTTGAAAAAATGGGAATTACAAGAGGAGATGGATGCGGGGAAGAATTGCAGAGGAAAGAGAGGGGAAAAGGATGAAATGATGAAAGTACAAGCGTAAAAGATGAAAAAGGTGTTTCCTCGAGAGAGAAAAGGATTACCTGTTGGATCCATATTTACAGAGCCTCTGGAAAATGATTAAAAAGAGGATTTCTCACATGACAGAATCAAAATGATTATAAGGGCTCCAAAAATGTTGTGGCATGACATCCTAGTCATTAGTGGAGGGCCCAAGAAATGTGATCAGTTCACAATTGGTCCACCTGGCAGCTTTTGGATCTGAATTTGTTAATCGTCGTTATCTAAAAACCAATGGGGTAACAAGAAAAGGTCCCTCGAATATTCTTCTCATTTGGGGGGAAATTGAGTGAGAAAAATGTATAAATGCAATTAGAATACTCTTGCAAATGGTCAGGGGTTTAATTATTAAGAGAAAATTTGAGAAATTTGTCTACCTGAGAGACCAAGCAGAGATAACCTGTTATTTTCTTCTCTGTTAGATTTTCTATCATGTCAAGTTGGTTACAGATGTATAGCCATTATCGAACACTGATATTTCTATGGAATCTTTCCCTTGCTGATGAATCTAAGCAATTTTAAAATTAATTTGTGGCCAATCTCTACCAATTTGTGTCTGCTTTGTTTCAGTATGTCTACAAATAGTTTCTTTCATTCCTATTGTAATATTACATTGAAATATTTGTGAAATCACATAGGATCTCATCCTTGTGACAGTTTAATGTTTTTTACAATTTCATTTCAAGAAGAGCCTTCATCTTGGATGAGATAAACATATTTAAAATCAATTCATTATCATTTGTTGATAAAGATTGTCTATAAGTCTTTAGGTGTACCTTAGGCATGATTGATCAGAGACTTTGGTGTTTAATTGAGTCTTTCAAATTGATCCTTCATGTTAGAGTCTCAAATATTATGTGAAAACATGTTGATATAGGCCTCCATTGAAGAACACCTTTTGGTTGAAGGAATGTCTTAACTGTTTTGAAGCTTTCTGTTGTTGAGTTGTTCATTGTTGTGAAGTGCCTTTGAAGATCTGGTATAATCAACTTTATCATGCTTTATCTCCCACCAAAATTATTTAAAAACCATGAATCCACCCTGAACTACCCTTGTTTTCCCTGTGTATCAACAAAGGAACAAAATCTACTTACTAAAATATGAAGAACAATCAAAATTTCTTAGTGTCTTCAGTAACCTTAGCCTTGTGTTGAAAGTATCTCCATATTTTAGAAGTGACAACTCTTAAGAGTTAAATTATGGAGTATTGACTATATTTTTCCAAGGTTTTCTTCATAAAATTCATGCAAAAGAAGGATATCTCCATCTCCTTCATCAAACAGAGGTTACACTAAGGGTCCTCTCACCCTGGTTGAAGAGGTATGGCCTAAAGTAGTGAGGACAGGTCAAATCCTCTTAAATTTTCTTTCCATCTCTCCAAAAATCTAAGTAATAAAGGGCCAGTTAGATCTCATCCCTTGTTACAAAATGACACACTATCTATCTATTTGTCTCTAAGCTCCATGTCCAATAAGTGTTGTTGCTCAACTTGAAAGGGAGAGAAAATTTGGATACCAACACTCATGGCGCAGATGTCGGGGACCTAATTTGCGTTGTCGAGGAAGATTTGTTGATTTTTTACAAGTTCATATCAATTTGGCCCATCAATAACACTCGTGGTGCCCTTACCAAGGAATCTTTGAACTATTTGAACAAAGGTGTACAACTATAGACCATGGTAATATCTCTTACCTTGAAAGGGAGAGAAAATTTGGATACCAACACTCATGGCACAGATGTCGGGGACCTGATTTGCGTTGTCGAGGAATATTTTTTGAGTTTTTACAAGTTCATATCAATTTGGCCCATCAATAACACTCGTGGTGCCCTTACCGAGGACTCTTTGAACTATTTGAACAAAGGTGTACAACTATAGACCATGGTAATATCTATTACATGATATAAGTGCTAATACATTGTTGAAGCATCATTATCTATTTGAATCTATAAGAATTGTTCAAAGTTGTGAGTTATGAGTGCAATATTTCCAACTTTTATAGTTATTGCACTAAATTTTGTATCATCATCGATAAATTTTGGTAAAAGAAGAGTAGATATTGAAAGATTTGCATGAATCTGGTATTGATGGACATTTGATAGGTCTTTCATAGTGCATTTGCACAAAATACGGTGAGAATTCTTAGTGGTGACTCTGTGTTGTTTAAATTATTTATAAATACCAGTGTCTTAACATATATCAAGTAAGATTTGTCATTAATATTTGCAAAGCTAGAAGGAAGAATATCTTTCTTTGCCAAGGACCCTAGTAGAAGGTTGTTTCAAGAGCTAGAAAAGTCTGATTTAGAAGGAAGAAGAATTTGGAAGGCTATTGGAGATCAATCATCAAGAAAAGATATCTCCATTGGTGAAATTGATCATCATGTGATTGAAGATTGCAGTACTTCCTCAAGTGCTTCTGAATTAGGTAGTCTCTTTGTTGAATTGAATTCTACATCTGGAGAGGGTCCTTCATCTGTATTTGAAACATTTTCTTCTCAATCTGCCCCTATATTTTCAAAATCTAATATAGTTTTCCTAGAGACAGAGCCTTTAGAGGGAAATCATTCTGAAAATTGAATCCATGTACCAAACAGACCCCTCACTCCTCATCATTATGTCTCTCCTGTAAGGTCATCTCCTCAAAATAAAATGGTTCAACCTCAACCCAGACCTCCATTTTTTTTTAATACTTTTGGTCCCATCAGTTTTAGAGGTATGGCTGGTTATCCAAATGTTGTGCCACAAGATGTGAGAAACAAATTGCCTAAGTTTCAAGGAAATAATGCAATCATTGGTGATCATCATTTGAAGCTCTTTTTCAATATGATGGTGGACTTTGAAATAGAGTTTGAGGATGTATACATTAAATTATTTATCCATACTCTAGAAGAAGATGCAAGGGACTAGTATAAATCTCTACCAGATAATTCCATTGACTCCTAGATAGAGATGAAGAATGCTTTTAGAATGCACTATGGTGATAAAACAAACCCTAGATTTCTTTTATCAAGTTTGAAAATATAAAAAATAATCCTAATGAATCAGTGCATGATTTAAATACTAGATTTAACAAAACATTGAGAAGATTGCCTGTTAAATTGATGCCATGTGACGAATCATGTCTGATAAAGTATTCAGATGAATTTAATAAGAAAGTTTCTTACTATTTGAGAGATAAGAACCCTGGAACTTTGAGGCAGGCCTTTACCATGGCTCTAGAAATTCAGGACAACATTAAATCAGTTAGAAAACCTCCTAAGAGGGAGGGTGTTAAACTAATGAACCCTGAGAAGCCACAATCAAGTAATTTTGTGGATCTTAAGGAAGTTGTAAGGACTTTGGATGGGGCTGTCAAAGAAATATCTTACAAGCTGGCAAGAGAAGAGAAAAGAATTGGACAAGGTTCTCAGGGTCAACATAGACAACAAGGCCAAGATAGAATTGCAAATCATCCTAGAAATGATTAGAGTTCTAATGAAAGAGGTAAAGGACCCATGGGAGCTAGACAACCCCAAGCTAAGGAAAATAGAGTAGTGCCTGATCCTCTAAATGCCAGAGTTGTTGTTGAAGAGACAAATCAAATGGATTTGTGTGACAAATGCTTATTACCCCACCCGCCATGTGAAATAGATTAGAAAGTTGAATAATTTTATGATGATGATAACATTGATGATGATGCATGCATGGTGGACTGCTCTACAAGATCACAACAAGGAGAAACTTCAACTGAGGTAATAAGTGCAAGACATTCTACAAGTTTTTGGGACTGCATTCACCAGGTAGCTCTTCTTCCTCCCTCTCATGCTTTAGAAATAGATATGGTACAAGCATTTGAACTTCCTAATAATGATTTTGAGTACCTAAGAGCTCTAATGATTAAGAATTATGATGGAGGAATCCCATCAGAAGAGGATAGACAACTATTGATGAATGTTTTTGTTTCCCAAGAAAAGGAGTATAACACAAGAAGTAAAGTTGTCAAAGGGGTAGGGCCTCAAGAGAAACCAAATACCCCATGTTCTCACCAATGTCCCAAAAGAGGATCCAAAGAAAGATGCATCTGGTAAAGGCCATGTTGTCTCAAGTAGAACTGGTGTTCCCACCCATGCCGAAAATGTTAAAAATCTTGTGCCATCTAATGAGTTTTTCAATATTTCTCCAAATGTTGCTTTGCCTAAATACATTCCCTATGACATTGCCCAAGTCTTGAGTTAGATCAAGATTTCTGTCCCAATTGTCTGAACTACTTAGGATTCCTGAGTACAAGAAGAGGGCTTTTGAGTATTTGGGATGGGAGGAAGATAGGAGTGCCCAAGGAAGAAATATAAATAATGTAAATACCCCTCCTCCAAATCATTACAGACCTAGAAAAACCACCATCATTAGAGGAGATAGGTGAACCACCTGAAGTTTACTTGGGGACATCTTTAGTCTGAGTCTCAATTAAATGTTGATCCATTTTTTACAACACTGATTATTAAGGAAAAACTGTTGCATAATTGTATGTTTGATTTCAGAGCATCATGTAATGTTATGCCTCTGGAAGTCATGAATGAATTGAACATTAAAGTGAAAAAAAATTATGGCAAGTGTACTGCAATGGATTCTAAAGAGGTGCCTATTGTAGGATGTGTAAAAGGTTTGGTGGTACAACTTGTAGCTTATCCAGGTAAGAACTTGAAACTTTGTGTTGTCATTCTTGATTTCCCTGCCAAATGGGGCATGTTGTTATCAAGAAAGTGGGCTGCAAGTGTTGGTGGAAGTGTTCAAATGGATATGTCTTTTGCAACCATTCCAATTAAAGGCAGCCTTGTAAATATGTATGGAGAGAAGAAGATGTTGCACCTCATTGAAGATCCCAATAATGGTTCTTATGAAGTGTTGTATGCTGATGTAGATGCAGATAACTTTGTGGGGTTTTTGTATGACAAAGAACATAAGATTGATCAATGTAAATTTCTTGAACAAGTAGGTTTACCTTGGACCTTGTTATTTGATGGAGCATGTTCCAAGTTTGGAAATGGTGCTGACATTGTTCTGATTTCTCCAGGCCAAGAAGAGTTTGTATTTTTCTTTCAAACTTAACTTTGAATTCACTAACAACATTGCTGAATATGAAGCACTATTATTAGGCTTGAGAATTGCATGGAAATATGGTATAAAGGATATCATTGTCAAAGGGGATTCATAATTGATTGTCAAGAAAATTAGAAAAATGTATGCTACTAAAAATTAGAGAATGAAACAATACAAGCATGCAGTCTGGGATTTGATTGAAATGTTTGACTCTTTTAATATTGTGCACCATGATAAAAAGTTTAATGTTTGTTGGAGACAAGTTATCAGTGCTAGGATCCAGATTTGGGAATTGTACTGTGTCTCCATTTTGTGAGTATGATGTTGAAATACTAACAAGGCCATCTGTCCTTGATAACGTTAAAAATTGGCAAGTGTTTGATGATGATGCCCAGGTGAAATGGTTTCTGCAGAACCAAGGTGAGTTGGTTGACCAAAATATAGATTGGGAACCAATAGTGTGTGTTGTTAAAGGAAAGGAAACTTTATTTGGCAAAGACATCATCCAACTGAAGACAAACACGATTCCCAGAGGTTTGGTGGCTCTTGTAATCAAACTTTGATAATGTTGATTGCATTATTAAAATAAGTATGTCGGTTTCAAGAGATGTGGAAGAGTATGACCTAGGCACAAAGGAAAAACCACGTAAAATCTGGTTAGGAAGCAATCTCAGCAAGGAAGAGAAGCAGTCCTATATTCAATTGCTGAAGAAATATCAAGACTCCTTAGCTTGGTCTTACTCTGAGTTGAAGGCATACAGGGAAGATTTTCTCCAACATGATATTCCTCTTGAATCTAATGCCAAGAATTTTAGGAAAAAATAGAGGCCCATCAATCTACTCCTTTCTTTGAAGATGCAAGAAGAACTGAAGAAGTTGAGGGATGGAGGGATCATTCAGCCCACAAGGTACTCATCTTGGGTTGCAAACCTGGAGTGCCTGTCAGAGAAAATAATGGTGATATAAGGCTATGCATAGACTTCAGGAACCTTAATAAAGCATCATTGAAAGATAATTACCCTCTTCCAAACATGGAGAATATGCTACAATTGGTAACATGTTCTAAAATTTTTATCCACTATAAATGGTTTCTCTAGCTATAATCAAGTTGTTGTGAAGGAGTCAGAAAGAATAAAGACTGCCTTTACCACTCCTTGGGGAACTTATGTCTATGTCAGGATGTCCTTTTGGCTTAATGAATGCTGGAGAAACTTTCCAAAGAGCAATGGATGTAGCATTTGTCTGGTTATATTAATGACTTCATTGTTGTTTATCAAGATGATGTAACTGTTTTTTCCAGAAAAATAAATGATCACTTGCAACACTTGGAGAAGAATGTTGATAAGGTGTAGAGAGTATGCAATATCATTGAATCCCAAGAAGTGCCACTTTGGAGTGCAAAAGGTGAAGTTGTTTTGTCACATTGTATCAAAGGAAGGGGTCATGATTGATCCTGAGAGAGTGGAAGCCATCAGTAAGGTTCCAATTCATAGAACTAAGAAGGGAATTCAATCCTTCTTTGGACAAATAAACTTTATTAGAAGATTTGTGTCTAACTTTGCTGAGCTGACCATCCCCATTACTAGTATGCTGAAGAAGGACCAAGTTATCAAATGGGAAGAAGCTTCCATTCAAGCTTTCAATGGGATCAAGGAAGCACTAAAGCATGCCCCTGTTTTGGAAGCCCCAAATTACAAGAAGGATTTTCAATTTTTTCCTTTTTCTTCATAAAACACCATTGCATCTGTTTTTTTGTGGAAGGATGATGAAGGGGCTGAGAGACCAGATTGCCTTTTTTAGTAAGGCATTACAAGGAGATGAGTTGATGTACACCATCATGGAGAAGCAAGCATTTTCCTTGGTGAAAGAAACAAAGGTTTTTAGACCCTACATCTTGAGAACTAAAGTTGTTTTCTTATGTTCCCCACACCATGGTGAAATACATCTTATCAAAGATTGAGGTCACAAGAAAAATATGCAAATGTGTGAACAAGTTGCAGGAATATGACATGGACATCCAAACCACAAAATTGGTAAGAGGTTTGGGCTTAGCTAAACTTATGACTGAGAGAAACTTGCAAACTATTGAGGTGAATGAAGTTGAAAGAGAAAGGGTTGATGTCCTTAAAAATTTGGTAAGCTCTGAATGGTACAAGGATATAATATTCTATCTCAGACATCTACGCTACCATGAATATTTGAGTAAAAATCAGAAAAGAGCTCATAAGTTAGCCTCTAAAAAATATGTCATTACTAATTTTGGGTTAGATTGGAAGAACCCCGAGGGAGTGCTCTTGAGATGCATTACTGAAGTCTAAAGATGAGGCCCCCAAAATAATTGCTGATCTCTATGGAGGAGTTTGTGGGGGAAATTTTTCTTGAAGAGTTACAACACATAAAATCTTGAGGGCTGGTTATTGCTGGTGAAATATTTTCAAGGATACAACTCTTTTGGTTAGGAAATGTGAAATTTTCCAGCATTTATCTAGAAGAATGAAAGCTTCAGGCTCCCTTCCTTTATATCTTGTGTCAGTTGAAGCCTCATTAAGACAATGGGGAATGGATTTCATTGGGAAACAATTTGATCCTTCCAGTGCTAGTCATAATGGATTCTTTTAGTCATTGATTATTTCACTAGGTGGGTGGAAGCAATCCCCACCAAGAAGGCAACACACCAAGTTATCATGGACTTTATGCTGAATCAAATCATACGCAGATTTGGAGTACCAATTAAAATTTTTGTTGATAATGCCATGAGTTTCAGAGCCAAACCTTTGGTGGTAATGTGCAAAGATTATGGAATAAATATGACAAATGCTTCTAATTACAATCCCCAAGGAAATGGACAAGCTGATTCTAGAAATAAAAAAATGTTGAAGATCATTAGAAGAACCTTGGAGCTGAACAAAAGGAAGTGGGGTGAGATACTGAAGTTTTTTGTTTGGGCTGACAAAATCAATGTCAAAAGAGCTACTGGTAAGAGCCCATTTAAGTTGGTATATGGAACTCAAGCTTTGCTACCCCTTCATTCGCAATTGTATTCATTTCAGTTTATTCAAAAAAATTAAAGATCAAGAAGTTGGTCCATATGATGCATGAATAAATAATATTATCGAGTTAGATGAAGAAAGAAGGGCATCCCATCAACGACATGTGAAGTTCAGAGAAAAGTTAAAGAAGTTATTTGACAAGAAGGTGACTCCAAGGGCTTTCAGCATTGGGGATATTCTTGCTTTTATAAGATAGAAAGCATGAATATAAGGGAAAGCATGGTAAATTTGATGCATTGTGGATGGGATCTTATTCAATTGATATTCAAATTAGCTGAAAATACCTTCTTCCTAAAAGACTTAGATGGGGAACTACTTGAATTTCCTATTAATGGTAGGTATTTGAAACATTTCCTTGATTGATTTCTTAGAATCAAGGTATACTCCATTGTATAGTGTATAGTTCTTTGTTTTCATTCATGCTTTTGTGTTTTTGTTCATTCTGGTCCTTGGTGACTTGGTTTTGTTGGTTTTTCAGTTAATTTTTTGGAGGATGGTTATGGTTTCTCTACTCTGCAAGTTTATTCTTTCACTCTGTTTTCCCAATGATTTATTTTTGGCACTTGGTTTGCTATTGTTTCTTATGGCACTCACAGGGAGTGCCCATCCCCAAGTCGGAGCCGATGTTGGTGCTCAAATTAGTCTTCACCCTGTTTGTCATTGAAATTCCTCAAATTGTGGCCTCTGTCATGTTTTTATCTCCCCATATTGATGCTTTAAGACTCTTTCCTCCATTTCTTTGCCATGATCAGTCCCTTCCTTGGTCAAGGATCACTTAAAATTCCAAAATTTGTTTTTTGTTACTCTGTCCATATGAAAGAGTCACTAACTTGGGCATAAAATTCAGGTTTTTCCTTTCCTTTTGTTTTCCATAGCCATGTTTTTTGTCCCTATCATTTTTGTTCCAAATATCTATGGAAATGTGATTGGATGTAGCTTGGAGGATCAAATTTGGGCTTTATATCATTTCCAAACTCTCTATCTGTGAAGCAAGATTCATTTCCAGGATCAAATGGTGTTTTTCCTACATTTTACGGTTTGACGGATGTGTTTTTCCTCGTCAAATTTACATCTCAGCATCAATGGAAATGTGGCCCTTTTTGGTTGGATGCAGCTCAGTGGGGCACTTTGAAAATTCTAAGGCTCACTTCAAACTCAAAGCTTGTCCACGTGGATGGCCGATGCTCATTTGAAAATTTGCCTTATGGTTTAGCCTTGGGGTTGTGCCGGGGAGACACGCAGAGATTTCGGCCACCTCACCCAGATGTAGAAAAATTTTTCATGCAGTCAGTATAGTTTTGGTAGACCATGGACACATGGAGGGCTTGCGCTCATTTAAGGATCTGCCTCAGGGTCCCACCTTAACAATTGTGACTGGGAGACATGTGGAGGCTTCCACCGGCTCCACTTTGTACTTAAAATTTTCAAAGCAATTTTGAAAGGCCTGGGACACATGGAGGGACCGTGCCTTTTTTACGAACAGGCCCCTAAGTTTTATTTTGAAGAAGAGCCATGAGGACACTTGGAGGATTCTGCTCACTCTGCCCTTTTCTTGGACTTTTCAACGTCAAAAGAAAAATGTCTCGGACCCTAGACACATGGCGCCTTTTGCTGAACATTCAACTTTGTTAACAAAATCTTGTAAGACTAAGACACATTTTGAGCCTGCGCTTGTTTGGGGTCTCTACTTTAGGGGACCATCTCAAAATGTGCCATTGAGACACGTGGAGGCATCCGCTGGCTCCTTTTTACACTGAGAGTTTTTCAAAGGCCAAAAGACAGTTTTCCTTGGGCGTAGGGAACATGGAAGGCCTGCACTTGTTTGGGACTTGCCCTCTATGCTTCTCCTTTGCAGTAGTGCCAAGGAAACACATGGATGACTATGATATAAATTTGAAAAGGGGGTAGAATCAATAATTGTTGTGTATTACGTCTGTTGTTTCTACTTATTTTTACTCCAAGACTCCTAGAGACATGAATACACATTGTTTTTCATTGTTCTTTGATGAAATTCCTTTTTGTCATCTCTATCTATAAAGTGCCATTTGATGGATTCGAAACTTAATTTTTGAGTCCAAGGATTGTTAAGGTCGATATTTTAATGTTGGAATTCCTCACGCACTTGTAAAAATGGGAATTACCAGAGGAGATGGATGTAGGGAAGAATTGCAGAGGAAAGAGAGGGAAAATGGATGAAATGATGAAATGTGCAGGTGTAAAAGATGAAAAAGGTGTTTCCTTGAGAGTGAAAAGGATTGCCTATCAGATCCAGCTCTGCAAAGTCTCTAGAAAAATGATTAAAAAGGGGATTTCTCGCATGAAAAAATTAGAATGATTATAAGGACTCCCAAAACATTGTGGCATGGAATCCTAGTCATTAGTGAAGGGCCCAAGAAATGTGATTAGTTCACAATTGGTGCACCTGGTAGCTTTCAGATCTTAATTTGTTAAACATCGTTGTCTAAAAAGAAATTGGTAACAAACAAAGGTCCCTCGAATATTCTTCTCTTTTGGGGGGAAAATTGAGTGAGAAAAATGTATAAATGCAATCAAAATAATCTTGTAAATGGTCGGGGGTTGAATTCTTAAGAGAAAATTTGAGAAAGTCATCTTCCTCAGAGACCAAGCCGAGATAACCTGTTATTTTATTTTGTGTTAGATTTTCTATCATGTCAAGTTGGTTGCAGATGTATAACCATTGACAAACACTGAGATTACTCTAGAATATTTCTTGTGCTGATGAATCTAAGAAATTTTGAAATTAATTTGTGTCCAATCTCTAGCAATTTGTGTCTTTTTTGTTTAAGAATGCCTACAAATAGTTTCTTTCATTCCTATTACAATTTGACATTGAAATCTTTATGAAATCACATAGGATCTTGTCCCTATGATAGTTTAATGGTATTTGCAATTTCATTTCATGAAGAGCCTTCATATTGGATGAGATAAACATATTTAAAATCAATTCACTGTCATTTGTTGATAAAGATTGTCTGTAAGTCTTGCGGGTGTACCTTACGCGTGACTGATCAGAGACTTTGGTGTTTAGTTGATTATTTCAATTCAAACCTTCATGTTAGAGTCTCAAAGATTATGTGAAAACTTGCTAATCTGGGCCTCCATTGAAGTACACCTTCTGGTTTAACGAACATCTTAACTGTTCTGAACCTTTCTATTGTTGAGTTGTTCATTATGGTGAAGTCCCTTCGAAGATCAGGTATAATCAACTTTATCCTACTTCATCTCTAACTAAAATTATTTAAAAACCATGAATCCACCCTAAACTACCCCTGTATGCCTTATGTATCAACAAAGGAATAAAATCTAGTTACTAAAATATGTAGAAACAATCAGGATTTATTAATGTATTCAGTAACCTTAGCCTTGTGTTGAAAGTATCTCCATATTTTAATAGTGACAACTCTTAAGAGTTAATGTATGGAGTATTGACCATATTTTCCCAAGGTTTTCTTCATAAAATTTGTGTAAAAGAAGGATATCTCCATCTCCTTCATCAAACAAGAGGTTACACTAAGCATCCTCTCACCCTAGTCGAAGAGGCATAGCCAAAAGTAGTGAGGACATGTCAAATCCTCTTAAAGGTGTTATCCATTTCTCCACAAATCTGTGTAACAAAGGTCCAGTTAGATCTCATCCCTGGCTACAAAACGACACACATTATGATCTATCTGTCTCTAAGCTCCATGTCCAATCTGTGTTGCTGCTCGGCTTGAAAGGAAGAAAAATATTGGATACCAACACTCGTGGTGCTGATGCCAATTCATATCCATTTGGACCATCAACAACACTCCTGGCACCATTGTCGAGGACTCTTTGAACTATTTGAAAAAATGTGTACAACTACAAACCCTGGTAATATCTCTTACATGATCTAAGTGCTAATACATTGTTGAAGCATCATTATCTATTCAAATCTGTAATAATTGTTCAAAGTTGTGAGTTATGAGTGCAATATTTTCAATTTTTACAGTTATTGCACTAAATTTGGTATCATCATTGATAAATTTTGGTAAAAGAAGAGTAGATCTTGAAAGCTTTGCATGAATCTAGTATTGATGTACATTTGATAGGTCTTTCATAGTCCATTTGCACAAAATAAGGTGATAATTCTTAGTGGTGATCCCATGTTGTTTAAATTATTTATAAATACCAGTTTCTTAACATATATCAAGTAAGATTTGTCATTAATATTTACAAAGCTGGAAGGAAGAAGATCTTTCTTTGCAAAGGACCCTAGTAGAAGGTTGTTTCAAGAGTTAGAAAATTCTAATTCAGAAGGAATAAAAATTTGGAAGGATATTGGAGATAAATCATCAAGAAAAGATATCTCCATTGGTGAAATTGATCAGCCTGTGATTGAATATTGTAGTACTTCCTCAAGTGCTTCTAAATCTTGTAATCTCTTTGTTCAATTGAATTTGCCATCTGAAGAGGGTCCTTCATTTGTATTTGAAACATTTTCTTCTCAATCTTCCCCTGTATTTTCAAAATCTAATAGAATTTTCCATGAGACAGAGCCTTTAGAGGGCATTCATTCTGAAAATTACATCCCTGTACCACATACACCCCTCACTCCTCATCATTTTGTCTCTCCTGTAAGATCACCTCCTCAAAATAAAATGGCTCAACCCTCCACCAAAACCTCCATTTTTTTTTAATACTTTTGGTCCCATCAGTTTTAGAGGTATGGTTAGTTATCCAAATGTTGTGCCACAAGATGTAAGAAATAAATTGTCCTAAGTTTAAAGGAAATAATGCAATCACTGGTGATCAGCATTTAAAGCTCTTTGTCAATATGATGGAGGAAATCGGAATAGATTTTGAGGATTTTTACATTAAATTATTTATCCATACTCTAGAAGAAGATGCAAGGGACTAGTATAAATCTCTTCCAGATAATTCCATTGACTCTTAGAAAGAGATGAAGAATGCTTTTAGAATGGAGTATGGTGATAAAACAAACCCCATGTTTCTTTTATCAGAGTTTGAAAATATAAAAAAGAATCATAATGAATCAGTGCATGATTTCAATACTATATTTAACAAAACATTGAGAAGATTATCTATTAACTTGAGGCCATGTGATGAATCATGTCTGATAAAGTATTCTGATGCATTTGATAAGAAATTTGCTTATTATTTGAGAGATAAGAACCCTGGAACTTTGAGGTAGGGCTTTACCATGGCTCTTCAAATTGAGAACAACATTAAAGCAGTTAGAAACTCTCCTAAGAGGGAGGGTATTAAACTAATCAACCCTGAGAAGCCTCAATCAAGTAAGGCTGTGGATCTTGAGGAAGTTGTAAGGACTTTGGATGGGGCTATCAAAGAAATCTCTTACAAGCTGACCAGGGTAGAGAAAGGTATTGGACAAGGTTCTCAGGGTCAACATAGGCAACAAGGATAGGACAAACTTGAAAATCATCCTAGAAATGATCAGAGGTCTGATGACAGAGGTAAAGGACCCATGGGAGCTAGACATCCCCAAGCTAGGGAAAATAGAGTAGTGCTTGATCATTTAAATGTCAGATTTTTTGTTAAAGAGACAAATCAAATGGATTGGTGTGACCAATACTTCTTACCCCACCCTCCATGTTAAATAGATAAGTAAGTTGAAGAAGTTGATGATGATGATAAAACTTATGATGATGCATGCATGGTGGACTGCTCTACAAGCTCACAGCAAGGAGAAACTTCAACTAAGGTAATAAGTGAAAGAAATTTTGTATGTTTTTGGGACTACATTAACTGGGGACCTCTTCTTCCTCCCTCTCATTCTATAGAAATAGATATGGTACAAACATTTGAACTTCCTAAGAATGATTTTGAGTACCTAAGAGCTCTAACGATTAAGAAGTATGATGGATGAATCCCATCAGAAGAGGATAGACAACTATTAATGAATGTTGTTGTTGCCCCGAGAAAAGGAGTATAATACAAGAAGTAAAGCTATCAAGGGGGCAGCGCCTCAAGAAAAACCAAAGACCCCAGTTTTCACCAATGTCCCAAAAGAGGCACCAAAGAAAGATACATCTGGCAAAGGCCATGTTGTCTCAAGTATAACTGGTGTTCCCACCCATGCCCAAACTGTTAAAAATCTTGTGCCATCTGATGAGTTTTTCAATATTTCTCTAAATGTTGCTTTGCCCAAATACATTCCCTATGAAATTGCCCATGTCTTGAGTCAAATCAAGATTTCTGTCCCAATTGTTGAACTGCTTTGGATTCCTGAGCACAAGAAAAGGCATTTTTAGTATTTGTGATTGGAGGAAGATAGGATTACCCAAGGCAAAAATATAAATAATGTAAATACTCCTCCTCAAACCATTGCAGACCCAGAAAAACAACCATCATTAGAGGAGTTAGGTGAACCACCTGAAGTTTACTTGGGAACATCTTTATTTGAGTCTCAGTTAAGTGTTGATCCATTTTTTACAACACTGATTATTAAGGAAAACATGTTGCACAATTGTATGTTTGATTCTAAAGCATCATGCAATGTTATGCCTCTAGAAGTCATGAATGTGTTGAACATTAAAGTGATAATAGCTTATGGAAAGTGTACTGCAATGGATTCTAGAGAGGTGCTTGTTTTAGGATGTGTACAAGGTTTGGTGGTACAACTTTCAGCTTATTCGGGTAGGAACTTGAAACTTTGTGTTGTCATTCTTGATTTCCCTGCCAAATAAGGCATGGTGTTATCAAGAAATTAGGCTGCAAGTGTTGGTGTAAGTGTTCATATGGATATGCCTTTTTCCATCATTCCAATTGAAGGCAGCTTTCTAAATTTGTATGGAGAGAAGAAGATGTTACACCTTATTGAAGATCCCAATAATGCTTCTTATGAAGTGTTATATGCTGATGTAGATGCAGATAAATATTTTGGGTTTTTCAATGCAAAATAACATAAGATTGATCAATGTAAATGTATTGAACAAGTAGGTTTTCCTTGGACCTTGTTATTTGATGGAGATTCTTCCAAGTTTGGAAATGTTGTTGGCATTGTTCTGATTTCTCTAGAGCAAGAAGAGTTTTTCTTTTATTTCGAACTTAACATTGAATTCACTAAAAAATTTTCTGAATATGAAACATTATTATTAGGATTGAGAATTGCATGGAAATATGGTATAAAGGATATCATTGTCAAAGGGGATTCAAAATTGATTGTCAAGAAAATTAGAAAACTGTATGCTACTAAAAATTAGAGAATGAAACAATACAAGCATGTAATTTGGGATTTGACTAAAATGTTTGATTCTTTTAATATTGTGCACCATGATAGAAAGTTTAATGTTGTTGCAGACAAGTTAGTAGTTATAGGATCCACATTTAGGAATTCTACAATGTCTCCATTTTGTGAGTATGATGTTGAAATACTAACAAGGCCATCTGTCCCTGATAACGTTAAAAATTGGAAAGTTTTTGATGATGATGCCCAGGTGAAATGGTTTATGTAGAACCAAGGTGAGTTTTCTGACCAAAATATAGATTAGGAACCAATGGTGTGTGTTGGTGAAGGAAAGGAAACTTTATTTGGGAATGACATCATCCAACTAAAGAAAAACAGAATTCCCAGAGTTTTGGTGGCTCTAGAATCAAACTTTGATAATGTTGATTGAATTATTAAAAGAAGTATGTCAGTTTTAAGAGATGTGGAAGATAATGACCTGGGCACAAATGAAAAACCACGTAAAATCTAGTTAGGAAGAAATCTCAACAAGGAATAGAAGCAGTCCTATGTTCAATTGCTAAAGAAATATCAAGACTGCCTAGCTTGGTCTTACTCAGAGTTGAAGGTATACATGGAAGATTTGTTCCAACATGAGATTCCTCTTGAATCTAATGCCAAGCATTTTAGGAAAAAACAGAGGCCCTTCAATCTTCTCCTTTCTTTGAAGATGCAAGAAAAAATGAAGAAGTTGAAGGATGGAGGGATCATTCAACCCATAAGGTACTCATCTTGGGTTGCAAACAAAGTGCCTATCAGAAAAAATAATGGTGATACAAGGCTATGCATAGACTTCAGGAACATTAATAAAGCATCATTGAAAGATAATTATCCTCTTCCAAACATGGAGAATATGCTACGATTGGTAACAGTCTCTAAATTATTATCCATTCTAAATGGTTTCTTTGGCTATAATCAAGTTGTTGTGAAGGAGTCAGAAAGAATAAAGACTACCTTTACTACTCCTTAGGGTACTTATATCTATGTTAGGATGCCTTTTGGACTAATGAATGTTGGAGCAACTTTCTGAAGAACAATGGATGTAGCATTTTCTAGTTATATTAATGAATTCGTTGTTGTTTATTAAGATGATGTAACTATGTTTTCCAGAAAAATAAATGATCACTTGCAACACTTAGAGAAAATGTTGATAAGATGTAGAGAGTAGGGCATATCATTGAATCCCAAGAAGTGCCACTTTGGAGTGCAAAAGGTGAAGCTACTTGGTCACATTGTATCAAAGGAAGAGGTCATGATTGATCCTGAGAGAGTGGAAGTCATCAGCAAGGTTCCAATTCCAAGAACTAAGAAGGAAATTAAATCCTTCTTTGGAAAAATAAAATTTATCAGAATATTTGTGTCTAACTTTGCTGAGCTGACCATCACCATTATTAGTAGGCTGAAGAAGGACCAAGTTATCAAATGGAAAGAAGCTTCCATTCAAGCTTTTAATGGGATCAAAGAAGCACTAAAACATGCCCCTATTTTGGATTCCCCAAATTACAAAAATCCTTTTCAAGTGTTTTATTTTTCTTTAGAAAACACCATTGCATCTTTCTTCTTGCAAAAGGATGATGAAGGGGTTGAGAGACCAATCACCTTTTTCAGTAAGGCATTGCAAGGAGTTGAGTTGAAGTACACCATCATGGAGAAGTAAGCATTTTTCTTAGTAAAAGTAACAAAGGTTTTCAGACCCTACATCTTGAGCTCTAAAGTTGTTGCTTATGTTCCCCACACCATGGTGAAAGACATCTTATCAAAGATGGAAGTCTCAAGAAAAATATTTAGATGGTTGAATAAGTTGAAGGAGTATGACATGGATATCCAAACCACAAATTTGGTAAGAGGTTTGGGCCTAGCTAATCTTATAGCTGAGAGAAACTTGAAAACTATTGAGATGAATGAAGTAGAAGGAGAAAGGGTGGATGTCCTTGAAAAGTTGGTAAGCTCTAAATGGTACAAGGATATAATATTTTATCTAAGACATATATGTTGCGCTGAATATTTGAGTAAAATTCAGAAAATATATTTTAAGCTAGCCTCTCTAAAATATGTCATTACTTATTTTGGGTTAGCTTGTAAGAACCTCGAGGGAGTGCTCTTGAGATGCATTACTGAAGATGAGGCCCCCAAAAGAATTTCTAATCTCCAAGCAGGAGTTTGTGTGGGAAATTTTACTGGAAGATTTGTAGCACATAAAATCTCTAGGGCTGGTTATTGGTGGCCAACTCTCTTCAAGGATACAACTCTATTGGTTAGGAAATATGAAAGTTTCTAGTGTTTTTTCTAGAATAATGAAAGCTTCAGGCTCCCTTCCTTTATAGCCTATGTCAATTGAAGCCCGATTAAGACAACGGGGAATGGATTTCAGTGGGGAAATTTATAATCCTTCAAGTGCTGGTCACAAATGGATTCTTATAGCCACTGGTTAATTCACTAAGTCATTGGAAGAAATCCCCACTAAGAAGGAAACACACCAAGTTATCATGGAATTCATGCTGAATAAAATCATATGCAGAATTGGAGTACCAATTAAAATTGTTGTTGATAATTCCACGAGTTTTAGAGCCAAACATTTGGTGGTAATGTGCAAATATTATGGAATCAATCTGACATATGCTTCTAATTACAATCCCCAAGGAAATGGACAAGATAAGTCCGGAAATAAAAACTTGTTGAAGATCATTAGAAGAACCTTGGAGCTGAACAAAAGGAAGTGGGGTGAGATACTGAAATTTTTTGCTTGGGCTGACAAAATCAATGTCAAAAGAGCTACTGGTAAGAGCCCATTTAAGTTGGTATATGAAACTCAAGATTTGCTACCCCTTCATTTGCAATTGTATTCATTTCAGTTTGTTCAAAAAAATTGAAGATCAAGAAGTTGATCCATATGATGCATGAATAAATAAGATTATCGAGTTAGATGAAGAAAGAAGGGCATCCCATCAACGACATGTGAAGTTCAGAGAAAAGTTAAAGAAGTTATTTGACAAGAAGGTGACTCCAAGGGCTTTCAGCATTAGGGATCTTGTGCTTTTATAGGATAGTAGGCATGAAGATAAGGGAAAACAAGGTAAATTTGATGCATTTTGGATGGGATCTTATTCAATTGATATTCAAATTTCTGAAAATACCTTCTTCCTAAAAGACTTAGATGGGGAACTACTTGAATTTCCTATTAATGGCAGGTATTTGAAACATTTCCTTGATTGATTTCTTAGAATCAAGGTATACTCCATTGTATATTGTATAGTTCTTTGTTTTCATTTTGCTTTTGTGTTTTTGTTCGTTCTAGTCCTTGGTGACTTGGTTTTGTTGGTTTTTTGGTTAATTTTTTGGAGGATGGTTATGGATTCTCTTCTTTGTAAGCTTATTCTTTCACTATGTTGCCTAATGATCTATTTTTTGCACTTGGTTTTCTATTGTTTCTTATGGCACTCACAGGGAGCGCCCATCCCTGAGTCGGAGCCGATGTTGGTGCTAAAATTAGTCTCACCCCATTTGTCATTAAAATTCCTCAGTTTGTTGCCTCTGTCATGTTTTTATCTCCCTGTATTGATTCTTGAAGACTATATCCTCCATTTGTTTTCCATGATAAGTGCCTTCCTTGGTCGAGGATCACTTAAAAGTCTAGAATTTTTTTTTCGTTCCTCTGTCCATATGAAAGAGTTTGTAACTTGGGCGTAAAACTTGGGTTTTTCCTTTCCCTCCATTTTCCATTGCCACATTTTGTCGTCCATGTCATTTGTGTCCCAAATATCTATGGAAATGTGATTGGATGTGGCTTGGAGGATCACATTTGGGCCTTATTTCATTTCCAAACTCTTTGTCCATGAAGAAATATTCATTTCCCAGCTCAAATGGTGTTTTCCCTGCATTTTAGGTTTTGATGGGTGTGTTTTTCCTCATCAAATTTACATCTCAGCATCCGTGGAAACACGACCATTTTTGGTTGGATTCAGATCGGCAGGGCACTTCGAAAATTCTTTGGCTCGCTTCAGACTCAAATATTTTCGACGTGGAGTGTTAGTGCTCATTTAAAAAAATTTCTTTTGGTTTAGCCTTGGAGTTACGTTGGGGAGACATATGGAGATTCATGCTGCCTTGCCTAGACTTAGACAACTTTTTCATGTAGCCGGTACAGTTTTTGCGGACCATAGACATGTGGAGGGCTAGCACTCATTTGAGGATTCGCCTCAGGGTCTTACCTTAACAATTGCGACCAAGAGACATGTGGAGGCTTCCACTGGCTCCGCTTTGTACTTAAACTTTTCAAAGCAATTTTGAAAGGCCTGGGACACATGGAAGGACCACTCCTATTTGGGGATTGGCCCCTAAGTTTTATTTTGAAGGACCAGGAGCAAACTTCGAGGCTTCCGCTCACTCTTCCCTTTTCTTGGACTTTTCAATAGCCAAAGAAAAATGTCTCGGAACCTAGACACATGGCATGTCCCACTGAACCTTCAACATTTTTAACAAACTCTGCTAGAATGAGACACGTGTTGAGCCCATGCTTGTTTGGGGTCTCTGCTTTTGGGGACCATCGTAAAATGTGCCATTGAAACATGTGGAGGATTCCAGTAGCTCCTTTTTACACTGAGACTTTTCAAAGGCCAAAAGACATTTTTCTTGGTCCCAGGGCACATGGAAGGCCTGCCCTTGTTTGGGACTTTCCTTTTTGCTTCTCCTTTGTAGTAGCGCCAAGGAAACATGTGGACGACTATGATATAAAATGGAAAATGGGAAAATCCAACAATTTTTCTGCATTGCATCTATTTTCCCACCATTTTTTCTCCAAGACTCCTGGAGATGCAAATATAAAACTATTTTCATCGGTCTTTGATGAAATTACTTGTCGTGTTTGTCTGTAAATTGCCATTTGATGGATTCGGAACTTAATTTGCAAGTCCAAGGATTTTTAAGGTTGATATTTTAATGTTGGAATTGCTCAAGCACTTGCAAAAATGAGACTTACTAGAGGAGATGGATGCGGGGAAAAATTGTAGAGGAAAGTGAGGGAAAAAGGATGAAATGATGAAAGTGCAGGTGCAAAAGATGAAAAAGGTGTTGCCTCAAGAGTGAAAAAGATTACCTGTCAGATCCAGCTATGCAAAGCCTCTAGAAAATGATTAAAAAGGGTATTTATCGCATGACAGAATAAAAATTATTAGATGGACTCCCAAAATGTTGTGGCATGACATCCTAGTCTTTATTCGAGGGCCCAAGAAACGTGATCAGTTCACAATTGGTCCACCTAGAAGCTTTCATATATTAATTTGTTAAATGTCATTGTCTAAAAATAAATTGGTAACAAGCAAAGTTCCCTCGAATATTCTTCTCTTTTGGGGAGAAAACTGAATGAGAAAAATGTATAAATGCAATGAGAATAATCTTGCAAATGGTCGGGGATTGAATTCTTAAGAGAAAATTTGAGAAAGTCGTCTTCCTGAGAGACCAAGCCTAGATAACGTGTTATTTTTTCTATGTTATATTTTCTATCATGTTAAGGTGGTTACAGATGTATATCCATTGACGAGCACTGAGATTGCTTTGGAATCTTTCCCCTACTAATTAATCTAAGAAATTTTGAAATTAATTTGTATCCAATCTCTAGAAATTTGTGTTTGCTTTGTTTTGGAATGTCTGCAAATAGTATCTTTCATTCCTATTGCAATATTACATTGAAATATTTGTAAAATCACACAGGTATATCGTCCTTGTGAAAGTTTAATGGTATTTGTAATTTCATTTCGAGAATAGCCTTCATCTTGGATGAGATAAACAAATTTAAAATAAATTCACTATCATTTGTTGATAAATATTGTTTGTAAGTCTTTGGGTGTACCTTGGGCGTGATTGATTATAAAATTCGGTGTTTAATTGAGTCTTTCAATTCGAGCCTTCGTGTTAGAGTCTCAAAGATTATGTGAAAATGTGCTGATCTGTGCCTCCATTGAAGCACACCTTCTAGTTGAAGGAATGTCTTAACAGTTCTAAAGATTTTTGTTATTGAGTTGTTCATTATTGTGAAGTCCCTTTGAAGATCTGGTATAATCAAATTTATCCTGCTTCATCTCCCATCAAAATTATTCAAAAACCATGAATCCACCCTGAACTATCCATGTTTGCCTTGTGTATCAATAAAGGAACAAAATATACTTACTAAAATATGCAGAACAATAAGGATTTCTTAATGTCTTCAGTAGCCTTATTCTTGTGTTGAAAGTATCTTAATCATTTAGAAGTGACAGCTCTTAAGATTTAAATTATGGAGTATTGATCGTATTTTCCCAAGGTTTTCTTCATAAAATTTGTGCAAAAGAAGGATATCTCCATCTCTTTCATCAAATAGTGGTTACACTAAGGGTCCTCTCACCCTGGTCGAAGAGGCACGGCCTAAAGTTGTGAGGACAGGTCAAATCCTCTTAAAGGTGTTATCCATCTCTCCACAAATCTGAGTAACAAAGGGCCAGTCAGATCTCATCCCTAGCTACAAAATGACACACACTATGATCTATCTATCTCTAAGCTCCATGTCCAATCTGTGTTGCTACTCGGCTTGAAAGGGAGAAAAAAATTGGATACCAACACGACACATGAGAAATCAATTTCAAAAGAACTTTGGAAATTAGAATTCTATAATGTTACTATATATTAATACAAACTATGTTTCTTTTTTATTGTTTACATAAATGTTGCTTAAATTTACACTATTTTGTTTCTTTACGTTTATGAATTGTTGTAGATGTAAAATAAATAAATTAACAGATATAAAATATGAATGTGTTCTTATTTCAATTTGAATTTGAAAACCTAACATAAAAAAATGACATAATTGAAATAGATAATGACATTGTTGTAATGGTGAAGGATCAAATAATGAAAAATATAATATTGCATTTATTGAAAGTTGTAACCACTGAATGAAGTACATAATTTGTCTCAATAATGTATAAAAGAAATGAAATCTATGTGAATTTGAACAGTCTTGGAGAAACACTTTCATTTGTGTCTTGGAAATCAACTGCAACATAATTTGTGGATGTGTCTCGATCCCTTGGGTCAGGAAGAATATGACTTACTCCTCTTCTGTGTTCTAGTTAATTCCACAATGCCAGTGCTATATCATAAGGAAAAGACTCCAATAAGTAACTCGATGCATATAATTTGAGATAGCTTTCTAGATTCCTATCCAATTTGTTTCAAACTTTTGACTTTAAAAAGGATAGTGCACTGAAAACCCTCTCATCTTCCATAGAACCCACTTTCATTGTTTGAAAGAGCTCATACAACTTTATATACTCACTCAAATCTTCACTTAGAATACTACTAGAACATATATCCTTCCAAATCCTTTTTATGGCACTGTAATCCTATGGGTTTTGTAGAAGTTGAACTTGTCGTATCATTGTATTATCAAAATCCATTGACTTTGAACTAAGTAGTTTTCTTTCAAAAATTCCTTCTACAGAAACTCCATTTATCTCTATAGTATTATAGAAATGATCAGTTAGATCACCCATGTTTTTGACGAATAAAGGACTGATAGATGTATAAGGTTTTCCGCCAAACAAATTCTAGAATTGTGGATTTACAACTCCCATTGCTTCAAGTATTTTATCATTTTTTAATCTTTCCCGGATCTCTTTAGCTAACAATTCAAAGATCTTTCTTAACTTATTCCTAGTTTCGATTAATACTGCATCATATAAATTTCATGTCACTTTTAATTCTTCTATTTTTAATTTAGCCATATCAATTCTTTTTTGGTACGTATGAAATGGAATCTCTTTTCGATGTGTTTTTATACACAGATGATCATTTATATTGTACTTTAAGAAGTAGTTAGAATTTTTCAAATCTGTCAATGCATTACAGTTTTCAAAAGCAGCACCCTGAAAACTCCCATCAGAAATATATAAACTTTCTAGACTCTAGCAAACACGTCTTTTGAGTCTTATAAAGTTTGTAATGTAGAAAGACCAATCTTGAGCATGCTTCGTTAAAATATTAAGCTCCCTCAACATGGGAAAAATACCGTAGCGTGTCAATTAGACGACACAATAGGTCTTTAGCTTTATCTACATCCCTGCGGTATTCAAACATAAATCCTGTGAGTGAAAGATATTCATCATATATTCTAGAGGCAGGTTCATACATAGATATCCATCTAGTATCTACATCTTTGAGAACTTTTTCCCTCTATTAGCCCAATAGTAAATTTTTAAAATAATAAAAATCTCTTAGTACTGCAAGAATAATAGGCATAGAGATCACATATCAATTCCTCCACTTTAGCTACATTTTCAAATTTACTCGATATTTTGAAGGTGAGATTCATTATGTGAGCCATGAAGTGGACAACAACCATATACAGAGCAATAGTTGTCTGAAGTCTAACACACAGATCATTTCTGGCTCCCTACATTATAGCTGCACCATCGGTTCCAACACAAACTAATTTTGTTGCAATGGAAAAATCATCCATTCCAGTGATATCCTTTAGATTTGATACCACCAATTTATAAATATTCTTAGAATTACAATTCTCTATCATTTTATGAATTGCCAAGATGTCTGCAGTCCTCATTTTATTAGTAAATGCGTAAACATGAATACATATCTATGAATTATTTTCGATTACAGTAACCTCATCTAAAGAAAGGGAAATATACTTTTCCTTTTGAACACACAGATTCAAATCCTCCTTCTCTACCAGAGATATACATTTTGCAATCTCCCAGCCATTGGTATCTTACCAATGAGATTGAGGAATGTTCTTTAAACCAATAACTTGATACAACATTCTATTTTCTCTTAAATCTAACATCGGTCTTCCCCTTTTAATTATATGAAATATGGTTGCAAATTGAATACCCTTTTCTTACACTTCTACCTCCATAGATTTGCTGAATTTTGCTAGTATGGCCCCACATTTTTCATTTACATATTTGATACGTTTTTGTTCCTTTTCGTACTCTTCTACGTATTTGACATGTAGACAATCTTTTGCATCTTTCCATTTATGTGTTCTGACTATGCTGCCATCCTTGAGCTTTTGGGAAATGAGTATTTTCCCACAGTGTTTTTTAATTGTGTCTAGTTTGAGATGCATCCTGTGATCCTTCCCCTATTTCCAACCACATATTTTTCATCGACATTGTGTTGGAACATCATTAAAGTTTTCAGTGTGCGCAGGTTCAATAAAAGGATATTTTATAGCCCATTCAAACTAGAATTTCCTTCACCTCCAAGTGTTGGGATTGGCTCTTTAGCAAGCTGAACGTTGCTTGGGTTCATTGTAGCAGAATTGAAGCAAGCCGACCTTTTCCCAAAATTGCTTGCACAGTTCTATTTGTCTTGTAAGTCCCTACTTCTTGCTTTGGCACGTTTGGTGGGAATGAAACCTCCGCCTTTTCAGAGAGTAAAAAGTGGAGCTCCCTTCTTTCCTCTCCAAGCTAGAGGTGGCTATCTCTGAATGTATTAACACTAAGAGTTCTTCTTTTCATTCCTTTTCCTCCAAAGACTTCACCATTCTTCAGCATTGGTCTCTCATAAAAATCCCCACTCCTGGTTCTATTATCCGAATGGGGTTCTCACAAATTGAAAAATTGCTGCTTAGGAAGAATACTCGATGGTATACCCCCCCAGAAGGACAGTGGAAATTGAACTTCGATGGAGCCTCCAGAGGTAATCCAGGTCCTTCTGGGGCTGGTTGCATCATCAGAGATGATCGAGGTCTCTTAATTCACGCGGGCTCCTTCCCGTTACAAGTTGGCACTAGTAATTCTGCCGAAGCTCAGGTCCTTTTGGAAGGGGTCAAGATGGCGGTTCGTCTTGGTTGTTCTGACCTTTGTATCGAAGGGGACTCTCAAATTCTCATTTCAGCGGTCTCTATTGGCACTTCCCAATCGTGGAAAATGAACTTATTCCTTCCTTCTATTCATTATTGGCTTGGCAAAATTATTTCCTGGAACATATCTCACAAGTATAGAGAAGCGAATAAGGCAGTTGATTTCCTGGCCAATTACGCCATCGACAATCCTTCCGCCTTACTTTCCTCCAGCGACGGTCACTTGTGGCCTGGTCTTCCTTCTATCCTTTCCCTCGATCGGAGCAACTGTCGCAGCTAAATCTCACACACACGCGCTTCCACTGCGTTTAGCAGCTCCCCCACACGACGGTCTCTTCCCTCCCCATCTCTTCTTTCGGCGGCGTTCTTCCTCTCCCTCACTGTTCCCCCACATGCTTCTCTGGCTCTCGTCTCCTCCCGCGTTTCTTGCCAGGCTTCCCTCGGGACTGCTCCTTCTTCCCTTTCTATTTTAGCCTGCTCTGCCATCCGCATGGCGTGTCTTTCCTTGCATTCACATGTTTCTTGCTTGCACCATGGCCTTCTTTCGGCGGCGTCCTTCCCATCCATCACTGTTCCCCCACACGCTTCTTTGGCTCTCGTCTCCTCCCGCGTTTCTTACCAGGCTTCCCTCGGGACTACTCCTTCTTCCCATTCTATTTTAGCCTGCTCTGCTGTCCGCATGGCGTGTCTTTCCTTGCATTCGTATGTTTCTTGCTTGCACCATGGCCTTCGTGGGTTTTCCTTTTGTGGCTCTGCGAGGACAGTTCTGAGAAATCGTAGACATGTCGGCCATCAACAGGAGGCGTTTAGCCATGATCTTCAAGTATTCATCCAATGTCGAGGCTGAAGCCATAGAAGTAATTCTTGGAGATTCATTTCGTTTCAATGCCCGTCGCCCGCGCACCGACTCTGATGTCGCGTCTGCTTTCGTGTCCTTTTGCACTCTACTTCATCCTATCATTGCGGATGTGGAATTCGTCGCTTCTGATCTTATCTATGCTGTGCATTGTGTGGGTCTTCACGACCAGCTCGCGGAGTTCTCACTTCCTGACCCACTTCTTTGGGTTGAAGAAGTGGATGAGCTCGCTATCGGTTCAGGCAGAGATATCCGCTGGCTCAGAGTCAATACCGAGACCTGGTTACGTTTGCCCAAAATTTCCATCCTTCTCTGGACCAGTGCTTCCTGCCTGCAGTGGACATTGATGTGGCCCTGTTTCCTCTTCATTCAGCTGTGGATCAACTGAATTCTCTCAAAGATCGTGCACTTCAAGCCTTCAACTTCCTTCATCTAGTGGCCTAAAATTGGCTCTGAATGTTTTTTCTACTTTTGACTAGAATTTCCTTCCAATTGTCCACTTTACCATCTTTCTTCTAACATATTTTCTTTTTTTTCCTTGGGATTCAACTTTTGCATCTGGGTTGTTGATGTGGGAGTATAACTTGCAGAGACCATAACTTTTGATCCGGCCGTTGGATCAAGCTGAAATTTTACAGGGTGGTAGATATACATTAGTACTATGCTGGGGTCAAGTTGTGTGCAAGTTTTTGCTTATTTTGGCACATTTTCAGGCTCAATTTCCTTCATCTAGTGGCCTAAAATTGGCTCTGAATGTTTTTTCTACTTTTGACTAGGTCTTAGAACTTTAATAAAAAAATTTGTGCTTGTCAGAATAAGTCCAAATTTCACATGAGACCTAATTTATGAATGCATATTTGGCACAAAAAATTTTGGGTCAATCTGAGTTGTTTTGCATTTTAGGGATTTTTGGCATTTTAGGGTTTTAGAGTAGTCTTGAAATAAAAGGAGGATTGTACTGATGTAATAGATCAGTGTGAATTCCAGAATGAGAAGTAAGCTATTTTGAAACTCCTAGTTTTATTTACAAATCAATTTATGTGTGTTTTTGGAGGTATTTCAACCTCTTGTAGCTGGATTCACATCAATTGGTATTAGAGCAGAATCTTGATCTTGCGGAAATAGTTAAGGTAACATATTAGATTTTTATGTGTATTTTTTACCTCTATTTTATATAACCATGGCTAGATGCGGGAGGGGGGGTTATGCCCATATGAATAGGCATATGCAGGAGCTACAGAGACAAGTTGCTGAGCTCACAGGAGAAGTTACCCACCTTAGAAGGAGACATGCAAACCCAGATAGTGATATTGAAGAAGAGCCTCCATTAATGAATGAAGGAGGAGATGAATAAGAAAATGAGAGAGACGAAGAAACCTTGAATGAGATACCATTTCAGGAGAGATTGATCAAGGTTATAGAGGGAAAGATTGATGACATCAAGATTAATGTTCCTGATTATGGTGGAGGGTTAGGACTAGAGGAGTTGATTGACTGGTTAAATCACATGGAAAAATTCTTTGAGTGGAAAAACCTTTCAGAGGAGAAAAAGGTTAAATTTGCATGCACTAAGTTGGTCGGACATGCATTGATCTAGTGGCATCACCTACAAAATGAAAGACAAAGGAATGGAAAGGGCAAGATCCGAAACTCATTAAATGGTAAAGAAGATGAAAGAAAAGTTTCTTTTTTTAGATTATGCTCAGACACTCTTTCGAAGGTTCCAAAACCTAAGACAGAAGGATCTCAGCATTGAGGAGTATACTAATGAATTTTACAAGTTATCAATCAGGGTGGAACAGGGAGAGTCTTAAGAACACTCTTTTGAAGGTTCCAAAACCTAAGACAGAAGGATCTCAGCATTGAGGAGTATACTAATGAATTTTACAAGTTATCAATCAGGGTGGAACAGGGAGAGTCTTAAGAAAAAAAGGCTACACAGGAGATAAATGGGTTGAGTTACACCATACAAAATGAGCTGAGTATGCTCCAGATCCATATCCTAGATGATCCTTATCAACTTATATTAAAGGCAGAGGAAAAGAACAGGAGGAAAATTTATAGAAGAGGTGTGAAGAGAGGTCCATCATCATCTTCAATAGCTTATCTTTCTTGTCCATTTATCCATGAATTTATCTAATTCTCCTACAATTTCTGCCGACCCAGTCAAATTTAAGTTGACCTAGGTCTATTTTTTCAAACATATCTCTTCCACTATTGTTTTTAGCCATTTATTTCAGTTTTTCTATCTTTGGGTTTTTTTCTTACAGATTACTTGTGGGGATACCTGCATGTTTGGAGACGAGCATAAGCTCAATAATAAATCCAATTCAACAAAATAGGTAATAATATAGTTATATATTTATATGAACATAGCTAAAACCTATCCGCTAACCTCCCACACTAAATCTAGGGGGACGGTATAACCATCCCATTTTTACTCAACCTACCCTAGAATCTCTATCCTATAACCTACGAGTTGTTTTTACAAAATTATTATGATAAAATCAAGTTATTTGTTAACAAGTTAATATTAACTTACAAAGCATTATATTATAACACAATCTAATAATTCTAACGTAGACTTAGAAGTGTACCCATGGTAGGACTACTTCCTAAAATTCCCCCCTTAATGATAACATGGGGAGAGAATACTCTCCCGTTGTGATTCTGGTTTCCTAAATATTCACTGATGTTTCATATCCACTTGGTTCGCATTTTCCCCCCCTTAATACAAAGTTGTTGGATTTTGGTTTTCATCGATAATGCATCCATAATGACCCACTACAATACGCACACACACACATATATATCTATATACTTGAAAAACTCCCTTTTTTGAAAATATCCACTAAATTCGCCCCTTTTTCGAAAAATATTCTCCCTTTTACAAGAAAATCCCGAATAGCCTTTTATTTCCACCGCCTTAAGATTGTTAAGATATTCTTTTCAAAAAAAATCGTGCAGATCAAGATATCCGGAACCTGAGGTATATGCATCGTTGGAAAGCTGAGAAGATTGTAGATAAGATCATGGATTCTACCTTTAAAGTTGTTAATTGCATTTACCTGAGAGAAATGTTGTCTAACAGTTTAAATCTTTTCTTTGAATACTGTAAAGCCCATAGTTTGTGGGGACAGGTTGATATAAATGTAGGAAATCGAGGAAATGTAATTTTTTAAACATGAACAGATCTATTTGAAGGATGAAATAATGCATATGGACTATAATCCTTAAGGTGTCATCATTTAATATGGAAATTATTAGTACCATGAAAGATGGAAAGTCAAACAACCATATCAATTCTAGAAGCATGATCCCAAGCACAATACATATTTTTATGGACACAACATGTTACATCTATAATATAATACTTCATTCGTTTAAAGATTGCACGACTTGTTAACATAACACTAATGATAACATTTAATCCTGGCTCTTTGAGAACAATGTCAGACGAACTTACAGTTGCATCTATAGCATCTGCCACAAAATTCCAATATCTACCTTTTTAAGTGTTCGTGCATCATTCACACGATCCCCAATAATAATATCATGTATTGGAGTATGCATATCATGGTTAATTACAACTAAGAAATCATTGTGTGCATGAATAGTTGTTTCAGCCTATCGATGAGCTAGATCAAGTGTAACATTTTTCTATATCAGTTGGTCACTTGCATTCATGGATTCTTCAATAATTGCAACATGGAAGATTGTCGCCGCCACCAAGTTGTCTCTTTGAGAGCTCATGCCAATCATTAATGTAAAACTTTGAGAGATGTAGAAGAGGAACATAGATTGTAACTACATCCTCAGTGCAGATATGCATCGATTCCAACTCTGAATATTCTCAGGGAAATTTCACCCAAAAAATTGCAAGAATAAATTTATTCACACTTCACAGAAGACAAAAAAATAACCATATATCCAAACACTACACTATATATATATATATATAATTTAAAAGTATGAACACAATGAACATATTGGATGAAATAATGTGGAAGGAGTGAACAAGTTGAAAGAGAGAAGATCATGCACACAAATGATGGATGTTAACAGGTTTAATGTGAGGTCTGTGGTATCCGCTAGTGTTGTTGACAAATATGCAAGAAGGGTAGATGCTACAAACACCAGAGTTCATGCGAGGTCCATGGTATTCACTAGTCCTTTATTTACACAGCTTCACTTTACAAAAATTGGATGACACATAGACAATGGAGAACATGTTTGCATGATGTCTTCTCTTCTCACCCATTTCCATTACCTAACTTGACAAATAAACTATGAGTGGGGTGAAATTCATAGAGGCCTCATATGAAAACTAGCTCTGACACAAGATGTGGGGAAATCCCCATATTTGGAGATGAGCATAAGCTCAATAGTAAATTCAATTTAACATTATAATCAATACTATAGTTACATATTTATAGGAACATAGCAAAAGTAACTCTAACCTCTCCCACTAAATATGGGTGGATGGTACAACCACCCTATTTTTACTCAACCTACCCTAGAATCTCTCTCCTAGAACTTATGAGTTATTTTCACAACACTATTATGATAATATTAAGTTGTTTGTTAACAACTTAATATTAACTTACATAGCATTATAATATTAAAAGATCTCATAATGCTAACCTAGACATATAATTGCATCCATATTAGGACTACTTTTTAACATTACTCATAGCATACACAGGCTCCTGTCATCCTTTAGTTGGTATTCATACCCTTCAGGTCTGCATATTCATCTTACAGTCCTGATTTGCCCTCCTAGGTCACCATCATCCTTCCTTTGCATAGTCTGGGTCATTGTTGATCTAGACCAGGTAACAATCAATTTACAGTTATTTTCATCTAATTAGCCTTTAGATCAATTTTTGTCATTCTTCCAGATTCAGTGATATTCATGTTTCTACAATTTCATCCTTTACATCACTCTTTCTAAACAAATGAGGGTTTGACATCTGCTAAAGGAAGCTAATCACTTCTTAGAAATGCATTTTTGGGAAACCCCCGCACATATATATCTAATCCATCTTTGTTCCATTTTTATAGGTAAATCAAGTTGCTCTAGGAATCAACAATTGAGTGCCCATATCACATCCAAGGTAACTATTAGTGCAAAATCACAACACCCCCAAATGAGTTCTATAGATCTTCTTTTCTAAGGAAGAGTCATTTGGTGTGATCTGCATAACGTTGAACTTTCTCCAAGGTGTGGGACCTTGAAAAATGGAAAATCTCTCCAAATTAAAGGCTAGTTCTTATTCATCTGTTTAGGTGCATACATGAGAACTTATAGAGGATCTATCTCTATACCTAATCTAAAATTTTCCAAGGAGATAGGGATAAAAAGGGATATAAGAAATAAGAAATAACTAAACTACAAGGTGATGCACTGAAGGAATGATGAACACTAGTTTTGCTGATAGACACAAACAAAAAAAATACATATAATAATCAAGCACAGATAACTAGATTTATAATGAAATACCATATGTGAGCAAATGAGACAGAAAGGATCTAGAATCAATCACAAACATGTTTTATTGCTCTGCAGATTGATGCAATGCATTATAAAATATCCATGAGGCAAGAAACACACTGCAATTTTAATGGAAACCCTGAAATCCATGAATTCCTTTATTAGAAGGAAATTGAGCCTGCAAAACAAAAGAATGTCCAACCCTTTACAACGAGTCCTAAGCCTATATTTATAGATTCAATACAGATGGGAGAAAAAGAGAGAAGCGGGAAAAAAACCACTCCAAGCTCAACACCCACTATTTAATGTCTCCCATAAAATCTGTTCCAAATCTATCTTGACTGCATCAAATCCTTATTCGGCGTCTCGAAGGAGGAAGAAATGTCCGAGCAAATCGAATCTGATTTGGTTGTTGAGGTAAGAAGATCTTGCATTAAAGATAGAAGAATTTTTCCCCATTTTCACCTGTCAAGGCCTTTAAAATGATTTTTTATCCTTCCATGGCGTAGAGGATGTTGATACGCTTCCAACGATGTAAGATTTGCAATATTTTAAGTCCTGAGTCGAAAGATATGCCCCTTTGAAGTTTGTATCAGGTCTGTACAAATGGGCGGGAAAATAGTTTGAAAAATGGGTCTCCTTTTTAATATGGGACACATGTCAGCCAGATGTAAGGAAAAATCCTAAGTTTGCGGAAACGTGATTTATCTTTCTCCCCTACACCGTATGTAGACACCTCATAATTATGCACAACAGCAATTTAAATACTTCCAAATTTCCCCCGTTAAGTCCGCACCTCCGCCGTTGACTTACAAGTCAACAACATATCATCAAAAACTACTCCTTTATCCGGGATTACGGGCATCATTAATTAATGATATTAACCTTTTTTATTAAGTTTCCTATCCAACAAAAATCCTAAGTAATGACCTTCCGTTAATAAATCACCCCTTCTACCCAGACTTTTTAACTTTTCAATTAGCTGCCACACGTCCATTTAACCAATGGCATCAATATTTAATTGACTTGGTCCCCTTATAATAGCCTAGATCACACTTGAATGATTCTTCTAATTGGCTCTCCACATGTCCTACACCTGGAAAAATTAGTTTAATCACCTTTGATTAACTTAGCAGACAGGCGCCATGTGTCTATGGGTTGCGAGGCAATCTCCTTTGGCTGTTGAAAAGTCCAAGGTTACCTTTAATGTAAAGTGAGCGGAAGCCATTCCTAATCATGTCCTACCTTTAGCGCTTCATTCATGAGAATGTGTTGAATCCTCAAGGGCCTTTGGTCCCCATATACATCCACGAGTCCCTCCACATGTCCTTTTTACTTACACCTAAGTACTCCTTAGAGAGCAAATCCTAAAGCATATAGCAAAGACACGGTGGAGAACCTCCACGTGTTCTCCCAGTGCAGACTCCAAGGCCAAACTTAAAAACTGAAGCCTCTTTCTTAAATGAGCGTTGGTTCCTCCACGTGGGCAAGTGTCAAAAGGGTCTTGTAGGCGAGCCATGGAATTTGATTAGAGTGCCCATGCCAAGCTACATCCAACCAAAAAGGGCCACGTATTCCACTGATATAGAGATGTAAATTTGACTTGGGAAAACACACCCATTCATTTGTTGTTAGAAAATAGCAGGAGTTTAGAACTATTCGAGCATTCAAAGTTTGAAAGTTTGTCTTCAAGGATAGCTAGAATTCTAGACCCTTGTTATAGAGTTCTTAACATGACTGGTCTCCAAGCTACATCCATTAGCTACGTTTCCTAGAAGTATTTTAGGTGACAGTTCATGCTTCATTTTATTTAGCATTAAGCAAAGTCTCGACTATGGACACATTTGGAAAGCCCGGTGGAAATGACTCTGAGTTATCCTACTGCACTTAATTCTCAGACTCTTTCAGATAGCAAAGTTTTAGAAATGGTTACTAAAACTCTTTTATACATGTTGATCCATAACTTGATCCTCTTACCCAGGAAGGGACTGAGTTATGGCAACCAAATGTGAAGACAGTAGTCCTTTTAAAGCACAACATGGGGAGATAAAAATTTGACAGTGGCCACAAAATGAGGAATTTTAATGGGAAAATGGGGCGATATTTATCCATGTTTTCATTTTTAGAGCTTACTTTTTTAACCACTATCTCCAGGGTATGATTGTTTGTCATATTTTTTGAAAATATCAGAATAATATGCAGTACATGTAGGTTAGTGTTCCTAAATTTAGTGACGGAGTCATGAACTATTTACATATTAATGTGGTGGGTTGTTGCCCATAACGTAATCTAGAGTGAGAATTATATGTCAAGATTACATCATGTTATCAAAAGTAAGTCTTACGATTTCAACATTTTACATGCTCCTTTTGTCAATTTCATTACAAATATACTATCTCTTGAGCATGTAGGTTAGTGTTTCACAATGCCGAGTATTCTATTTGCATATTAACCTGTGGTGGGTTGCTGTCAAAATTCCATACTTGGTGAGAAAATTTCACAGATTTCATCATGTCTTCATTGTTAGAGCTTACTTTTTCATGATTAGACATGCTATTGTTATCCATTTCCTGACTATAAATGTGATAGCATTCATTGAGCATGTATTTTAATGTTTGATAGTGTTGAGTCTTCTATTAATGATATCACTGTGATGGATTGCTCATACATAATTCACATCTTACATGGATTATTTTCCACGGGCTCATCTTTCCCAGGTGCCCCTAAGGGATCGTTTAGATGAAACATATCCTCCGTAACGTACATGTACAAGTGCATACCCATGTAGCATAAGAAAAAATGAGAAAACCAACATCTCTCCGATGGCCATAAATTTTGCTGCAAAAAACTCAAAATAGAATCCATTTTTTTTTCATTGGAATGAATATCACCCATGATTTGTTTCATGACGGAATTGAAAACATTGTTTTATGGAACATTATTCATAATCGGATCAAGAATTGTACATAGTTTTCTAACAAAAAAAAATTGGTCATGATTCTCTTTCGTGACTACACTCATTCAATCTCATGAATGTTGTATTTTCATACGAATGTACTAAATTTTGGAAGCCGTATGTGTATGCTCATATAGTCTATGCACCTATTGGTGACCTTAGCAGAATCAAAACCAAATTTGATATCCATCTGGGGTTTACAAAAAATGATGCACTACGAAGATGCAAGGAATTGATTACTTTCCTTGTGCTTAAGGGAATGAACCTTTTAGGAAGCAATCCATCTTCAATGGTCCTTTTATTTGAAGTCTTATCCATATATATATAGTATGGGATATAGTATATATATGCTATATATATTGCACCTTAGAATGCTCTTGAGAATCACAGGAGGAAAATTAGTCTGACATCCTATAACATTAGTCTAGGCATGGACATCTAATCATCTTTCACTGATGCTCGAAGGGAACTGACAAATGTTCATCAGTGACTCCTTTAGTATGGTTCATAGATTGCATATAACCATTTTCGATACTGTTTCTAGTTGGATTATTTGTTGTGTATGCTCTGCTCTCGCAACCTTGCACTGATCTCATGAAACGATGAGGATCAGTGTCCCTATGAATCCTCTTTCTAGGTGACTTTCATCTCTTATTGGTACGCACTGGGACTTTTGCTTGAGTTTAGTAACTAAATACGCTTGCCAAAGAAAGGATGTACCAATGAACGAAAATCAAGAAGACTATGCTAATACAGTATATTATACAAGTTTTCAAAAGGTTTTCAAGCAACACCACGCATAAATTAAACTTGATAAACTAATACACAACATGATTAACTAAAACACTATGCTCTGCAAGTGTCGGAAAAGTAAGGATTTTGATCTTGAGCCATTCTCCGCTCAACTGGAACATAGCTTCTCCATATTGGCATAATGCTTTCAGCTACAACAATGGGAGTAATATCCAGGAAGATCCAAAATAGTCCATGTTATAGCTATTCTTGGTGAGATTCCATTCTCAAGTGCTTTGAGATCAAGTACCTAATCCACTAGTGATTGCTTATGTTCTTCATAGCGTTACATAGTTGTCCAGTTGTGGCGACCCCAGTAGAGAGTACACGTAAATGCACTTAGCATTCCTAGTGTTCATTGAAGGGCATTGAAGTAAAGCCGAGATACTCCTTTAAGTAGTCTTATCTCAATGGTTCATTGGTTTAATTACGCATCGCTTGTGGAAAATTTGTAACAGCTAGGGTAAGAGAACCACCTACGAGAATTTAATTTGGCCAGGAGCCCACTTTGACCATTTTAAAATGAGAAGTGTTGAGTTGTGAACCTTCTTTTTGAGAAACATGTGAAGCGTATTACTTTTGCCTAGTTTTTACTTGCCTTAGGGCAAGGCGAAACTCTGCCTAAGTGAGGCTAACATTTTTAATATTTTTTTGATCTACTTCCTTCACATTCTTTTGACAGATTTGTTGATCAAAAGAAGGGTGACTACCTTTGTGTTACCAATCGACTGTTTCTCTCACTTTTATGTCTGTTTACGCCCATCCATGTTTGCGGCTGGGTTAGTTAAACATCTAAAGTGTGCGGAGGTGTTTTCACGTCATTGGTAGCCATTGTGATCTTGATACCCATGTCAAGTTCGTCATTGTAGTTAGGTGTGGTTCATCACCGCAGACTTCCTTAGAAGAGTTAGCTTGTTTGTATCGTATCACTACAATTTTGATATTTACGTCTTGTTTCTTGTAAACTCGACATAAATACCTATATTGTATAGTTACGTTGCACACATTTTTAACTATTCCTAGCTATACTTTGAGCTTTTTAGTTTGGTTCTATTATTACCCTCGATTTCAAATAGTGCTAGGTGTTACTATTTGTGCGTGTTATATCAATAACACCTTGATATCAATACTTCACTTTCTCACAAAGTGGGTTAACATATCTTGGTGATATTGTTGTGTCATTCATGAATTGTAATTGGCACTTTTTGAGATATAGGTCTTAATCAAGTTTGAGCTCGCTCATCGTATATCTTGATTGGGAGATCGCATTGACTTCTTGTTTTTACTTACGTTTTGTTCATTTCCTTGAACTTGGCATAAGTGAAAACATCTTGTTGATCATCTTTGCATCACATTTTCATATGGTGTATTTCCTTGTTGATTGGCTTTGGGTTTCACACTCACATGATTGTTCCTTGTGATTATTCATTCAGAAAACTTATTTTCTAGGACAATCCCTTTTTATCTCATCGATATTACGTCGTCACGATGTCTATTTTCCTTAGACCTTCTTCAAAAAATCACGCACGCATCCCCATACTTACACAATGTCTGGTTGGTTGTCCTTATGCTACCCAAATTGACATGTCACTTCCTTCCCTTTGAAGGAGTTCCATCACACTATCTAGATCTAGACATTTGTGCTTAAAACAGTGCCAAAAATGACTAACTATCGTGCGGTTCCCCATACTTACAAAAATACAAACCTAGGTTTCAGCAATTCAAATCATAGGATTCCCATCACAACTAAACCTCGTTTGGTTCTTCGTGCTAGAGATCCCATACAGGTAACTTGTTCCCCACCTTCATCTCATAGTCGGTGGTATGATTTGGACACGTCTGATCCAAATTATTATTCGAGTTCCCCCCACTCTTCTTCTAATTCTAATCCAAACATTTCCTCTTCTTCTGAGGATTCCAATCCAAATATTTCCTCTGACTCTTCTGAGGATTCAGATCCAAACTACTATTCAAATTCATCTAATTTGACTCCTAAGTCATCTAATACGACTCCTAAGTCATGGTCCTCCCTTTCTTTGTAGGATCCTCTTCATCAATCATCTAATGTGACTCTTATGTCACGGTCCTCCCTTTCTTTCATAGGACCCCTTTTATTAGTCGCCCCAACAACATCTTCTTCCTTTGAAGATACACGTGACTCCAAATCCCTCCAATCAGAAGTATAATACAATTCTTGAATCATGGTCCTCTCTTTCTTCGCAGGACCCCTTTTTCAGTCACCCCAACAACATCTTCATCCTTTGAAGATACATTCATCTTGAATGCGATGCTTGAATGTGATGCTTGAATCACAGTCCTCCCCTTCTTTGCAGGACCTTCTTCATCAATCACCCCCATGAAATCTTCCTTCTGTGAAGATTCATGTGACTTAAAGTCCTTCAAGATACAAACATCTGAATCGACCCATGCGTCACAATCTACAGACTTTGGACTTAATCCTACTATTTTACATACGACATACCATTGTATAGGTAGGTCCACACCACCTTTCTTCTACTCCTGAGACATCTAGCTACACATATTCTTCGTCCCCCACATCATCTTCTTCTATCAATAATCATCAAACATCTTCTAAGTCTTCCACACCAAGTGAACCTATTTCTTCCAATAAACCCCTAGGGATCGATCAACAACTCATACTGATTGATCTCTTTCAGAATGAAGAAACAATCAGGGCATTTATAGGGGCATATGAAGATATTCTTTAGTAGATTACAAAAAAGGATTATCTTTAGACTTTGATGCATCTACATATTGTGAGGAAAAGGTTGATTCCTTTGATCAAGAAATAGAGGAAGAGCCTCAGATTATGCAACTTGATCCTCCTCTTATTCTTCCATCTTCACATTCTTCATTATGTGATGAAACTCCTTGGTCTTGCATAGATCCATGGCCTATCTTCTCATCACCCAATAACTCTTCGTCTATCATAATTCCTCAATCACAATCTCTGGTGGGGTAACGCCAAGTAGCCCTTCATCTTCATCTAGGTGTGGGTCACCTTCTAGTAGCCCTCTCTCTTCTATTTGTGGGACATTTTCGAGTAGCCCACTATCTTCGATTATTGGGGCACATCTAACTAGCTCCTTATCTTCTATGTATGAATCACCCCCAGGTAGTCCATCATCTTCTATTCTTGGGCCACATCCCGGTAGTCCATCATCTTACATCTATGGGTCACGTCCTAGTAGCCCTTCTTCTTCTATTCTTGGGCCACATCCTAGTAGCCCTTCGTATTCTATTTATGGGTCACGTCCTAGTATCCCTTCTTCTTCTATTCTTGGGCCACATCCTAGTAGCCTTTCACCTTCTATCTATGGCTCACCTCCTGGTAGCCCATCCTCTTCAATTCTTGGACCGTATCCTTTTCATCTATCACATATTTCTTCTATCAATGGTTGTGGCAAGCCCACTACCATTCCTATCATTCCTATCATCAATCGTAAATTTTTGCATTCTTCTCCTTCTCGAGGTCAAAAAAAATTCAAGTGTTAGCCTATAAGAAACCCAAACAGGTTCATTATCAAGCTCAGGTCAAAACTTCCAAGAGCTCAAAATCCCCCAACAACTGGAACAATCTCAAAGTTGTAAATCAAGCGCGATTCAAGAACGCACATCAACATAACCATCAAGTATGGCGTAAAGTGCATAAACCTCTAGATAGGGAACTCAAGCTCCCATGCATATACGAAATCCATGTTTCAGGATAAATCACAGTCCTTTGTTGAGTGTGAACTCACCATGATCATCAAGATTGGGGAAAACATGACTCTTGATAAACAAACACGCTTAGTCTCCCTTATCAAGGAAGTCACAAACATCGTTGTTGGATCCTATCACACAGAATGACTTTGTTTGTTAGATATATATATATATATATCAAAAAACGGTTCAAAAAATCAAAAATAAAAATATAAAAAAATCAAAAATACAAAAAAAAAAAAACATTAAAAAACAACAAAAATCAAAGGTACAAAGATCAAACATTGCAATCAGGTGTTGCGTACACATGGATATTTCTTTCTTCCCTTCCTTGCTATTCTTCTGCAAGTCTTCCTACCATTTTCATCCCTTCGGTGATATTTTGGTTAGCTTATTTGCATGCATTTTGTGACATTTATCTCTATGGTATCTGTTTTGCCCCTGGTCTTTTATCACCTTGGTAAATTAAAGAACGACTGACCTCATGGAGATCCTATCACATTCAAACATCTAATAAACTTGTTGCGAAGAAATTTTGGACATATTTGTTGACACTAGCCAATGTCATCATCACAATCACTTCCACCTCCTTCCATCAAGCCATCAGTGGTTCTTAACCCCTTGTCAAACAAGAGAGCTGAAATAAGTTTTCAGAAAGCAAAAGAATCAAACAAAACTCAAAAGCTAAAAGCTACAAATCAAAAGAAAATTAATATATAACTCTCTCTTGGGGTATTTCCAATAATCTCTATCGGGGCTATGGACACCTGACTGGCAGTAGAGCAATGTTGTGATTAGAATCAAATACATCTCCGTCGGGGCTATGGACGCTTGGCTGGCAGCGGAGCAATGTACGGCTATCCTTTCACCATCCATTCACAAAATCACCTTTCAAAATAAATCATTCCTACACATTGGCTAGGGTGTCTTCACTTGTTGTCTATTAAATCTTCCCTTCAAGAGGTAATAAATTCCATGTGCACACACCAGATCTCTATGAGTAAACAGGATTAGTATGTTACCAAGTGTCTTTTTTGGACCTTGTTCAGACTCTTACTCTAGTCCATATCTCGTCTCATGATTTATGCCTTTGGCTAATCACTTCTTCATCGCGAGGCTTCTAAGCTACATTCATATCATTCACATCATTCTTCTACTTCGTTCAGAACATCCATGTGTATAAGATTACTTGTTTTCCATGTTTGTGGAAACCTTTGTCCCCTTCCACAAAAATCAATCTTCTCCTTCCTTTCTATCATGTGCTTGTAGGCCAACTTACGCTGGGGGCATCCTTGCTTCTTCCCAGCATTTCATTGGTTTATGTTCATCATCATGTTGAACCTATCCATAATGGCCTTGGATCCCACTTCTACCTGTGAAGAGTTTACCTTTGAATACTCCCACCTAATCGTTGGGAATTTTTTTGCATCTTCACCTTTTTGGTACGCACGTGGCCTTATGCCCTTGTACATCCCATCTATCACTGGGGGCATCCACAGCTTTCTCGTCTTCCTGTACATAGTTTCATAAAAGTTTTTAAATCAACCAAAACATTCAAATATGTTAGAGAAAAAAAATCATCAAAAACATTCAAATATGTTAAAAAATCATCAAAAACATTCAAATATGTTTCAGAAAACTTCTAAAAATTGAAAATCATCCTACAAAATGTCACTCTTTGGTTCTCACTTGTTCATGTGTGCGACTTGTGGATCATCTTGATCTACCTCCATCAACAAAATCTAGGCTGCTTACTTCGTCCGTACTCTGGGGCACAACGAGTTGCCTGGTACTGTTTCGTAGTGCACATTGCTTTTCCATTGGACCCAAGTGTCCTCCGTTATTCCCCTCACATGTATCCTTGCTTGGGGCACCATCATCAACCCTTGTCGTTAATTTACACAGGTCGTAACTGAAGCTCGATAATAAAAACATTATATTATGTTTCTCTGTTAGTTTAGCTTGTTTACTTTCTCGTATTGCATTACATTTTGTATGTTGCATGGAGTTAGGCATCTTTCACTTTCTCGTATTGCACATTTTGTATGTTGCGTATGGATTTGGTATTCTCAGTATTGCATTGATTTTTGTATGTTGCATGGAGTTGGTGTTTTCAGCGGCCATCGTTCATAGTATGGCTTTTCATGTCATTCTACCTTTGTTGTATGCTTATATTTTTCATAAGGACCGATGACGTAGCTCTTATGGCCATATGATGACACCGAAATTGTTCCAATACACAGTGGCTAGAGGCTAAGCTCTTCTCTCCCCTCCTCCATATTCATTCTACATCACTTTCCTCTCAACCCTATTCTTCCATCTTACCAGGGCATCTTGCCTCTTCCCATTCTTCTATCTATCTCTCACCTTTTTCGATCGTCGATCGTCTTCTTTCATCACCCCATCGACACTCGAGGGGGCATCTCTCACTTCTACTAATTTTTCTTCTACCTCTTCAAAATTCCACCTGTCTACTATCTTTGAAGTGGCATCACTTACACCACCCCAAAGAGGGGCAAATGTAGACACCTATAATTACGCCCAAGCAATTTAAATACTTAAATTGCGCTAATTATCCCCTTTCTCGCAAATCAACGACATATCGTCAAAAGCACTCATTTTCCCTCATATCATCATTAATTAATTACACTAAGCTAATTAATTAAGTTGCCTATCCTAACAAATACCCTAATTAACGACCTTCCGTTAATAAATCACCCCTTCTACCTAGACTAATTAATTATTATTAATTAATTAGCTTTCCCTTCCATTTAACCAATAAATCAATATTTAATTGATTTAATCCCCTTATAATAGCCTAAATCACACTAATATTCTTCTAATTGGCTTCTATAAGCTTACATCTACCTATTAATTAATCACCTTTGATTAATTAAAATACCCCCAACTCCCATGACTTGCTAAACATGTATTAAACCCTTCTAAAGTAAGGTTACCTTTAATAAAGCAACCTTATCCATTCCTAATCATGTTTTACCTTTATCCCACATTCATGAGAATGTGTTGAATCCTTTATCCTTTGGGCTATATAAAGAGCCCTCCACCTACCTTTTTACTTACACCTAAACTATCTTAGAGAGCAAATGCAAAGCATATAGCAAAGAGACTAAGAGCTTGCACCTTGCCCTTTTGAGAGTTCATCATCTTGAAGAGTTAAGCCTCTTTCTTAAAGTTCTTGGGTCATATGGGAGGTGTCAAAAGGGTCTTGTAGCCCTAACTTTGATTAGCCCCCATTCCTAGGTTCTTGGAACATTAAGGACAACTATTTTGATAGCCATGGAGCTTACTTAGGTCCATTCATTTATTTGTTGTTAGAGAATAGAGGAGTTTAGATATTTAGCATTGTTAGTTTCAAAGTTTGTATTTATGAATGCTAGCATCTAACCCTTGTTTAATTCTTATCATGATGGTGTTTATGCTTTGTTTTAGCTAAATTGTAGAACTATTTTAGGTGGTAGTTCTTGCTTCATTTGATTTAGCATCAAGAAAAGTATACATGCACACTGGACACGTGGCACCTTTTGTTTGGCTCGGGAGGTGCACTTCAATTTTTATCTCTGTGCCTTTTTGACAAAATGAAAATTTTCACCTTTTCCTCCAACTCCCCGCTTTGGCCTTGACTCAAGCTCAAACGCTAAATTTTTCCTTTGGGTGGAGTTGCGGTGGATTTTGTAACTGTTACACCTTAGGAATAACAAGGGGCAAAAAGTAAACTTTCCCCTCGATGGCCCGCTTTAGCGCTGCTAGTTTTGGCTTGCCACATGCTATTTCCTCCACTGCCTACCCAATTTCTATGTTTTTGGCTAAGTATTTTGCTTACCAGGGTCATATCTCTTGACCTGGGCCATGTGGCAGTCTGGTGCTCGTTTAGAAACCCTCTCTTTATTCAAACCTTAAATTAGAACCATCTAGATATTTGACATCCTCCGCTGGCCTACCCCATGCATTGACTATTCAACCAACTTTTCCCTTTTTTGAGATTGGAAATGTGGAGGCGCCGTGCTCGCTTGAAATCTTGATCGAAAATTTTCCTTTAAAGGAGCGTTGAGTTAACACTTAGTATCCTCCACAGGTCTGTGGAATTTTCAACGGTCTTTACCCTAATTTTTCGGACCCTGGGCTATATGGAGGGCTAGCGTGAGTTTGATTCCCCGCCTTGTGCTCCCATCTTGGATCCATGCCAAGTCGACACCTGGCTTCTTCCTGCCTGACCGAAGACTTTTCAATGGTTGCACAACTATTGGGGCTCTGGACGTGTGGTAGCCTGGTGCTCAATTGAGCTTCCTTATTTGAATTAACTCTTGGAGATGTGCCAAGCTGACACTTGGCAGCCTCTACCTGCACTTTAAACTCAGCCAATTTTTAGACCCACCTTGTCTACCTTTTGACTTTGTTCACCATTTAACCCTGCCTCTTTTTTGACCTGGGACACGTGGAGATGCGGTACTTGTTTGAGCCTCCTTGTATGGATCCATCTTTGGAGAACGAAACATGGCTCTCTCTGCTAGATATTTCATACTTAGTCAGTTTTGGACTCTTTCCTGAAAGGTTTTGAGCCCAAAAAACTTCGAAACTTCACCATTTTTTCCCCTTCTTGCTCCTGGCTCCTCTACGGCATTGCCCCTTCTTTCTCATCCCCCGCCACTCCATTACTGAGTCCTTCTGCGACCTATTTGCAAGAACAAAATGAGTTTTCTTAGGTTCTTTCTATGCGGGGTCGTGGTTGATCCAATATTTTTCCTGGGGGTAAAATATGGATAAAAATTTGGTGACTCACAGGGTTATCTACCTGCTAGATGAAAAGACCAATTGCCTTGTCATATCCATTGGGTATGGAGTCAAGAACGATGGTTTGATAATTATTCTTCCTCCAATTCATGAGCCCAGTTGTTTGCACTCTCAATTTTCATAAGAAATCTCGAAACGAAGGTTTCTGAGAGTAGGAAATTTTTTTGACCTGGGGCTTCATCTGCCTCTTTGAATGGACTGTATAAGAGCAACAAAACAACACCATGACTATGTACAAAATTGAAAATCATACATGCTCCAAATGGAACATGCAGAGCGTGAAAAATCACTTAGGAGAAAATCAATCTAAACTACAACAAGACAATGCACATATGCACTTAGAGGAATTGAAATCCCAGGCTAATATTTACAAGGATGAAACCTTTTGCTTCAGTAGCAATGTTTAAGATAGATCCTATTAACTAGAATCAGAAGCTCCTCTCCATCCAATATAGACAATTGGAAGGCATTGCTATTTTTACATCCTGTGACCATGTAGGGGCCACTCCAAATGGCATCAAACTTGGCATGTATTCCTTATTTTTCCCGATCTGCATCCCGCTTCAGAACTAAGTCCTCTTCTTGAAAGGTCCTTGCTCTTGCTTTCTTTTCAAACCATCTTTTGACTAAGGCTTGATATTTCTCTATCATTTGAACTGCATGTTCTCTAATTTCTTCAAATTCCACCAGCTCTACATAGCTGGCCTCCATTGGTTTGAACTCAGACAACTCCACCTACTTCATGTGCTCCAATGCAGGTAGTTTTAATGATAGAGGCAACACTGCCTCTTTCCTGTAGACCAGATTGTAAGGGGGATTACATGTTGACCTCTTTGGTGTGATCCTGTCAGCCCATACTGCTGATTTGAGCTGAGTATGCCATAGCCTTTGGTTTTCATCTAGTGTCCTTTTGATGATTCTTAGCAAATTCTTGTTCGTGGACTTTTCCTGCCCATTACCCCATGGGTAATAGTTTGAAGAGGTGCTCAAGTAGATCCCATTCTTAACAACCCATTCTATGATCTTGGAACTTAGGAACGCCAATGCATTTTCTGATATGATAGTGGTCGGTACTCCAAACCTAGTCACTATCCCTTCATAAAAGTATACTATGCTAGACTCGTTTGCTTCTTTGAGTGCTACCACCTCAGTCCACTTGTTGAAATAGTCTGTTGCTGTGAGAATCCACTTGTGGCCTTGGATTGAATTTGGATTGATGACCCCAATGAAGTCCAATCCTCATTACACGAATGGTTGGTTAACTGAGATTGGATGCAATGGAAGTGTTGCTAACCTTTCCTTGCCTGTGAAGAATGCACATTTTTTACACCTTTTAATCCACGTATAACAGTCACTGAACACCGTGGGCCAATGATAACCCACCTTCATTATTTTGAGAGCTGTTACCCATGGGGAAAAATGACCTTTAGCTTCTCCATCGTGAAAATCTTGTAACAATCTCTCAATTTGATTTGTTCCAATGCATCTCAATAGAACACCATTGATATCCTTTTTGAACAAAACACCATCAACAAGCACATATGGAATGGCTTGTAATATGAAGTATCTCCTCTTTGCTTTGCTCATTTTTGGAGGGCATACACCTATTTTTAGGAATTGTATCATATTTTGAGTCCAACAAGGGATATACACATTATCATTTGTTTGTTCTTGACCATCTTGTAGTACCAAAACAACCCCATTTTCATTAGTTACATCAACCTGTTGAATCGAGGCTAGTTGTTCACATAGTCCCTTTCCACGAACCAGCTTAGTCACCTTAATTTAAATGTCATATTCCATGACACGAGTGATCCGTCCTGCACGTTTCTCGTTCAAATCTTTGTTCAAAAGGAAGTCCTTGACTCCTGCATGAGAGACTAGCAATTGGATCTTGTTATTTGAAACTAGGTGTTTGAACTTCTTCAAACTCCTGATCACTACAAGGAAATTCTTTTCAATGAAGGAGGATCTCACTTCATATTCTTCTAAACTTTGACTGAAGAAGGAAATTGGTTGTTTAGATCCTTCTTCATTTTGTTGTACTAGGATTGCAGATATCGTGTCCCCACCACCAAATGCATAGAGCATAAAATCCTTGGAGAAGTTTGGATTGATGAGAGATGGAGCTTGGGATATGGCCTCTTTGATAGCTTCAAAACTTGATTTTCCCCCATTTGTCCACTTAAATTCCATTCTCTTCTTCAGCATCAGCGTTATTGGCTTATAAGAGCGGTAAAACTCGACACAAATATGCGGACAAAATTGATCCTTCCTAAGAAGATTTGAAGAGGCTTCTTATGGCTTGGCAATGACAATGCTCAAATTACTTTAACTCTTTCTAGGTAAATCTTCAATCCCTCCTTTGACACATTATGGCCTAGGAGCTTGCCTTTGTGAGCCAGGAATATGCATTTTTTTGGGATTCAATGATACCTCAAATCTCCTACATTTTTAGAAGACTTGTCTCAGATGAAAGAGGTGATCTGCTGCATTTTTGGAGAATACAATGATATCATCAAGATATATCAGTACTATTTTGTTGATCAACCCCTTGAATTCCATGTCCATCTCTGTTTGGAAAATGGCTCCGGCATTAGACAATCCAAATGACATTTTCTTGTAGGCATAGGTGCCCCACTTAGTGGTGAAAATTGTTTTGAACTGATCATCTTCTTTCACCATTATCTGATTATACCCTAAGTATCCATCCAAGAGAGAAAATATTTCTAAGCCGAATACCACTTGTAAGATTTGTTCCATTGAAGGAAGTGGGTAGTGGTCTTTGAGATATGCTCTATTCAAGTCTTGAAAGTCCATGCACAACTTGATTTCCCTATTATTCTTCCTGACTGACACCAAATTTGTAAGCCATCTTGAATGATTGATTGGAAATAATTCTTGCCTCTATCATCTTGTTCAACTCTTTCTTCATAAGAGGCTCAATGTGTGGGTTGACTGGTCTTTGCTTCTGCCTGATGGGCTTAGTATCTAGATCAAGTTCTATGGTATGTTGTGCTAGCTTTATATTGAATCCTCGCAGGTCCTCATAGCTCAAAACGAAAACATCCGGAAATTCTTGGAAAAGTTGTATGAATTCATATCTCTCTTGTTTAGTGGCCACCTTTCCTATTTGGATGGTTTTGCCCTCTCCAACCAAAATTGGATTTGAATCTTCTCCTTTGACCTGTACGTTGGCTTTCTCTTTATGAAATTGATCATTCAAGATTGAAGATAGACTCCAATGTTACTAAATCTTTGGGGTGATTTTTTGTTCGTAGCTACACTAATTGACCCCCGTACTGTTGTTCTAATTTGTCTTAATTCCTAGCTAAGAATTCAGCCTCTTCTTGCAAGAAATTAACGATTTGTTGATCATTCTCAAACACCTGTTAGCTTGTGTTGTTATCTGGAACTGCTGGCCTTACAATCACAAGGGTATGTGGTTGCACTTTTTCTCTTTTGATATTGTCAACCACATCAAAAGTTACTCCAACTGCTGCAAGCCTATTTTCAGTTTCATTCTTCTTCCTGGGTATGGACTCAATGTTGAATTCTTTGAAATACTCATTGAGGTCCCATACCTTATTTTTGTAGGTCTTGAGTTAGTCTTTCTTTGCAGCATGTTATCCTCTGACTTGGTTCACAATTAGCTCGCTATCCCCAAACACCTGAAAATTCTTTATGCCTCTTTTCCTGGTCCAATGAAGTCCATGAATCAAAGCCTCATATTCAGCTGTGTTATTTGAACATGCAAAATGAAATCTTAAAGCTGAATGATACTTGATGCTCTGTGGTGAAATCAACATTGCACCTCCTCCAGCACCTTATTTTCTTCTTGAACCATCAAAAAATAGTTGCCAAAAATCATTACTAATAGATTTTGCATCATTAATATTGATTTCTACCTCCGTAATCCTCAACTGATGATAATTTGAATTAAAGTCTATCTTAGAGAAAAATTGTGGCCCCCTTCATCTTATCAAACAAATCATTGATGTGTGGAAGGGGGTAATGATTCTTGATCATTACTTTGTTTAGCTGGTGGTAATCAATACACAACCACAGAGATCCATCCTTCTTCTTTACAAATATCAACAATGCACCCCAAGGGGATACACTAGATTGGATTAGGCCTTTCTCCAAAAGGCCCTCTAGCTGTAACTTGAGCTCGCAGAGCTCAGGGGTGGTCATCTGATAAGGTGTTGTGAGATAGGCTATGCTACCGGAACCAAATCTATGTGAAAATGTATCTCACGTGGGGGTGGTAACTCTGGTAGCTCCCCTGGAAAGACATAAAAAAACTCTCTCAAGATGAAATGGTCATCAAGTGATGGTCCACTAGACTCATCCTCTGATTGGTCACTAATTGTGACAACATACATCTGAAAACCCCAGCGCAAACACCACTTAAGATGCATGACAGAGATGGTGCAAATCGAAATAGGTCTCCTGACCCCTACTATCACTAACTCAACTCCTAGATCATTTGTACATGATATTATCTTATGGTAACAATCCACCTTGGCTCTATGTGTAGACAACCAATCCATGCCTAAGATGACTCCATACAAACCCAACGGAAGGATACAAAGATTTGAGGTAATGGTGAAGGGTCCCAAATCCACTACACACTCGTTAACTGAAGGAGTCTACAAAGATCTTGGCTCCAGAAGTGATCTCGACATCCCAACCAAGACCCTGCCTAACTGCCACCAGCTTGCATTACTCTACCAAAGATGGTGTAATAAAAGAATAAGAAGAACCATAATCAAATAGAATGGAGGTAGAAACACCACCAATGTTACTTGTATCAATCACGATACTCTGGTGCTCAGCATGGTGGTTCTCGACTGCTACATAGATCCGATGACTATGTCCCATGTCACCAACAATAGCCTCTGAGATCTACTTCTTACCCTTATTAGTAGTCTCTCCAAAAATGTCTAGTAAAAATAAAACCAAAACAACCACTTGATTCTCTCCCATGAGTAGCAGGTCCAACCGGTACTCTGGAGGTATGTGCTGTGGATCCTAATGATCCGGCTATGGACTGCTGAGGTCTCTATTGATGAGCTCTTACTGACTTGAGCTCTTGGTGCACCCTGTGTCCTAAAGGGGACCCCTAGGAGGTGGCCCCATACTCCGCCCCCTCTGTACATCAAATCTCAGTGGAGGTCTATAAGGTGGGTGAGACTGCTACTACTGTGGTCTAAAATATGACTGTGATGAACCTTGACCACCACGAGGAGGAGGAGGAGCTGACCCCCTCGGTCTGTTGTCCTGCATCTACTAGATACAACTTTGGACTTGGTCTCTCTCTTGTTGTGTCTTTCCCCGAGCCTCCTTTGTTATAGGCCTTCTCAACGGCCGCAGCTAATGTCTGCAGATAATGGATACACACTGCACCTCCAATGTCTAGATTCAAGCCCCGGATGAACCTATGGATCCATATCTGCTCATCCTACATGTAGTCAACATACTAGAGTAGATCCAGAAATCGACTCTCATACTCAGCTACTGTAAAAAATGCCTGTCGGAGGTCATGAAACTCATCTATCCTCTACTAAATGAACCTTCATAATAAGTACCTGCTCTTGAACCTCTCCTCAAAGAGCTCTCAGGTGGGTAAGTGCAGCAAGTTGGTGGACAAAAAAGGGGTCATAAGTGGACGTCATATTGCAAAAAATAGCAAAATCTCAACTTGTAGGGATTATTAGCAATGCGCGCACTCAAAATTAGAAAAATTTAAATAAATATGAATCGTAGCATCCGGAATTTAGTTTCTAAACTACTATTTTAAAAAAAAACAAACAAGTTTAGCTATATTAAACACTTAAAATTATATGACTTGGTTTTTGTTTTTTGAAAAAACCTATAAGATTGTAGTCCGTTTACCCGCTATTTTGGATGACCAAATCTTGTTATTTTTTTTTTTCCTTTGGTGAAAAGTTAGATGTAGTTGTCTATCTTGGGATGGATTTTGTTTTGTATTTTTTCGAGCAATATTTTTTTTTTAATGATTTTTTCCGTGAAAGTGGTCTGAAAAGATTTAGAAAATGGAGCGCTTTCCGTTTGCCCGCCATAACTATATAAAAAAATATCAAAATCATATATATACATTTTAATGTGTATAGAATTTGTCCACGCTTGGGATGGTATAGTGTTTTATCACATTTTGATAAACGAAACAAAAGTTGCAGTCTTAAATGTAGACATGAACATTCACGGGAAAAAATGTCTTAAAGACCTATTGTTAGTAAAAAAATTATAAAATGATATTTATCTTATTCTATTTACTTTAAAAACGATTTTTTTACAAAGCTAACGAGTCTCCCCTACACGATAACACCATTTTTGTGAAATATTTTCAGTTTTTCAGAATGGTTAAATTCTGTGGAAGAGAAAATTTGAAGTTTTTTTACCTTTTACACTTCATAATGACCTTCCATAGCTTTAGTTGGGGCAAAACAAAGATTTCTCAAGCCTTAGGGTTGGATTTGATGATACAGATAGAACCGCGATCGCGGTTTTTTACAAACTACGACCACGGGTTTTAAAACAAGAACCACAATCGCGCTTTATAAACCACGATCGCAGTTTATAAAGTGCAATCATGGTTCGTAAATCATATTTACACACATCCCAATGTTCTAATTACCATGTGATTTTTACTATTTGACTTTACCGTACAAATTATTATGAAATTATGTCATTTTCTACATGTTTTTCTTATCACCGGAAGCAAAACATCATGGGAGACAAGAAACGAAGTCAAAAAAAGAAGTCATTAAGTAAAAAAACACCAAATGAATTAGAGGCAAACAGATTTCAAAATGTTGAGCGAATGCAGAATCTTCGTGAATCAAGAAGAGGTTCATCTTCAACCCCTATTATTGTAAGCAATGAGGAACTAGGTAATGTTTCTACTATCAATGTTGAAGTTGAATTAAATACTCGTGATGAAGATGTTTTTACTGTCAATGTTGAAGAAGAATTAAATTCTCGTGATATAGCAAATGTTGAAATTGAATGAGACAATGAAAATGTGAATAAAGGAAATTCAAGTTGAAACTGTAGACATGCAAAATTTGACAAAAATAACTCATAGGATTTTGCTTAAGAAACCTAATTATTTTATTGAAATTTATGAAAACATTTTGAAACCAATGTCTGACAAAACTTTCTGAACGACAAATCAAAAGAAAAGCCACTGAAATTTGGGATAATTATTTTGAAATTTTAAATGATTCACAAAGATGTTAGTTTTTGGTTATTTTGATGAAATTGAATAAAATGATACCTACATTAAACACCTTAGGATTGACAACATCTAATATACGTGGTCAAACCTCTACAATTATTGAATACCTTCATAATGCATATCACACTATTGGTGTCAAGAGATGCACTAGGGATAGTAATATTGTGCATCATGTACTTGCTACTAGTGTTGTAAGTGAATCAATAAAAAAACAACGTTTGATTACGCAAACAAGTCGAATGTTGCAAGTTAATCGAAAAACTCTAATGAAAGCAATTGAAAGACGTAATATCCTTCAATCACTCAATAACACCAATTTTTTGGCATTTTCTGCTAGAGCACCGCATAAGGACAAATATAATACTGATGCTATAAGAGAAGTTGTTATTCAATTTTGGTATGATAACGCTAGAGTTTCACCTAATACAAGAGATGTTGTAAAACAGAGAGTTGGTTCTATTAATCGCGAACCACATCCAAAGTATTTCTTAGATATGACTCAAACTCAATTTTTTCGTAAGTTTGAACAAGACAATCTGTAAATTAAAATTAGTCAACGTTTTTTTGAAATGTTAAAACCATTCTATGTGAAAATCAACCACGCTCACACCACTTGTTGTTGTAGGCAACATGGTGAATTTACTATGCATTATACTAAATTTTTATGCATTCATTCTATTTTGCATTCTGAAACTATGTTATCTAGAATGTGGTGTTCAAGCTCCACCAATATCTTCCAGGGATTTCATTCCTACTGATATTTTGTGAAAAAGAAGTTGGACAATTTTTTTATAGTCAGGATTGTTTAGGTGGAAGTTGTAGTACATGCGGCAGATTACCTAAATTGAAAAGTTGCATCCATGAGCAAATTGAAGGTGCAATAGGACATAATTTAGTTGAGTTTGATAAATATAAATCAGTTGCATACCAGTTGAAAGATGGAAAAGAGTCGAAACAATGTGAGCTAGTTACAGAACATATGCCTGTTTTTTAATTTATGAGAAAATTTAAGGATGAAATTGTTGATGAGTATGTTAGGCATACACACAAAGCTCGATGGTTGGATGAACAGTTCGAGCTATGTAAAGACACATTTCCTATTGGTACTATTGTTTTAATGGTCGATTTTGCTAGAGAATTACACATTGCAACGACAAATGGAGGTTCAATCACAATATTACAACTCAGTACAAGTTTCCATTTTTGTGCATGTAGCATTTATACATTCTCCTGAAAGTACAGAGAATGATCAATTTTTTTTAAGAGAGTACCACTTTTATATCAGTGATGATCGTACTCATTCTACTGAATTTATGCAAGGGTGTTTCCAGTTATTTTATAAAAACTTGTCTGATAGGGACATCCACTTCAAACAATATTATATATGGTTAGATAATTACACATCTCAGTTTAAGAATACATGAATCTTTTATTGGATGAGAAGGATGCACGTCAAGATGGGTGTGTGACATATTTGGAGTTTCACTGAGGTTGGACATGGAAAAGGAGAGCATGACAATGCATGGGCATGTGTGATAAGAGCTCTTGTAAGAGAAGAGTTGAAGTACAAAGTTGGTGCTAAAATGAAAGATGCAAAGAGCATAGTGGAATGGTGTATTGACAACATGGCTTGAGGTTCTCAAGAAAATTCTACAGTTTGAAAATATTTTTAGTTGATAGAGGAAACAACAAATTGCTAACTACGAGGATTGTATGACACTCAGTGGGTCTAGTGATATGCACTCATTTTGTAGCTCAGACGCTACTTCATGGGCCGTATGGACAAGAAAATTGACATGTTTTTGTGCATCTTGTATCAAATTTGTCACTGCTAAGTGTGATTCACAAGAATGGGTGGATGAATGGATTTGTAGGCCTCTAACTCCGCTTCCTAGTTATTCAACCTCCACAAGCATTACGACTTGTTTCTACAAATAAATTTGTAACATCCAATGACTTTGACGAAATTTTGATTTTGGTGCGACAAGGTATTTATGGTTATTTATTTAATTTTTGTATTGAGTTATGTCCATTGAAATTTTAATATGTACAATTTAAATTTGAGTTGAAACCTTTGTTATTTTTTAGTAGGACATGTGTTTGCAGTTATTGCGATAGAAGATAATGAAGAAGGAACAAGACTATTTCTTATGTCATTGCATCGAGGAAAGAAAGAAGTTGACTTCTCTTGTTATCGATAGCAAAGATATTGAGTACCCTACAGGGTCAGTGGTAATTACTGGAACTTGGCTTCGACGGTATCCATTAAAAAAATACTCTATTTGGGTGTTTGAAGTCTTTGAGAGACACATGAAAATACTCTTATATTTACATATAGTTCTAGCGACAAATATTCAGCTGTATAGATATCAAGGAAGGCCTAGTAACAAGATTCTTTGGAAGGTTCGAGAGTCATATCATGAAGCAATCTTGTCTGCTATTCAGAGTAGATCCAATCCAGATGGTTCATTGGAATGAATTTACAATGCTCATGTCTGGTATATATAATTTCTTTGGTATATATAAATTTGTTAGTTAGATAAATTTAAGTTCATATATTTTATTAAATTTGTGTATTTTGTATATATCTAGTATGGTTTTGATTTGAAACTTAAATTTCTTTGACTAACACTTTTATGTGCAGGTTAGTGGTGCCAGAAAAGCTTCCACCTCCTCTAGCGTTCACTTGGCCACTCGGACGTGCCGGCGCAGGCGGTTCGGTGCCACGGCCCACCGTTTGCAAAATACAGCGTTTGGAAACCTTAAACTGGCTCCAACTGCACTATTTCGCGCGTTTGCAAATTAGGACAGCGAGAGCACCGAAATGAGAAGGAAAAAAATGAGAGAGGCTATTGTAGAGGGTCCGTATGTCGAGGTGCCGGATCATACGAGGCCTCTCTAGGTGTCACAGAGTCCGAGTAGTCACCCGTCGAATTTGAACGATATTTTGGTCTCAGGGCTCTTAAGGGACTAAGCCCGAACGAAGTAGCCCGGAAGCAACGACCCTTTCGCGCACCGAAACACCGCCTCCTCTAGCGTTCACTTGGCCACCCAGATGTGTCGGCGTAGGCGGTTCGGTGCCACGGCCCACCGTTTGCAAAATACAGCGTTTGGCAACCTTACACTGGCTCCAACTGCACTATTTCGCGCGTTTGAAAACATTTAGGACACCGAGAGCACCGAAATGAGAATTTTGAAAAAATTTGAGAGAGGCTATTGTAGAGGGTTCATATGCCGAGGTGTCAGATTAGACGAGGCCTCTCTAGGTGCCACGGAGTCCGAGTAGTCACCCGTCGAATTTGAACGATAATTTGGTATCAGGGCTCTTGAAAATGTTGACTAAGCCCGAACGAAGTAGCCTGGAAGCAACGACCCTTTCGCGCACCAAAACACCACCTCCTCTAGCGTTCACCTGGCCACCCGGACGTGCCGGTGCAGGCGGTTTGGTGCCACGGCCCACCGTTTGCAAAATACAGCATTTGGAAACCTTACGACTGGCTCCCCAAGTGCACTATTTCACGTGTTTACAAAGACCAGGACTTACGCGTGTGCACCGAAATGAGAAGGAAAAAAATCAAGACAGGCTATTATAGCAGGGTCCCTACGCCGAGGTACCAGATCAGACGAGGCATCTCTAGGTGCCATGGAGTCCGAGTAGTCACCCGTCGAAGTTGAACAATATTTTGGTTTCAGGGCTCTTAAGGGACTACGCCCAAACGAAGTAGCCCGGAAGCAACGACCCTTTCATGCATCGAAACACCAACTCCTCTAGCGTTCACTTGGCCACTCGGACGTGCCGGTGTAGTCGGTTTGGTGCCATGACCCACCATTTGCAAAATATAGCGTTTGGAAACCTTACACTGGCTCCAACTGCACTATTTCGCGCGTTGTGCAAACAATAGGATAGCAAGAGCACTGAAATGAGAAGGAAAAAAAACGAGAGAGGCTATTGTAGAGGGTCCCTATGTCGAGGTGTTGGATCAGACGAGGAATCTCTAGGTGTCACAGAGTCTAAGTAGTCACCCGTCGAAGTTGAACGATATTTTGGTCTCAGGGCTCTTAAGGGACTACGCCCGAACGAAGTAGCCCGAAAGCAACGACCCTTTCACGCACCCAAAACACCGCCTCCTCTAGCATTCACTTGGCCACCCAGATGTGCCAGTATAGTTAGTTCGGTGCCATGACCCACCGTTTACAAAATATAGCGTTTGACAACCTTACACGGGCTCCAACTGCCACTATTTTGCGTGTTTGCAAACAATAGGACAGCGAGAGCACCGAAATGAAAAGGAAAAAATTGAGAGAGGCTATTGTAGAGGGTCCCTACACCGAGGTGTCAGATTAGACGAGGCTTCTCTAGGTGTCATGGAGTCTGAGTGGTCACTTGTCGAAGTTAAACGATATTTTGGTCTCAGGGCTCTTAAGGGACTATGCCCGAACGAAGTAGCCTGGAAGTAACGATCCTTTTGCGCACCAAAACACCACCTCCTCTAGCATTCACCTAGCCACCCAGACATGCCGACACAGGCGGTTTGGTGCCACGACCCTACCGTTTGTAAAATATAGCGTTTGACAACCTTACATTGGCTCCAACTGCATTATTTCATGTGTTTGCAAACTAATAGGACAATGAGAGCACAGAAATGAGAAGGAAAAAAACTGAGAGAGGATATTGTAGAGGGTCCCCCTACACCAAGGTTCCGGATTAGATGAGGCCCTCTCTAGGTGCCATGGAGTCCGAGTAGTCACCCGTCGAATTTGAACGATATTTTGGTCTCAGGGCTCTTAAGGGACTAAGCCCGAACGAAGTAGCCCGGAAGCAACGACCCTTTCGCGCACCAAAACACCGCCTCCTCTAGCGTTCACTTGGCCACCCGGACGTGTCGGCGCAGGCGGTTCGGTGCCACGGCCCACTGTTTGCAAAATACAGCGTTTGACAACCTTACACTGGCTCCAACTACACTATTTCGCGCGTTTGCAAACATTAGGACAGTGAGAGCATCGAAATGAGAAGGAAAAAAATGAGAGAGGCTATTGTAGAGGGTCCGTATGTTGAGGTTCCGGATCATACGAGGCCTCTCTAGGTGCCACGGAGTCTGAGTAGTCACCCGTCGAATTTGAACGATATTTTGGTCTCAGGGCTCTTAAGGGACTAAGCCCGAACGAAGTAGCCCGGAAGCAACGACCCTTTCCCGCACCGAAACACCACCTCCTCTAGCGTTCACCTGGCCACCTGGATGTGCCAGCGTAGGCGGTTCGGTGCCACGGCCCACCCTTTGCAAAATACAGCGTTTGACAACCTTACACTGGCTCCAACTGCACTATTCTGCGCGTTTGCAAACATTAGGACAACGAGAGCACCGAAATCAGAAAGAAAAAAATGATAGAGGCTATTGTAGAGGGTCCGTATGTGGAGGTGCCGGATCAGACAAGGCCTCTCTAGGTGGCACGGAGTCTGAGTAGTCACCCGTCGAATTTGAACGATATTTTGGTCTCAGGGCTCTTAAGGGACTACGCCCGAATGAACCTCTGACTCTTCCATTTATTCGTCCTCTTCACCTTAAGTCACATGAAAACCTCTTACTTTTCTAGTTGACGAATTTTCAGGGCATTCATAAGACCTATGAGTTACATATTTATTGCATCTAAAACACTTACCCAAGAATTTTCCTCTTACTCTTTGATAAGGTCTTATAGTCTATAATGCCCTGGAACTTTCACCCCCTCAAATAATGACATATCATTTTCAACCATGGATATTATAAAAAACTAAGATTACAAATAATAGATTAATAAAATTAAAATTAATTTAATGGGGGAAGTAATTGTGTACAGTTTGGTGCGTGGTTGAAATGGAAGAGGAAAATAATGGCTCGGGAAGTGGAGTGTGGCAGGTCTATGGTAGGGGTTGGTATGGGGTAGTGTGAAGGCATGGGATTTCTTGGAAATCATATATGAGAATCCTCCCATCATTTCTGACATGGCATTTTCCTTGCATAATAATACAAATAATTCATTCGAGATAAAGAGGCGTTAACCATGGAAAAACCTAAGTTAATGTTGTAGATTTAACAATAATTGGATAGTTGCAAAAAGTACAAAAGAAGAGCACTATTTTATTAAAAATGGTAAAGTAGGGGTTCTGCGCTCCCATAATTTAATAAATATTTTTTGTATGTGGAAAATAAGTAGAAGATTTAGAATTAGGGGGTGTACAATGTCCAACTATATTGAGTTTTCTTCGTCCACGCACTTATGTTGCATGCACTGTAATATTTGCAACATCATTCTTAGGGAGGACAACTACAACCTCATTTCATGTTATTTATATTTCAATTCAAGTAGTTGTTGTATTGATTAATACAATGAAATTTCCCTTTCCTGTTATCCCACATATGTCTCTGCAAGATTTGTCTCTTTCGCCTTTTCCTACGCCAAGTGGGAGATTGAAACTGCTATGGAATTCACGCAATGGAGAAATAGTGTTGAAGACATGGGTATCCTCATAAAGATGGCCCTTGATTCTTCACCAAATATAACCAACAGGTTCCCATGGGACCGTTTCACCTTCGATAGCATATTGATTCGATACCACTTTTTGTTAACATAGTAATATATAATTGGTTCATTGAGCATCCAATATTATAAATAAGGTGTGGAAGTTATGGAATCAATATAATAATTCATATTTTTAGAAGTGACATGTAAACAAAATAAAAAACTAGAGAAAAATAATGAGAAAAATAAAAAGTAATTAACCTTCAAAAAATATCCATCTTTCTCACTCCCAAATTCTAAGTCCGCCATTTCATTACTTTTTCTTCATGTAAATTGGTACCTCAAGAATCAATGCACGTTATACATAGCACATCTCTAGTTACTAATACTTAAGTTGGCTTGATATAGAGCTAACAATATTGTTTTAGTTTGAAAAATAAAAATTCAAAATGCCCATGGCACGAAATATACCACAAATAATAATCAGAAAGATACTAGAAAATATATAACTAGAAGTAATACACTAAATCCACTGAACAAAGATCAAAACCCACTTTCTCAGAGTTAGCAATAATACCAAAATAACCAAATTTATAGCCTTATTTAACCAACACACATGGATATATATATATATAAGAATCAAATAAAGTGTGCTCCAGACGCGCACGTCTCTGAAAATATATATGTACATGTATAAGTTCATAATGTATGTATACAGATCTCGAACTAAGCACGTGCCATAATGTACATATGGGACCACATGCGGTCGCAAAAGGCTAGATATATATACAATGGAATGTGAATAGATGTACTCATGACCACATATATGTGGCATCCAAGTGGACTATAAATCTACTCATGAAACATCTTCCCTCTCTTCGCCCTGCTAGAAGTAGCACGTCCACGACCTGGGGATGTAGTGGAGGGAGATGCCACTACGGATTTCATCCGTGTGGTCCTAGGTGTCTCCAAGCATGCCTGCAACCTAACCTGCACATTCATAAACAACAAGTTTTTAACACCCAAAATTTTAAAATACCTTCAAAATTTAGAAACTTGTACAATTTAGTTAAAATGCATGTGCAATCTTACCGCAATGTCATGATCCCTATCGATTTGTTGTTGACGCGTCGCAGGGACAACAATAGACTCACGAGGGGTAAGCTACATACAAATAATTAATTTTCAAATTAAATATTTCACACATATATATATACCTACAAATTTTGATATTGTAGATTTAAGTTTAATAAGAAATAATGAACCTCCAAAATTTAACAAATTTAAAAAATTGTGTACCTCGGTTAGTGGATTTGCAGATGCTATAGCGGTATCTATAGCAGCCTCCACAGTCTGCATATGTGGAGGAGTCTCTGTAGCATTCATAAGCTATACAAAAAACATGTACAAATCAATTTATTAAAATCTACTTAAGAGCTATACAAAAAACATGTACAAATCAATATTTAGTTACTCAAGAAAGAATAAAAATACATTATTAAATTTTATCCTATATTTAGGCTAAATACATAGGATCTATGTTATTAGGGTTTCTACTTTACTGTTGATCATTACAGGTCATCTCGATGTTGTGTGAACAAGAGCAACACAATGATCACACAATTTCTAAACAAGCAAAGCACTAGAAAGTTGAGAGCTCAACTACCTTATGATCTAAGACTGTAAATTCCTTGTATTAGATTGTACAACTACTACATAGACCATGTACATATCATGTATGGTCTTGAACCTACATGTTTTCCAGTTCTATAATCTTCTTTGTAGAATCTAAAGTCTTATCTTCTCCTGCTCCGCTACCTGTCACATCTAGCTCATCCCAGAATCTTCCTAAACAAGCTAAGTTTCTCTCCCCTCTTGTATATTGATAAAGTTATTGTTTATCACTTAGTCCATTTCAAGTTGGAATGAATTATTTTTGTCATGCTTAATTGATGTTGGAAGTTAATTAGATAATAATTGTCTACCTGTTTATAATCCTTGTACCTTTTTCAGTAGAAATTTTAAATAAGGGTATAAATATGACCAATACATTATAGCTCCTCAAACCCATTATGAGGTGTGGCATAATATATAATATAATACAAGCCCTTGATTCATCCCTCACACATGGAAACATGCACAAATTTAGCTCATGTTTGATCTATGGGAAGAAACATGGATAACTTCAAACTGGTAGTTTTTTGTTGTTATGGGTACTCTTAAGGAATCAAATGGTCCTTGATGTTTCTTCTTAATTTTATTAGAGTGAGAGTAGAGGATCCTTGAATTTTCCAAGGTCACCCTACTAGGTTTTAGTGAATGAATATTTATATATGACCAATCGTTAGATTTCTTACTCAACAAACCTAAAAGTACTACCTAGGTTGACTAAGCCAAGTAACCCTTTTGAAAAAGTTAATATTAGAAGTGTATGGGATAGGTTCGTAGGGGGTGGATAGGTTGGATTTTAACTTATCCTAAACCTACAAACATGTCCATGATGTCTAATAAATTAGGTCTGAGACACATGGAGGATTATGCATATGTTCAATAACATGTGCAGTGATTTGTGAGGGGTTGGGATGGAGAATACTTGTTATCTAGTAGAAGCGAAGTGGATATAGAGTGAGACATTTCCTTAAGTTGTTAAAGTTATGTGTGAATGAGATATATATCATTATAGTTGTAACACGTCATGTTTCCAAGTGTTGGGAATACATTTAGGTACTACAAATTACCCCCATTTCAATATAGTATTGATAAATGTTGGATTAATAGATAAGAAACAAGTAAATACAAACCTCACTTCTTGATCATACAATGATGTTGTAAATTCTTAAATCTCAATACACCAATCCATATAAAACTTATAATCATATGGAAAGGACGCATAGATTTTTTTAGATAAAGGGTACAAGAGGATTTAACCTTTTTTACATTTCTTCATCACTCTTATCATTCATTAAAGAGATTTGTAACTAACCTACGTAAAATGCATGCGAGGCATGCCAGTAGCTTCAGTTCCCTGAGCAGATGATGACCCGCCAGGCTCCTTTGTATAAAAGAGAAAAATATTAATACATGTACAACATACACGTGAAACAAATTATAATAATAATCTAATGCAATTAAATGATTTATTAAAAATGTAAGTTTGTACAACTTGAAACTTACGTTTGAAACACGCCCAACCGCAGTAGCTAGCATGTCAACACCGGATGTTTCCTTCACCGGCTCTTGCTATTTAAAATAAAATAAAAAATTAGTTTTTTACATGTATGTACATGACGTACAATCATATATATATTAATATCTCAAACATGTGAATTAAACTATTGTACATATATATATTATTTAAATTTATTTAAAATTTACCTGTGAAAGACCAATATCAGTGGCTCCAGTTCCAAAAACATTCCCCAGCATCTCATCTATAGAAAAAAAATCCTGTGAAACAGACAAATGATGTCTCGCCTGCAGTGCATACGGCACCACATGATCCACAGTGTGTGGTGCACTATAACTGGCACCTCCACCAACATACACCGGATGCAATCTGGGTGCTATGCTGGGTGAGAGTTGTCAGTGAGCTCCCCCCCTGCCCTCTTCGACAGCTACTCCCTCGTTCCCGCTTATTCTCCCACCCTATTTTTCCTCCCACTCCTCAGCTAGCTTATCATGTGGCAGATCCTCGCTCCTCCCACTTCAACTCCTGTCTCGTTGCTTCCACGCTTCTTCTCCTACACAATCCAACCCTTCATCCCTTTCCGTTTTACCTGCTTTCATACCAATTCTCATTTTACAACACCCCACAACTCCCCCTGCCCTTCTTGATTACGCCCCCTAGTGACTCTCTGTCTCGCTTTACACGAGGTCCCTTCTTGACTCCTTTTCCCTCGGTATCACACTATTCACCTCGACCCCAGCACATTTCTCTCGGATTTTTTTATCTCCCTTACCCCAATCTTCCACTTTCCCCTTTGCTCTCTACACCTACACCTCTCCCATTCAAACCTCCCTACGTCGCTCGAACCCACCCGCCCTCGTTTTTGATCCACCGTCGAACGTTCATCCCGCTTGTCCGCACCATGCCATAACGCAATCTTCCCACAAGGTCTCTCTAATCTACTCTTCCTTTCACCACCCCTACACCACTAGTCACTTTAGCCTTTATCCTCTAACCCCATTTATCCACTGTCCTCTACCTTCACCTTCTCTCATCTGATCTATCATCCCCAGCATTTTTCAGCCCCTCACTTCGTCTTACTTTTCTTTAGCCCACCACCCCTACCTATCCCCCCCGTTCCCCCCTCCACTCATCAAGCCCAACTCATCTAACTCTCCACACCCGCTACATACGTTCCCCTACTCCTTACTCCCATCTTCCTCTCATCCCCATGTTCCCTATATCACTCTCTCCTCTCCCCTTCCCTCACCAATCTTCTGCCCCACCACCCTCTCCTTCATCGTCACATAGACCCCGCCCACCTTCCTCCCCCCCCCCCTCCCTCCCCCCTCCCCCCCCATCTCTCACTTTCCCTCCCTTTACACCTTAAGACCCCACCCCTTCCCCTGCCCCACACCCCCCCTCGCTCAATGCATGCATGTATCAATCTCCACAACCTCCTTCACTGTAGGAGGGATAATTGAAGGCAGTGGGGGTTTGGGGCATGGGGGATCCTAGGCTGACCTACGCGTGCACCAGGTCTGCTCTGTGCAGAGCCACCTCCTCGACCAAAAAAAGTCTGAAAAGTCAAAATAATTCGGGACCTCATTGAGCACAAACTCACAATATAATTTCTTTCTTCAAAAATAAAGAGGAACCTCATTGTTGTTGCATGGTGGATAATCAAAAACCATCCACCATCGGTCCCAAAAATTGTTTTTGATTCTATCATCATGGCACCAATGGATTGGGAACCGTTTACAAGTAACTGCAGGGGGGGCATTGGTTCTAGGGTCGGTAAATAATGCACAAATTAGGTCTTTTCCAATTTTTTTGTCTTTGACGGCCGCATGAGATAGTTTATCCGCATACCACCGCCTACAGTCACTTCTAAAGGTGTTCCATCTATGTATTTGGTTGGTTGCAGAGTCGACTTCGCCAATCAATGTTTGCAATGTATTGGCTAAAGTCATGCGGGATGGATTTGTAGCATGGTTTTGTCTTACAGTTTGAATTAGGTTCTCAATGACAATTTTATTTTCTTGGATTCTTCCAATGATATTATCTTGCGTTCCTATTGGCTCAGTGGGGACAGAAGGAGCCACAGGGGGTGGATCTATGTTTGGAGGAGGGTTTTGAGGAATGTTCGGTGGGTTTTGAGGAATGTTTTCACGGTTTGCACGAGCCCGAGCTTGCCGACCAACTGATAAAACAATAAAATTGTATACATAAACAAACAATTCACAAAACCCATGAAAATGCCAAAAAAAACCTAAAATGCAAAAAAAACAACCTAAAATGCAAAAAAATGATTACAATCGGGGACTTACCTCCTCGTCTTGGCGGCATGGTTGAATCTATCGCTATCCAAAAGTCCGATGAGAAATTTTGAGATAGTATTGAAAGTGCGAGTGAAAAACGTTTAGGAAAAGTCACGGTTCGAATTGAAAATTAGGAAAATAACGAGTCGCGGGACTGTTAAATTTTGTCTCAGAGTTCCGCGATCGCGGTTTATAACCGCGCTCACGGTTATAAACCGCGATCGCGGAACTAGGTTCGGTAATTACCGAACCTAGAATTCAATAACCGCGATCGCGGTTTTAGGACCGCGCTCATGGTTTTAAAACTGCGATCGCGGTACCTTTATTTCAGGTTTTTATGTCCACGGAATTGTCCAACAACTTCGTGCACTTACCCTTAGTTACTCCAAAAAAGATAAGTTATCACATTTTTCTCCAAACTAGTTGTGAAGAGCTATGCATATTTGGTTTCAATTTTGGATTAACCCTACTTCAAGGCTCTTGAACCATTGTGAAGCTTTAACTTTGAGTGAAGAGGAGAGAAACTTAACTGCAATGTCCATCTCATGGATTTTGTGGATTGTACAAAAAATTTTAGTATCTTGGACATGATCACCAAGAGAAGTCTAGTTTTCCCCAGTGAAATATGGGATGCTCATTAACACTGTTATCAGGATAGAAGTTTGTGTATTCAAAGTGAGTGGGCTGCTACCGGTGAAATTGACATAAGGATTTGGCTGAGCCATCCTGATTAGACTGATCACCCCTCTTGTTTAAAAGAATGGCCTACTGGGAGGAGGTGTCGATAAGGATCTATTTAGTGGGGATAGAGACCTCTGGGCTCTTCTTCCTCCCCTCCCTCTATCTGGGGATAAGTCTAGATAGAAAAATAATCCCTCCTCTCTGGTTCTTGACCGTGTTTGTATTCTTCTCATGAACTTGTTTGGTCTGCTAAAACTAGTGGATTTGTTTCTTTTAGAATCACCAGATGTATAATTTTAAAAAAAAATAAAATTTGGAATCACAGCAAGTGCACATCGATCTTACTATAATAAGATGGAGAATTCTTTGTTCCACTGAGCGTGCCAAAACTGTTAGTCCAAAATCACAACACCCCCAAATGAGTTCTATAGATATACTTTTCTAAGGTAGAGTCATTTGGTGTGATCCCCATAACATTTAACTTTACCCAAGGTGTGGGACCTTGCAAAATGGAAAAGCTCTCCAGATTAAATGTTGGTTCCTATTCCTCTATTTAGGTACATACGTGAGAACTTACAGAGGATCTATATCTATACCTAATCTAATATTTTCCAAGGAGACAAAGATAAAAAGGGATATAAGAAATAAGAAATAACTAAATTACAAGGTGATGCACCGAAGGAATGATGAACACTAGTTTTACTGATAGACACAAACCAACAAAATACATACAGTAATCAAGCACATATAACTAGATTTATAATGAAAGACCAAATGTGAGAAAAATAGACAGAAAGGATCTATAATCAATCAAAAACATGTTTTATTGCTCTTCGGATTGATACAATGCATTACAAAATAGCCAGGAGGCAAGAAACACACTGCAATTTTAATAGAAGGCCTAAACTCCATGTATTCTTTTGTTAGAAGGAAAGGGGAGCCTATAAAACAAAATAATGTCCAACCATTTACAACAAGTCCCGAGCCTATATTTATAGATTTGATACAGACTGGAGAAAAAGAGAGACGTGGGAAAAAACCACTCCAAGCTCAACAACCACTATTTAATGTCTCCCATAAAATCTGTTCCAAATCTATCTTGACTACATCAAATCCTTATTCGATGCCTGGAAGGAGGAAGAAAAGACAGAGCAGATCAAATAGGATCTAGTTATTAAGGCAAGAAGATCCTATATTAAAGGTGCAAATATATTTTCCCCATTTTTCACCTACCAGGGGCTAAAAGAATGATTTTTTATCCTTCCATGGCATAGAGGATGTCAAGACGCTTCCAACAGTGTAAGATTTGTAATATTTCGAGCCCTGAATCAAAAGATATGCCCCTTTGATGTTTTACTCGGTTCATATGAATGGGTGGGAAAATAGTTTGAAAAATGGGTCTCCTTTTTAATATGGGGCACGTGGCAACCAAATTAGGAAAAAATCAGGTTTGCAGGTCTATGATTTATCTTTTTCCCTTTTTCCGTAAAACAAAAAACTCAGAAAATCCCCACGGCCCCGAAGCTCCACTTGGACATGTGTCATGCTTTGGTTGTCTTGGGATGTGCATTTCAATTTTTATCTCTGTGCCTTTTTGACAAAAGGAAAATTTTCACCTTTTCCTTCAACTCCCCACTTTGGCCTTGACTCTGGCTCAAACAATGAATTTTTCCTTTAGGCAAAGTTACGGCCCATTTTGTAACTTTTACACCTTTGGAATAACAAAGGGCAAAAAACCAACTTTCTCCCTGATGGCCAACTTTAGTGCTGCTAGTTTAGGCTTGCCACATGGCATTTCCTCTACTACTTGCCCAATTTCTATGTTTTTGGCTAAGTCTTTTGCTTAGCGGGGTCATATCTCTTGACCTGGGACACGCAACAGTTTTGTGCTTGTTTAGAAACTCTCTTTTTATTCAATCCTTGAAATAGTGCCATCCAGACACTTGGCAGCCTTCGCCAGCCAGCCCCATGCATTGACTATTCAACCGAATCTGACCTTTTTTGAGATTGGACACATGGAGGCACCACACTCACTTGAAACCCTGATTCAAAATTTTCCTTTGAAGGAGCATCAAGTTGACACTTGGCATCCTCCACAGGTTTGTGGAATTTTCAATGGTCTTTACTTTACTTTTTCAGACCTTAAGCTATGTGGAGGGTTAGCGTAGGTTTGAGTCCCCGCCTTGGGCTCCCATCTTAGATCTATGTCGAGCTGACACCTAGCTTCTTCCTACCTAGCTAAATAATTTTCAATGGCTGCACATCTTTTGGGGCTCTAGACATGTGGAAGCCTGGCGCTTAATTGAGCTTCCTTCTTTGGATTAACTCTTGGAGATGCACCAAGCTGAAACTTGGCAACCTCCACCTGCACTTTATACTTAGCCAATTTTTAGACCCACCTTGTCTACCTTTTGACTCTTTTGACCATTTGACCCTACCTCCATTTTGGCCTGGGACACGTGGAGATGCGGCACTTGTTTGATCCTCCCTTTATGGATCCATCTTTGGAAAAGCGTTGTTAGGACACGTGGCTCTCTCTACTGGCTCTTTCATACTTAGTAAATTTTGAACTCTTTCCTGAACAATTTTGAGCCCAAAAAACTTTGAAACTTCACCATTTTTACCCCTTCTTACTCCTAGATCCTCTGCGGCACTGAGCCTTCTTTCTTAGCCCCCGTCGCTCCATTACTAATTATTTCTGCAACCTATTTACAAGATCTAAATGATTTTTCTTAGGTTCTTTCTATGTGGGGTCGTGGCTGATCTAATATTTTTCTCAGGGGGAAAAATATGGATAACAGTAACGTAAGACCTCTAACATTTATGAGTTGCTAGTTTCTTTTGTATCTAGTGCATTAACTTCATTACGAATGAGAAATTTGAACAACATTCCTGACACGCTCGGTGGGACACCCTTTAGGTAGTCTCTTTCTTTTCTATATTCTACTTTTTCTTCTAACACTATAACATGAGGCTTCGTTTTATCACTTACTCATGTTGGGTGCACCTTCCGAATCACTCATCGGTAAAAAGTGTATATAAATAGGAAAAGCGCTAATTAGGTATTGCTCTTTTCCCTATTTGTTCCTTTTGCATTATACTTTCCCTTCCTATCTCTATTCTCATCAAAAATAACATTTCATTTTGGCTTTAAAAGAACCCTTCTTTTCTACATCATGCTTGCTTATATAGTCTAAGTAGGAGTTCAATCTTTTGCATCTCACATTTATCACACATAGCCTAAACCTCATTATTCAATTAAAACATCAAAAAACTCCCTTTCCTGGTAGAATGATTTGAATTTGATCACCCAACATAAAGCCTCCTCAAACATTCCCTAGCCAAAACTTACCTGAAACCAAACATGGATCGCCTTCTTCGAGGTCCTTTGTTATCTATCTCCCTTTTCTTTTTCACATTCATAATCAAAACATAAAAGGAATTGTTTTTTTGACTTGTCTATTTAATAATGAAACCAAATGTTTCCTCAAGAAGTTCTCAGTAGTCCACCATGACCCCATCCAAACCCTTAGTTTCTTCTAGACCTTCTTCAAGTCCCATCTATGATTATCTCTGCCACAGCCCCTCTTCTTCTCGATCGCATCAACCAATAACCCTAGTTTTATCCCCATTTCCTCACACCATTTATTCTTCTACCCCACCATATTTTTCTCCATTACCTCATGGCCTTATTGGGTTATCCAACATAGCCATACCCACTTCACTTATGGATATTCCCCATGAGAACCCCATTCGTGAATTCCTCCTCTGTAGATATAAATCAATAGATCTTGTCTCACTCAATGACATTTTCCCTTCATCCGACATACTTTTCTCACCTAGGACATCCCTTATGAGCCTTTTATATCATACCTTCATGTTCTTGCCCCATCCTCATCATCTTCCCATGATCCTACTTATCACCATGCTCCTAATCCCCCTCCAGCGAGTTCATTTTCACCTTCTACATCACATCAATTTAACCTACTCTTAATCAACACCATACATTAGACATCTCCTCCCACATCTATTTTATCATCTTCATCATCTACCCCTATATTAGATATTGTGCTAACTGCCCCTTCAAGGGATATTGTCACATCCACTATATCTATGATCCAACATCTTACCACCTCAACCTCAACTACTTCTCTTTCATAAAAAACTATTCCTACTTTTACCACATCCGCACTAGCCTTGACTGTACTTGTCTCGCTATCCACACCTATCATGCCTGGACAATTATCTACGTCACTCCCACACACACCTGCGACTACAATTATTTATTCCACATCCACATTTTTTATCACACCCATCACATCTCCTCAATCCACCTATATGTCTTTTGAGACACCCAAAAAAACATAGTTGACATTAATTCCTCTTCCATCCTTACCCTAACCCATCCACCATGTATGCCATCTACTATAGACATTATTAACTGTATGATCTAAAAACCCCTTTTTATTTCCATAACTATACATATTCCTACTATTGCTCCCACACCTAAATCTAGTCAATCCACTGCATTGGACCCTATTCGCCCATCCAAATTTCTTCCACCTTTTCCTATCATGCCATCTTTAGATTCCATACCAGTTCCTATTTCTATGCTTCTACCCACACCTACTTCATCGACTATCATAATCACATCCCCAATATCTTCTTCTTCTCCTACACCACCTACATCATTTCAAAAATATTGGAGATTACTTCAACTTGTAGCTACCATAGGTGATCATCCTGTCTCATCCACATGACTAGACGTTCCCATATTAAAACAATTCCCATCCTCCCTTGAAAAAATAATTTAACACTTACTTCCTCCAACAACAACAACCCCATATTTTGTTTCACCTATCGAAATCATTGTTATCCTTGCCAAGGGATCTCCTCAACAATCCAAATCAAAAAACCTTGGTATCCTTCCATAACGATAACTTGGGCATCATCACAAGAAGATTTACATCCCTCCTATCAAGACCAAATCTATATTCTCCATCCTGAAGCTGCATCCTTTTGTCACAGGACCCCCTCCTCTATTGCAACTAGTCAACCCCTAAATACAAACAGTCTGATTCCCTCCTAGGGTCATTCTATTCATCAAAAATACCTCTAATTATCCAGTTATCTAGGCCTATATCATCCATGATTGTGTCTTCTTCTAGACCACCTAGACCTTGACCCAATCCACCTTCACCATCACCATCCATGCCATCTTACAGAATTTTCCCTAGTGCCCACATCAAATCATATGTAGAGGTCCTCCAACATTTTCTTCATACTTCTGACATCACGCTCCCACCTATCAGATCCCTCAACCTGAATCGTCTGAAATCGTCATGGTTTGATCCTAATGGCATCTGTGTGTATTATCGCACTTTGGGCCATGACATTAAGCATTGTAAGGCCCTTCAAACTATTTTCCATAATATGATTGAGCAAGAGGACCTTCTTGAAAAGTACCCTTCTCCATCTACTACTTCATCCATAGCCCATTTGATTCCTTTTACCACATCTCCATCCGTTCAGTTTCCTAGGTCTCTTAACCAATCTACATCATCTCCTATCACTCCTCTTGATGAGAGTCCTCCTTTGTTCATTGATACTATTTTCCTTGATATACCATCTTCTTAAAATCCAAGTCCTTCGACATCCACTATCCTATCCACATCCCTTCCAATGGGGGAGCATATTTCCCCCTCTTATTGATCATTTAGCATTTTGTTTCTCATCTTCATTGATTCATCCTCACAAACTTGGGAGACTTCTTTCTAGGACTTGTTTATTCATAAACTTATTTCCTTTCCACATTCGACATCATTTTATCACATATATCTCATTTTATCTGATCATACTTTCATCCCATCTTCCTACGACCACCTTTGTGGCCATATCTATGTTTCCCTTAGAAGCACCATGACTTTAAACCTACCCTTTCGGTACCTATTTCATAATCGTTATTTAACTCATCTCATATGATCCTAATTTATCTTGTCCTCACTAGGGGGGGCCATTTATTCATCTTAAATGCATACAATTCAATTTTCTAGTATGTATAATCATTTCTCTTATTTTTTCTTGATTCATCTTGTCCCATCTGCCTAACATGATGTTAACATCGTGGCCCTCGTAACTTTATTATAATGTCACTACTCTAGAAAGGATCTAATGCATAAAGTTTTTCCCTAACATTGATCGGACTATACGCACAAGTATGGGTTGGGAGCCTATCATCTAGCCTCGCTTGAATGTAAAAAAAAGTGGAACCGCTTAACGTATTGCACTTGTGACCATTCTATTATTAGAAAATTTACCAGTGTGCCCTTAGTAATTTCTTCAGATCATTCCTCCATCTCATCCCCTTCCATATCTCATCATGATGATTTTTTAATTATGTGGTCTTCCATCACTTCCTAGATGTGACCTTAAATATGGGTACCAAGGCTCTTCTCGTAGCATATTCCTTATGGATAGGTTCCCCCAATTGGTGAGAACTCCATGATAATCACATCTGTCACCTTCTTATTCACATATTGGAACCATGCAAAAGGGTCTAGGGGTATCTCTTATACACTCTTTATCCCTTCCTAAGTGGTTTACCTTAGCTAGTCCCATCTCTCCCTCGTATAAAATCTAAATTCATGGATGTTTGAATAATAAAAATAAAAATGATCAAAAATAGACTGATCCCCTTGAAGGACAACTATTCATGTAGAAAAAAGAGAGAAAAAGGTGGAAAATCAAAATAAAAATAAAAAAATTGATCCCTTAAAGGGCATGGTTATCATACATTTATTCTTGTCATCTAAATTTTGTATAAATTAAACCATAGCCTCAGAAGGATGGATACTCGCTTATGGAATTCTAAGAGCATTCCTACATTGATCAACCTTCCATATTATCATCATCTTAAGAAATCTTCCCACATTGATCATCCTTTTGTTTCCGCTTCCCAGAGATACGACATAGGTTTAGGGAAAACTAATTTTGGAGAACCCCTCTTTCCTTGTACAAGTTTCGTCTCAAACCTCTTTTGTCATGTCAACATTGGGTTTATGAAATCATCACATCTATTACGTCCTTATGATCTCTGAAATGAATAACTATTGTTTTTTTATTTGCTAGCATTAGTTTTAGTGGCATGTGCCTTGTGTTACCTGGATCACCTTTTTTTCCACCTCCAATGCAGTTGGAGGTATCTTTTCCTCATATGTTCCTCATTATAATGTAGTGTTGTTCGCACCTATAGGTCACCACCATTACAAGTAATTTTTACCCTAATTCTATTTCATCTATATTTTAACCACATATTTCTTCATCTCAATCACCTATATGTTATCTATCTATCTTACAACACATTTATCCAAACTTTCATCCATGATTAATCACATTCATTCTTAATTTGTTTCCCATCACCATCTTACCCATATACATTTTAATCATCATGATCAAATTTAAACAAAAAACATGTTACCACATAGCACATTTTATATCATCATCCATACACATGCACACCAAAATAAACATCTAATCATATATTTATTTAACCATTGTCATCAAATATAAAACAAATGTACAAATCTAGAATACCCATCACATCTAATCTAAAATCCATCATCATGACATATAATCTAAAATCATCATATCAAATTATAATCAATCACATCACATAATACTAATCCATGAAAAAACCATATATCATGATATCAATATGAATATCATTACAATATGGCCCCTCTAGGTGGCTACCATCAAAGTAGAAATACTATCAAAATATGTAAAGTGAATATTTGAGGCTCTCAAGGTCCTCATTCTCCTGGGGAAGACACCACACCTGACCTCTGCACATCTCTTCCACCCTCGTGCGCCTCCCCTTTGCTCTGCTATGGTTGTTCCACACTAGTTGTACTCCTAGATGGCCCTACTCATTTGACTACTCTCCTATGAAGATGATGCCAATAGTGTAGGGGCTTCAGAAACTTCTTTAAAAAAATCCCCTCATAATAAATAGCCTTTGCATCTTGTGCCCTATATCTATCCATAGAGATCATGCAAGGGGGTTCCATATGTTGCTATCCCCTGTGTGCTGTTGACTAAACACCAATGATAAAACTCTATTACTATGATAGTAGCCAAATATAAAAAATGGGCCCTATCAGGCCTCCCTCTGTCGTAGATACTAATTCCCTCTCCTAAATAATTTAGTCTCTCTCCTTAGTGACCACATCCCGCTGCTTGGAATTTTATATCTATCTCTACTCTCATCTAATCTATCTCAGCATGTAAGTGTGCCACCTCTACACCCTCACTTCCTCCATATCCAATGCCTCTTGGAGCCGCCCTCAACCTTAACCTCCACCTCCTCTATCTCCTCCTCAACCCCTCCGATCTACCTGTTTTGTTATATGCCAATCAAATTATCCTTATCCTAATCAAATATCATCATAATCATCCCATGGCGCAGCCTCCTCCTTCAATTAGTGTACCATAGTAGGACTCAATAACTCTCTATCCATCTCCTCCCTACTGTATAATATCAGATCATGAGGCACTAACTAAATAAATCCAAATTGTCCTCTCACCCTATCAAACTGAATGACCTCTATCATCTATGACCATCTCCCCTACACCCATGTCATCACTCCTCATCCTCACTAGTTCTACATTCACAACCAGCCAGGTGGGGAAATCCTGATATGGCCACCACCTAATTTGATCAACATCCAACTCTACAAACAAATATATGTACCAATCCACCCGTCTCTCATTCTTGTCTTCGAAGGATTGATTGGCCCCTCCATCTCAAAAATACCACCTCTAACTTAATATGGTCTCCTATGACAAATGGAAGCCCTGGTGTCGCTAATCAAAATAATATTCTCATAGGCCCCAACAGTGAAGCAAGAAACCTACATCCAACCCTAATCAACACAACTTTCGGTCTTCCTTTGGGTAACGTACTCTTTGTGACATCACATACACTCAAAATTATGGGGCATCATTAGGTGAATAATTCACACACCAATACATCATTTTACATTCATAGTTCAACATAGTTCAATACCGGTAAAAGATAGTAGTCAGTCTTAGTGACAGCATAAAATATGACTTGGGTCCTCAACACAGCCAGAGTCAAAAATGTGCAGACACATACAGTAGAACCTAAGCTCCCTTGACCCTTTTGGGGAACCTGTTACGTGGGCTAGTTATAAAACATTAATCAATTTAGTACAACTCAATGTAATTTAGACAACATCTTATACAGGACACGCAATCCTTCAACACTCGACATGCATGCACTACAACTTCTTTTCTACTTTCGATTTGGATCAAAATGGTTCATATTTACCAACCACACCATATTCATTGGTGTTTACACTTTGATAAGAATTCAAAGGATTGCAGTATAGATCTAAACCTTTCTCCTTACGCTTCATCCATACTCTGGAGTAACTAGCATGAGATTTCCCAAAAAAATCACACTCATCATAACTTACATGATATTGCCCCAAAAACTTGTTCTTCCTACAACATCTTCACGACCCTTTCTATCTCTGTACTCATCATGGATCAGGTGCACATGTTACTTTTCACATTTTTACATATTGTTTACGTGTTTTGATCAAATTTTCCATATCCACATATTTGACTACTTGTTTGTTCTTCTCTTTTACATGTCCATCCTTATGGGAAATGATAGTCACATCAATCACACATCATCAAGAATTAAACCAAATCAACAATAGGTACAATGTAACATCTACACATACAATCTCACCATAGGCTCATTATCATCATTTTTTCACTTCCTCTTCTCTAGCTTTCACGCTTACCTATTTTATCACTCTACACTTTTTCTTGTCTCCTTGACACACTTTTTGCCATCAATCTACCTGGTTATCAAGTAAGCATATTTCTCCTACTTTATGTTATCGATCATGTAATCAACAACATAAAAGTAGGGGAAAATGTAGACACTAAATCACACACTTTGGGTATTTATCTAATCTTGATCACATACTACTATTTATATGATTCTGTTGACCAAAAATAAGCTCACACTATTTTTGGGTCAACTAACACCATTTTCCCCCTTTTGTGATTCAATATGAATTTTTACATATTTTAAGCACTTAAGGCCCCCTGAAAGCATTTCCATCAGATAGGAAATTTCTTCCCCTTTCTAGAGATATAAAGAAGTCCTATCTCATATTTTGCAACTTATAGGCCGGGTGGGCCTTGGAAGGATTTTTTGCCAAAAGTGGGCCGAGGCCTAGGGAAGAATTTTTGCAAATGGAAATTGCAGACCAGCGAGGTAGCCGGGAGACATTTTTTCATTTTACACTTTTTGCAAAGAGGCAAAAGTATAATTGTAATCCCGCGGGCCGAAGATGGTGCCTCGAAGATGTCTTTTTGCCCAAAAATGGGAATAAGTGGGTCTACGGTGACATGGGGGGGAATTTTTCCCAAGTGTACATGCAGGTCGGTGGGTCTTGTTATCCAAAATTCACACCCTCAAGGTAATTTTGATAACATGCAAGCAGTTATATTGATTCAGGGCGAAAAGTCATGTTTCTACCCCTCATATTTTTTTAACTCCCCTGTCCAAGAGGAAGAGAGTAAGTCCTGAGAAAATGTGAAAAAAGGGTTGCAGAAGGAAAATAGGTTGATCCAGAAAAAATCGCAAAAATTGGCTAAGTCTTGCTCAAGGTCGCATCTGGGACGTGTGGGACAGAAAAGTGCGAACCGGCCGAACCGGGCGAAAGCAGCACAAACAGTCCAAATTGCATTTGGGACAATCGGGCCAAAAGTACGCGGCGGGCGCGAAAAGCCGATCCGGCCGAAAGAGGAAAAGTTGGCTAAGTGTTGCTCGGGACAAGAGGAAAAAGAGATGCGCGAAACCGGCCGATCCGGCCGAAAATGAGCACAGTCAGTCCGAAGGCAAATGGGACACAGCGGGACAGATGGACGCGAACCGGCCGAACCGGTCGAAATCAGTCAAGGCAGTCCAAAACAAAGTGGGCCAAGTGGAACAAAAATACCCGAACCGGCCGGTTCGGCCGAAATGGGAACAAATGGTCCGAAAGAAAATGGGACATTTGGGCCAAAAATGTGCGAACCGGCCGAACAGACCGGGCGAAAAGAGTCGAGGCAGCCCGGAAGGCAAATGGGACGCATGGTACAAAAAGGCGCGAACCGGCCGATTCGGCCGAAATCAGCACAAAGGAGCACTGTACCAAATGGGACAAAGGGACGCGTGGGACGCGAAAACCCGAAGGGGACTTTGGAAATTTGATATGTTTCACAAAATGGTGAAATTTACAAGTGTCGGCCCTCAATCCCATGGGGTCCCATCTACCGTTGAAAAGTCACAGAGGCATGGTCCACAGATGGGGTACCATGTGCCTCATCGATGCAACTCCAAGTATAGAATCCAAAATGAAGACCCAAAACAAACGTCAAGCTTCCACATGTCTAGGGTTTAAGAAAGGAATCGGCCCAAATCGGCTAAGTATCGCAGAATTGTCAAAAGTGCTACGCCACTGGAATCCTATCCCAAGACCTTTGAAATATGAAGTTGAAGTCAGTCAACTGCTCATTGGGAGCTCTCTTAATAGTCGTCAATTGTTCTAGAATCGGCCCAAATCGGCTAAGTATCGCAGAATTGTCAAAAGTGCTACGCCACTGGAATCCTATCCCAAGACCTTTGAAATATGAAGTTGAAGTCAGTCAACTGCTCATTGTGGAGCTCTCTTAATAGTCGTCAATTGTTCTAGTAGAGACAAATTATCTCCCTTTTCTTCGAACTGCTCATGGAGAGCTATGCATAACTGATTCCAATTTTGGATAGAACCAACTACAAGGCTCCTAAACCATTGCAATGCCTTCCCTTTGAACGAAGATGCTAGCAATTTGACAGCAACATCCATTTCATTTATCTCATGGATTGCACAAACGTTGGCGATGTCTTTGACATGATCACCAGGAGTGGTATGATTTTCTCTAGTGAAACATGGAATGTTATTCAATGCTGCAATTGGAACTAGATTCTGTGCATTGAGGGCAAGTGGGTTGTTTCCAGTGAAATTAACAAATGGATTCGGTGGTAGATGTGCCATTATGATTGGCATAAGAAATCTGGTTGATGTGAGAAAAGGTCTACCAGGTGGAGGTGTAGACAAAGTCCAGTTAGGTGAAGATGGTGACCTTTTTGGTCTTCTTCCTCTCCTTCCTCTACTTGGTGATAGCTACAAGTGAACAAATAGCCCCTCTTCTCGAGCATCAGACCTAGTTTGAATTCTGCTCATGTGCCTGGGCAACCTGTGCTACTATACCACTGCATTCTATCCCTTCGGAGTCGCCAAATGTGTTAGAAAGTGAGCCTCAAAAGGCTAGATTCTACCAAGTTACACACCAAACCTGACAATATTAAAAAATAATTAAAACTTTAAAGGACCCGAAAGATACAGTTCTTCAATTCGGTTATCAGGTATTGTTGTGCAGTTACTAATCCCCAAAAGGTATAGGCGAAACTCAGGTCATGCAAGGTAACTTACAAAACTTGAAATACACCGTGTCAGAACTTGGGACATGCTCAATACTTGGGAAAACCCAAAATACTAAAAACCATGAAATTTTGAAAGTCAAAATCTCAAAAATCTAAGAATACTCTTTTGAATATTACCCCTCGATCTATCAACTGGTGAAATTTTGACTTGTTTTGAGTAAGTTAAGCCCTTGAAAATCGATTTTAAAGTTCAGCTTGGAAGGTGAAAAATCTGAAATTGTAAAACCTGTAATTTTTTAGTCCAAATTTCTTGAAAATTCCTTCAAATCTTGTGGAATGACCTCTTGTCCCACCGGGTGTGCCAAAACTATTGATGGAAAATCACAGCACCCCTGAATGTCTGCAACTCGATGGGTTGAGACTCTCAGTGCGATTGCATAACATGGAGCTTTTCCCAAGTGTGGGACCTTGTGAATCAGGAAAGCTCTCCAGATGAAGGCCAGTTCCTATTCCTCTATTCAGATACACACATAAAAATGTAGAGGGTTTACTGAACAACTTAATCTAACTTGCTAAGGAGATAGGGTAAGAAGATGCATAAAAATAAACCTAAACTAACAAAGGTGATGCACCGAGGAATGAAGAACACCTGTCTTGCCAATAAACACAAACCATTAAAATGCAATACAAGATCGTGCACAGATAACTAAATTTGTAGTGAAAGATCAGGAGGATGCAAATGAATACAGAGAGGGTTGAGAATCACCCACAGGCATGCATTATTTTCTCCAAAGATTGATACAATACACTACAAAATGCCAAGAGGCAAAGTTGCATTACAGTTTTAGATGGGAGGTTTGAACTCCACAAATTCACCTGCCAAAGAGAAGAAGGGAGGGGAAAAACAAGAATTTCAAACCTTTAGAAAAGAAGCCCCTCCTTACAATTTATAGGAAGAATGAGATAGGGAAGAGAGAGGAAATCCAAATCTACCCCAACCACCTCTAGGTTGCATTTAATTCATCTCATTATGGTGGTAGGTGAGAACCCTAGCAAACCCAAAAAATAGCGAACTGTATTTTGAATTTTTAAGAATTAAAAATACCTCGTAGTTGGATAAAGGACCTCATAAGATTTCCAAAAAGTCCAACCTTGCGTTAATCTGAGCTCCCTGTGAAAAGTTATGGCCATCTAAATATCTGGGTCAGGGTTTGCTTCCTGTCAGCGCTCAAAATGTTACGCCTCCTGAAGGTGTGCCTTGGCACATCCATCCTTATGTCGACATACCCTTACATGTGCCAAGGTGAGAATTTTTCCATTTCAAAACTATGTGTCATGCCCCCTTTATGTGCACCATGGCGTGAATTTTTCCATGTCGACACTCTGTGTCATGTGCCCTTTACCTGTGCCATGGGCACAAATTTTGCCATGTCGACACTCTGTGTCATGCACCCTTTACCTATGCCATAGGCGCATCCTTATTTGTGTCGAAATCCTTTTACCTATGCCATGGTCGCATCCATATTTGTGTCGACATCATTTTACCTGCGCCATGGGCACATCCATATTTGTGTCGACATCCTTTTACCCGCGCCATGGGTGCATACATATTTGTGTCGACATCCTTTTACCTACGCCATGTGCTGTTGGTGATGCAATAAATATCGAGCTCTGAGTTTCTTTGATTTCCATATTCTTCTGCTTGTCTATATCTACCCAGTGGGAAGATATTTACAAAAGTAATCTCCCAGATGAGTGCTAACCCGCCACTTGGTCAGAGTCTGAAAAGGTAAGGTCAGCCATCAAAAATTCCAAAATCATCTGGAGGCCTCCATGTGTCTCATCTATGCAACTTCAAAAGAAAAATATGGATGTAGTTTCCAAATGAGTGTGAATATGTCACATGTCAGTTCGGTGCACATTCAAAAGTGAAAGGAAGTGGGTGGATTTTCAAGATGCACGAGGCTCCCATGTGGACTCGGTATGGACAGACTCTTTTAAATATTGCGAGTCATGACCCTGACCTTCAGACAACCATATCTTTTGACTGGGATCTCAATTTTGGGCAGGAAAGAAATTTTTAGAAATCTTAACATCGGCCTCTCACCTGCCACTATTAATGTTTTTGGCCGACCATTTTTGAGGTTGTCAAGTTTCTCACCTACCTTCATGATGAATAATGGGCCTCTTTCTTGTCTAGTAAGGGATAGCGACAGGGACATGGGTGTCGCAATTAGACTCCTCACTATTACAGGTGGATTTCAATGCTTTCTAGAGTGGTTGGAGTAGGTGGAATTCAATGCATTACAGGGGTGGTTGGAACAGATTTTGACTTTCCATCTCTCTTTCTCTCTCATTCTTCTATATGTTATAAGGGAGGGGCATTTTATAAAGGGTTTTTCATCCTTTCTCTCCTCCCTCCTCTCTCTTTCTTCCTTAGTGTAGAACACATAATCTAAGCCTCCTTTCATGGCTCTGTAATGGAATTTTCATGCCTCTTGCCCACTGGTGATGTATTGTGTGACTTTTGGAGTAACAGAATATGTTTCGTGATGCATTTTTCCATCCTTTATTTATTTTTTTTATCTCTTCTCGCCTCTCGTCATTGTAGGGTACATTGTGCATACTTTTATGTTTATTGTAGGTTCTTGGAGCTGTGATTAATGGGTTTGGAAGTGGTGTTCTGTGTGAACTTTATCTTTGGTTTGTGGTGCATCTTGTCTACCCCCTTCATTACTCACCTCTCTCCACTTCAGGCAGTTGGATTTTTTATCAGCCACTTCATTTTCTAGTGTATCACCACTTAGTGAAGGCTTTCTTTCACTCTCTCTCGCCCTGTCTCCTTAGAATGGTTAGATTAGGATAGATTATTTTTGACCTGCATAGGAGTAGCTTATGGCACGTGGTTTAGGAAGCAGGAACCAACCTTCTTTAGAGGTCCATCTCTAGTTTTGCAAGTCCCACAACTTGAGAGATGGTCTAATGTTGTGCAATCACACTAAATTCCCATTTCACACTCAAGACATTTGGGAAGTTTTAGTTATTATCCCATCCATTTTTCATCCATTTTTCATCCATATCTTTCATCTTCTTCCATCCCATGAATTTGTTGTGATTTTGTATCAACATTTTTGGCACATCTGATGGGACAGGTCTGAAGCACCTTACCACTTCATCTTAGAAGGTTTGTGTGTTCCTATTAAGATTCAGTGTTTTGTGGCACATGCAAAGCACATCTGGTGAATCCATCTATTCCCCAAGTAGTACCATCTCAACCTAAGCTTCCATTTTCAATCTTGACCAGTCTGCTGCCCCCAAAGTGCTGATTATCCCATCCCCGTCTTCTAGTCTTCCATCTCGTCTTTTTCCTTTCCCTTTTCCCTTCCAAATCTAATTCTCCTCTATAAGAGCCCATCCCTTCCACCAAAAACAAGGAAATAATTAGTGGAGACCCCATCCACAACTCTCCTACTCCCCCAAGTCCATGTCAAGGAGATACTCCAAAAACTAGTCAACGAGAAAAACAAGCAGATGAACCCAACAGTTGGGCTACTAGATTTGAGTTTACAAAAATTACCTTATAAACCTATGAAGGAGGCTAAGGTCAAAGCCACAAGTGGTGGAAGATTCAGCTACAACACAAGTGTGGGAGGAAGAATCTACTCCAAATCCAAAAGAAGAGGAGTACATTCCGATTCAGGAGGAGAACCTAGTTTCAGAGGCTCATCCCATGAATTTGTGCAATCACGACTTCATTCCCATCTTGGAACTAACACTTACAACAATAGCAATGTAGTTCACCTCCAATTCATTTATCAACTCCTCCATATCAATGCTTACAAATCACCATAACTTTCGATCCAGAGCTCGGATTTTACGATCAGATCCAGAATCATCATGCTTACCCATATGAATAGTGTCAGAGCCAATTTGGCTATAGATCTTATCAAGAAAAAGTGTATGAATACAGTGACAACAGTAAAACTGAGAATGTTGGTTCGCTAGAGAAGTTGAAAATCACAATGTAGGCTCTGTGAATGCTTTCAGTCCTTTATATGTGTTGTTTGCTTCATTTCAAACTCTTGATTACGCTAGAGAAGATTAAAATAAAATAGGCTAGCATGGTGCATTCTAGGGATGAAGCTCAGATGAAGGCATTCATGATTGGTTATAGGGAACCTTGTCCATGGGTAGACCCTATGCCAAGATTGGTGTGCCAAGACATTTCAGTCCACATGAGAAGCTGGACTTCATGATTAAGATGCTACCCCAACTTGCACAGCGGGCTGAGGAGATAGAAGCCTACAAATGTGGTGTCAGGGAGCCTTGTCAATGGGTAAGTCCCCTTTCCCAAGGCATTACAGCCCTCAAGAGAACATTGGTCATCTAGTGATTTCCTCTCCATTCCCCAAGTAGTACCATCTCAACCTAAGCTTCAATTTTCAATCTTACCATCTGCTGCCCCAAGTGCTGATTTCCCTTCCCCGTCTTCAGAAGAGGTTGGATTTAGTCTTCCATCTCGTCTTTTTCCTTTCCCTTTTCCCTTCCAAATCTAATTCTCCTCTATAAGAGCCAACATAAATGCCTTCCCTTCCACCAAAAACAAGGAAATAATTAGTGGAGACCCCATCCACAACTCAGTTGAGTTTCCACCATTCTCTCTTTCATCATCCATCTTCCAAACATAAGATCCTGTTGTCATGGAGGAGAGTATTCATTTGTCCTACTCCCCCAAGTCCATGTCAAGGAGATACTCCAAAAACTAGTCAACGAGAAAAACAAGCAGATGAACCCAACAGAGAAAAAATGATAGAAAATATGAAGAGTTGGGCTACTAGATTTTCCACTCATCCAATCAGAGTTTACAAAAATTACCTTATTGGTTAAACCTATGAAGGAGGCTAAGGTCAAAGCCACAAGTGGTGGAAGATTCAGCTACAACACAAGTGTGGGAGGAAGAATCTACTCCAAATCCAAAAGAATAAATTTTTACTTTTTAGGCACTCAAAACCTTATGGAAATGGAGGAGTACATTCCGATTCAGGAGGAGAACCATATAGTTTCAGAGGCTCCAAGTATGGAGCAGGCCACAGAAGAACCTGCATTTCTTCCTCTGAATTTATCCCCTTAAGAAAATCAAAAAATTCTTCTGGTGTCGAAGAAAAATTTGAGCATCTCTAATGTCGAAGAAAAATTTGAGAATTCAAAATTCATGTTTAAAGAAGAAGGGAACTATGGTGAGTAAGTTAAAGATCAGCAGGACACCATTGAGGAGGAGCACATGCAATAGGACTAATTTTTGAGCACATGCAATAGGACAAGAAGGAGGTAGAATGTCTATCAGACTTGGAAGATTGCTTTGATGGAGAGGGGACCATAGATATAACATCTGTTTCTCCTCCATCATTCACCTTCCAAGCACATGATCCTATAGAATGTCTGTCATGAAGAAGAGCATTCAAGTACAACAACCTGCACTTCATAACAACCCTCTGGAACCAGGAAGATATGAATATTCCCTGTTCTTCACAAGATAAGGAAGGGAAAGAGCAAGAGGATGTCAATATCTCTTCCAAACCATCAACCCAGGAAGGTCAACAAGAAGACTCCATTCTTGGAGATGAAATTCAGAAATATGGGCACATCCATCGGATCAGACCATGCCCAATCGGGTACTTGGCTTCATTGGAGCCAAGGGAGAAGACAAAATCAGTCATGCCCACTTCAGAGCATGAGGTTGAGATTTTCTTTGATAGGTTTAGTGTATGAGTAGGAGTATATTTTTCTTTCATCAGAACAAGCACTTTTCCACACTTTGCATTTCCCACTTGGGGTGTGTATGATTTCTAGTTTTGCACATAGTGTGTTGTGGTGTTTTGTTGCTCATGCCTAGTGCATTGGAAGTAGCATTTGGTGAGATCATCTTTGATTCCAGTAGTGTTCCAAGTGGCTCAGAGATCATATTTTCAGATTTTAGATCAGATTTGTGTTTACCAGGAAGACTCCATGCCCAATGGATGCTTTAAGGCAACTGATCATTTCACCTAGCAGGTAGGTGATCCCCACGATTCGCCAAATGGTTGACAAAAATAAGCTCACACTTATTTTGGGTCAACTAACACCATTTACCCACTTGTGTTATTCAATCTAAATTTTTACATATTTTAAGCACTTAAGGCCCCCTAAAAGTATTTCCATCAGATAGGAAATTTCTTCCCCTTTCCAAAGATATAAAGAAGTCCTTCTAACTCCTCATATTTCGTAAGTTACAGGTCGATGGGCCTTGGAAGGATGTTTTGCCAAAAGCAGGCCGATAAGGCTAGGGAAGATTTTTTGCCAATGGAAATTGCAAACCGGTGTGTGGCAGCAGGAGACATTTTTTCATTTTACACTTTTCACAAAGAGGCACAAGTATAATTTTGGGCCTGCGGGCCCAAGAAGGATTTCTACCAAAAGTGGAAAATGCGGACCGACGGGCCCGGAGATGACTTTCTGCGCATAAATAAGAAAAAGTAGGTCTGTGAGGCCATGAGGTAAATTTTTACCAAGTGTAAATATGAGTAAGAGGGTCTACGAAGGACTTTGGAAATTTGACACGTTTTACAAAATGGTGCAATTTGCAAGTGTAGGCCCGTAAGCCCACAGGGTCCCATCGGCCTTTGAACAGTCAAAGACTCGCGAAGGGTCCCATGTGCCTCATTAGCACAACTCCAAGGATAGAATCCAAAACATAGACGCCAAACAAGTGCCAAGCTTTCTCGTGTCTAGTGTCTGAAAAAGACATCGGCCCGAATCAGCTAAGTATCACAGACTCGCAGAAAGAACCATGCGTTAACTTGGCACATACTCCAAGGTAAATATAAAAGAAGGTCTCCCAAATAAGCACCTAGCCTCCACGTGTCCCATGTCTAAAAACGGGGATAGAGCCAGCTATTTAAATTGACTAAGTGTAATATTTTTAGTGAAACCCTCCACGTATCTCACTGGTGCAACACCAAGGCTGGATCATAAGAGCAAGTTCCAAAATGTGCGTAGACTCTCCACATGTCTTGGGTCCAACAGAATTCAAATGGATCGAGGACATAATTGGGTAAGTAAAGAGAACCGGTAGATGGTGCCACATATCGCATTAGCATAAATTCAAAGGTGTGAACCAAAGAAGAGACTCAAGCAAGTGCTCGCCATGCACGTGTCTAAAGCCTGAAAAGGTAGAAGCAGTCATTAAAAAGTCTAAGCAGAGGCAAGCTAGTGGAAAGAGCCAAATGTCAACATGATGTAATTTCAAAAGTAAAATTCGAAGTGGTTTCCCAAATGTGTCCTAAACCTCCATGTATCTAGGGTAAGACTTATGGCCCTGCCAAGAAAAAAGGACTTAACAAAAACACAAAAAAATAGAACAGAGCTACTGAAGGAGCCACATGTCTCTTAGGTGCAATTTCAAAGGTGCTGCCCAAACAGAAATCTCCCAGACAAGTGCCAACCCACCATATGGTTAGAGTATGAAGAGGTATGGTTGGCCATTTAAAATTCCAAAATCATGCGGAGGTCTCCACATGTCTTTTCCATGTAACTTCAAAAGAAAAATCTGGAGTAGTTTCCAAATGAGCATGAAGCCTCCATGTGTCTCGAGTCTTGCACACTTTCTCCACCAATAAGAGGGACTCAGGAAGTATACAAAGGAAACCGAGGAGCTTGCGGAATCCACCACATGTGAGTTTGCCACAATTTCAAAATTGAAAGGAAGGGGATGAATCTTCAAGATGCACAAGGCTGTCACATGGACCATGTATGGACAGACTCTTTTAAATATTGTGAGCCGCAACCCTGATATTTAGACGACTATATCTTCTAACCGGGAGCTCGATTTTGGGCGGGAGAGAAATTTTTGGAAAAATCTCAATGTCAGTTTATCACCTACCTCCATTAATTTTTTTGGCCCACCATTTTAGAGGCTGTCAAGTCTCCCACCTGCCACCATGATGAAGAATGGGCCTCATTCTTGTCTTGTAAGGGACAACGATGGGGGCATGGGTGTTGTAGTGAGAATATTCACTGTTACAGGTGGATTTAAATGCTTTCTGGAGTGGTTTTAATAGGTATAATTCAATGCATTACAGGGGTGGTTGGAATAGAGTTTGATTTTACCTCACTCTTTCTCTCTCATCCCTCTATATATTGTAAAGGGGGGGAATTTTATAAATGGTTTTTCAACTTTTCTCTCCTTTCCCCCTCTCTCTTTCTTCCTTAGGGTAGAACACGGAGTCTAAGCCTCCTTTCATGGCTATGGAATGGAATTTTCTTACCCCTTTCCCACTGATGATGTACCATGTGACTTTTGGAGTACTAGAATATTTTTCCTGATGCATTTTTCCATCCTTTGATTATTTTGTTGTCTCTTCTTGTCTCTCATTATTACAGGGTATATTGTGCATACTTTTATGTTTATTACAGGTTCTAGGAGCTATGCTTAATGGGTTTTGAAGTGGTGTTCCGTGTGAACTTCATCTTTGGTTTGTGGTGCATCTTGTCTACCCCATTCATTTCTCACCTCTCTCCACTTCAGGAAGTTGGATTTGTGATCAGCCACTCCCTTTTCTGTTGTATCACTACTTAGTGTAGGCTCTCTCTCTCTCTCTCTCTCTCTCTCTCCCTCCCTATCTCCTTGGAATGGTTAGATTAGGATAGATTAGTTTTGGCCTGCACAAGAGTAGGTTGTGGCAAGTGGTTTAGGAAGTAGGAACCAACCTTCTCTGGAGGTCCATCTCAAGTTTTGCAAGTCCCATATCTTGAGAGATGGTCTAATGTTGTGTAATAACACCAAACGCACCATTTCACACTCATGACATTCGGGGGTGTTGTGATTCTGCATCAATAGATTCTTAAGAAAGAAAAGTACCAATTGAATACTTTTGGGCCTCTTTTCTTTCTTTCTATTTTCCTTCTTTGTCTCACACACCCTCTTGCCCAGTCTAACTTTTGAAACTTCAGTTTTTCTGATTCTGGACACTAGCACCCAACCAGGATGCCAACACCCAATTGCCCCTATCCCCTCTAAGTTCTCCCAAACTCTTTATGTTTTTCTCACATCTTTGGGTCCTTTCGAGCTGTTTGGCATATTATTTTATTGGTGGTCATCCTTGTAGTGGTTAATTGCAAAATTCAAGAAAGGGAATCATAGAAACATACAAATATGTTGCAAGAGCAAGCATTAAGCATTATCTATCTCAACCTAAGGTTGCATCAAATTATCCATTTAGCGTCCACACAAGGGAAAGGGAATGCATTTTTCTACATGCAATTCATAGGAGGGGAAGTTCATTTTTTCATGCACACAACTATTACATCATTTACATGTAGCTAATTTATCTCTATCAAATGTGACTTGAACAAGAGCCACCTAGTGAATGATTCTACACACACACATGCAAAACAACATGGAGTTTGAAATGTAGTCCAACACCTGGGTCATATGTTCACTCAATCAAGTGACCATTGAGGTTAGTACAATTCCTCATTTACATCTTTTTATTTTTAGGATTTGATGTGTTTGGGGTTTTGTAGGTGCGCTTTCTTCTTGCAAGGTTTGGGCGAATAACAATGAAGTACAATGAAATATAGGTGATAAAAGGTGAACATTAACAAGAATCTTGTGATTATATAAATATTATTTTATAATGTTTAGAGAAGTCACAAGAACCCAAAGAATGTCTACAATTCCCAAGGTACCCTTCACCCAGTCTAGGGGCCCCATTCTAGGAAGATCCTGCGGTCGCACAATTTTCTGAGCTTCGGTGCGACAATTCCCTCCTCCTTTTCATAAATTCATCATCTCGGCACAATTCAGGCTTATTTGTAATCATCTAAGTATTTTCTCCTTTCATTTGCAACTAGGGACTCACATTTTCTATCTTACTTGCTTGGGTCAAATATGTACTTAATTGTTTATATCATTATGTTGGCACAAATTTAGATTCAACATTTATTTATTTCAATATTTTATTAATCAACATCTATAACATTCTTTGTCCTAAAGCTTATAATTACTTTTATCATGATCCTACATACATTATTGCATTGTTTAGAAACAACCAAATCATAAATTTCTACCCTCATTAAGGCTAATCAATAATTATTTCACTATACAAGTTCATAGTTTAACTACCTCCACATGTTATAATTCAATAACATATAACGAACTAGATATATTGACTAATAAAAGTGTAGTTGTAAGTGGAAGATAATATTTGTGTTGGTATATACATTACTTTTGGCTATATTACTAGCTACACAATATTATTTATATGTATTCCAGGTGAATGAAATTTGACTAATGTTAATGTAAATGGACATATATTTACATAGGACATGCTCAACTAGAAAATTTTCTTAATTTTATATGTTGATCTAGGTACCAAATCTTTATGTTTTACATTAGATGTGGGATTTTACGTGATGGTATTTGTGTAAATATTTTTTATTTAGTAGTATATACAAGTAATTATAAAGTAAAGAAATTACAAGGATATAAAAGAATTCAATGTTATACTATAGTATGCAATGTTTAATGTATCCAATTGTAAGAAATAAAATGTTTAAATGTTTGTATGGAAGAACATAGACTAAACATTTATGCAAAAAAAAATCATTGGTTCCAAATGAGAGGTGTGCACTTCTTAATATATGTCGCTGACCATATGTCGTAAATAATGTTAAAAATGATCACTTATTTCAGGAAAAATATAACTTTGAAATGTACTACTTTTTTATAATATATTATGTCTAATGATCCTTGTAAGTGATTTAAACCTCTCCAATGAATTAAATTCCAGAAAATTTGGAAATTTCATAATTTATTGAATAATTTTTAAAAAGCAAAATGTGTACTCAATTTACTCTTATTAGTTGAAGAGTAGTTATTTATTGTAACTTGTTGGCAACAGTCAATGGATAGCTCATCAGGACATGTTATAGTTGTAAACTAAGATATTTATAGATATTTTCCATTTTCAAAATTAATAACAATGCATAATAAAGATAAATTTTAATAGTACATAGATTGTGTAATAAACTACACACTATAATTTTATAGAATGGGAACATACACGATGGAAAGAGAGATAAATATCAGATGTACACTTAGATTACTATAAGAAGCTACAAGATGATCAAAACTCAACAATTAAAGATAGACATTTTTCCTATGTGCTTAGATTATTTTATATAATTTAACGCGACTATCAGCCTATTAGTGAAGAATCACAACACCTCTGAATGTCTACAACCAGATGGGTTGAGACTCTCAGTGTGATTGCACAACATGGAGCATCTCTCAAAGTGTGGGACCTTGCAAGTTGACAGAGCTCTTTTGATTAAGGCCGGTTCCTATTCCTCTGTTCAGGTGCACAGAAATAAATTGCAGAGGATCTATTCTAAAACCTACTCTATCTTACTAAGGAGATAGGGTTGAGAAGATACAAAAAATAAACCTAAGCTAATGAGGTGATGCACCAAAGGAATGTTAGACACTCGTCTTGCAATTTAACAAAGACCACATAAATGTAATACAAACAACATGCACAAGTAACCAAACTATAATGAGAGATCAAAAGGAAAGAATAAAACACATGAGAGGGTTAAGAATCATCCACAAACATATATTATTTCTCCAAAGTTGATACAGTACATTATAGTGGCCAAGAGGAAAAACTTAGCATTACAACTGGAATGGGGAGGCTAAGACTCCACGAACTCACCTATAGACCAAAGGAGAAGGGAGGGTGTAAAACAAAACTATCCAACCCTTTAAAATGAGCCCCAACCCTTCCTTTATAGATTCAAATTAGAGAGAAGAAGGAGAGAGAGGTGGGAAAACTAATTCGAATCTCAACCACTTGCCATTAATGCCTCCTGTAAATCCACACCAAATTTGTCATGTATGCATCGATTACTTATTCGGCGCATTGAAGGAGGAAGAACAATAGATCAGATCAAGTCCAATCTATTTTTTGGAGAAAATAGATTTTAAATTAATGGCATGAAGACGTATTCCATTTTTCCCCACCTAACTTCATCAAAATAAAAATTTCAGTTTTCTAGGTTTTCTATATTATACAATTATCATATAGTGTGGTTTTCTATATTTAAAAGAAAACAAATTTCTATTGGGTTAAGTATTTAGGTATCTTGTTTTCTAGTTTACCTAAGGGTCCAAGATTTGAACCCACAAATCTGATACCAAGTGTAATGCCCACAAAAAAGGACGTTCTAGGAACGCGTTAACACCCTTAACACTTAACCCGAAAGATGTGGCATTATATATATATATATATATATATATATATATATATATATATATATAAAGTTATAAGGTTACAAGAGTGTCAACCCCTAGTGTGAATTAAATTAAGTTTCACCAATAATATTTACGTCACAAATGATGGATCAGGTCTAAGTTAAAAGATTAAATATTCTTAATTTATTTCCAAGGTCAAATATTTAACATTTAACTAGGGAAGTGCTATAATTTAATTTACTTAGTTAAAAGTTGTTCTCCCCCATAACTAACATCCACACCCCAATAATTTACCTTATAGTTAGTTATTTTAGTTCCATAATCTTAATGACTTAAAATACCATTTCGTTAATTTTTTAAAACACACTAGGAAATAAATTATACAATTGGTCTGAGCAGGAGGAACGGACTAGACGAGTGGTTTTTACACGTAGATCTAAATTTTCCACCACCATATCAAGATGTAGCAGCCATTTTACCTCATATTTTATAGAAAATTAAGGATGTCAATTTCCCTTTAGGAAGAGCATCCTCAGGAGGATGAATTGATAGAAAGGATAGGGAGCCATCAGTGGAGGCTTGTGCACCTCCTCCACACATTAGGGAGCATAGTGCAAAGACCTCCCATGTGGAGTCAGCTAGGGTAGAGTCACCATAGAGGGGACATGGAGATAGGATTTAAGGATATAGAGACAGATCTCAAAGCCCTAGGTAGCGGACGGAGCATACAAAGATATATAGAGGTCATCAGTCGTCGGTGGTAGACCATATCAAGGAGATCCTGAAGCTAAGACCATCTCACTATTATGGAGATACAAGTGGTTTTTAGGAAGAGGCCTTTTTGGTGAGATTGAGTGGATACTTCAATCTCTACCATTGTACCAGAAACCTAAAATCACGTGTTACAATCCATCTTCTAAGGGATGGAGTAGGTGTCTAGTGGAGGACTGAGGAGAAGAATCTCCATGTTGATTTGGAGACAATTACCTAGGAGTTGTTTGAGGAGAGGTTCAGGAGCAGGCATTTACCTAGGAGGTTTATTAAGTAGTGGATAGATAAGTTCCATGACCTCCATCAGGCATCTATGACTGTAGCTGAGTGTGAGATTTGATTTTTTGGACCTACTCTAGTATGTCGACTATATGCAAGATGAGTAGGTAAGGAGTCACAGGTTTATCAAGGGTCTGAATTTAGATTTTGGTGGTGCAGTGCACATTCACTTCCCACAAACATTAGCAGAGGTCGTGGAGAAGTCCTATATTGTAGAGGATACATGGGGGAAGATGTAGCAGGTTAGGGATAGAGTTCGGAGCTGCATCTAATTGATACAGGATAGTAGGTCAAGGGGGTCAACTCCTCCTCCTCATGGTGGAAAAGGTTTAGTAGAGTCTTCATTCAGGCCACCATAATAGCCACCTCAGCAGCAACAGTAGTAGCAGACCTACCCACCTTATAGACCTCCTTAGATATTTGATAGACAAAGGGGAAGAGTATGGGGCCTCCTCCTAGGGGTCCCATTAGGACATAGGGTGCACTGAGAGATCAGTCAACAGGAGGTCGTTAGCAAGGACCTTAACATTCCATAGACGGGTCATTAGGATCCAAAACACATACCTATATAGTACCAGTTTGAGTTGCATCTCACTAGAGAGGACTAGGTAGCTGTTATGGTTTTGGGATTGTTGGACATCATTGGAGAGAGTGCCCACAAAAACCTAGTAACAAGGGTAAGACACAAATTTTATAGCCTACTATATGTGAAATGGGACGTATCCATCATATCTACGTAGCAGTTGAGAACCACCAGACTGAGCACCAGAGTACCATGACAGAGACTACAGGTAGCGTTGGTGGTATACCCACCACTATTTTGATTGATTTTAGTTCGTCTGATTCTTTTATTGTACCATCCTTAGTAGAGTGTTGTAGGTTGGTGGTAGTTAGGAAGGGTCTTAGTTGGGATGTTGATATGGCCTATAGATAAAAAATTTCTATAGAATCCTTATTTAAGGAGTGTGTAGTAGACTTGAGACCCTTCACCACTACCTCGGATATTTGTATTCTTCCATTGGGTTCTTATGGAGTCATCTTGGGCATGGAATGGTTTTCCACACATAGAGCCAAAGTATATTATTACCATAAGACTATTTCATGTACAGATGATATAGGAGTTGAGTCTGTGATAGTAAGAGTTAGGAGGCCTGTTTCCATCTGCACCATCTCTGCTATACAGCTTAAGTGGTGTGTGCGATGAGGTTTTCAGATGTATGTTGTTATGGTTAGTGACAGATCTAAGGATGATTCTAGTGGACCATCCCTTGATGACCATCTCATCTTGAGAGAGTTTGTTGATGTTTTTCTAGGGGAGTTACCAGGGTTACCTACCCCATGTGAGATAGATTTCCACATTAGATCTGGTTCCAGGTGAAGAGCCTATTTCATGAGCACCTTATTGACTGAATACCCAGGAGCTCTATGAGCTCAAGTTGTAGCTTGATTGTCTTCTGGAGAAAGGCCTAATCCATCCTAGTTTATCCCCTTGGGGTGCACCAGTGATTTTTGTGTAGAAGATGGATAGATATTAGTAGTTGTGTACGGATTACTGCCAGCTGAACAAAGTAACGATAAAAAATTGTTACCCCCTTCCGCACATTGATGATTTATTTGATCAAATGAAGGGGGATATAATTTTCTCCAAGATATATCTTAAGTCAGAATATCATCAGCTTAGGATCAAATAGGTAGATATTCATAAGATCACCTTTCGTATGAGATATGGCCAGTATGAGTTCACGATGGTACCTTTTGGTTTGATGAATGGGGTATTAAGGAAATTTTTGGATCGCTTTGTGCTCATATTCCTTAACGGCATTCTGATTTACTCACATACGCGTGAGGAGCACGAGGGTAACCTTCACCATGTTCTTCAGTGTCTTCATGAGAAGAATATTTATGGGAACTTGGAGAAGTGTGTGTTATTTTAGACAGAGGTGCAGTATTTGGGCCACATCATTTCTGGGGAAGGTATCTATTAGTGCAAAATCACAACACCCTCAAATGAGTTTTATATATCTACTTTTCTAAGGCAGAGTCATTTGGTTTGATTGCATAACATTAAACTTTCCCCAAGGTGTGAGACCTTGCAAAATGGAGAAGCTCTCTAGATTAAATGCTGGTTCATATTCCTCTATTTAGGTGCATACGTGAGAAATTGTAGAGGATTTATGTTTATACCTAATCTAAAACTTGCCAAGGAGATAGGGATAAAAGGGATGTAAGAAATAAGAAATAACTAAACTACAAGGTGATGCACCGAAGGAATGATGAACACTGGTTTTGCTGATAGACACAAACTAAAAAAAATACATATAATGATCAAACACTAATAACTAGGTTTATAATGAAAGACTAGATGTAAGAAAAAGGATACAAATAATATAGAATCGATCACAAACGTGTTTTATTACTCTATAGATTGATACAATGCATTACAAAACAACCATGAGGAAAGAAACATACTACAACTTTAATGGAAGGCTTGAACTTCAAAAATCCCTTTGCTAGAAGGAAAGGGGAGCCTGCAAAACAAAAGAATTTCCAACCCTTCACAATTAGTCTGAACCTGGTACTTATAGATTTGATACAGACGGGAGAAGAAGAGAGAAGCAGGAAAAAAACTCCAAGCTCAACCACCACTGTTAATGCCTCTAACAAAATCTACCCCCAAATCCTTCTTGACTGTATCAATCTTTGGTTCGGTTCCTTGAAGGAAGAGGAAATGGCAGAACAGATTGAATCCAATCTAGTTGTTGAGGCAAGAAGATCCTGCATTAAAGGCTTAAAGATGTTTTCTCCATTTTTTACCTACCAGGGCTTAAAAAAAGATTTTTTATCTTTCCATAGCGTAGAGGACATAGAGATGGTTGCTACGATATAAGATTTGCAATATTTTGAGCCCTGATTCGAAAGATATGCCCTTTCAAAGTTTGTATCAGGTTCGTACAAATGGGCCGTAGGAAAAGAATTTGAAAAATGGGTCTCCTTTTTACTATGGGACACGTGGCAGCCAGATTAGGGAAAAATCAGGTTTGTAATTCCGTGATTTATCTTTATTCCCCTTTTCTGCAAAAAATGCAAAACTCAGAAAACCCCCGCAGCCCCGACGTTCCACTTGGACATGTGGCACCCTTTGGTTGGCTAGTGAGATGTGATTCAATTTTTAACTTTGTTCCTTTTGACAAAATGAAAATTTTCACCTTTTCTTCTAAGTCTCCACTTTGACCTTGACTCGGGCTAAAACAATAACTTTTTCCTTTGGGTGGAGTTGCAGCCCATTTTTCAACTTTTACACCTTTGGAATAACAAGGGGCAAAAAACAAACTTTCCCCCCGATGGCCCACTTTGACCTAGGACACATGACATTCTGGAGCTCATTTAGAAACCCTCTCTCTATTCAATCCTCTAATTAGCACCATTTTGACACTTGGCAGCCTCCACAGGTGTACCCCATGCATTGACTATTCAACCGACTCTGCCCCTTTTTTGAGACTAGACACGTGGAGGCACAATGCTCGCTTAAAATCCCAATTAAATATTTTCCTTTGAAGGAGCATTGATTCAATGGTCCCTTTTATCCTTTTTGACTCTAGGCCACATGGAGAGCTCGTGCTCATTTGGGTCTCCACCTTTTGATTAACTCTTGTAGATTCGCCACACTGACACTTGGCATTCTCCACTTACACTTTTATACTTACCCAATTTTGAGGCCCAGTTTACCTACCTTTTGACCTTGTTTGACAATTTGTTGTGTTGAGGGTTGGCATAGGTTTGAGTCTCCACCCTTGGCTCCCATTTCAGATTTATGTTGAGCCAACACCTAGCTACTTCTTTCTTAGTTGAATCATTTTCAACGGTCCTGCAACTTTTTGGGGATTTGGACGCGTGGAAGCCTAGCACTTGTTTGTGCTTCCCTTTTTGGATTCAACTTAGGAGAAGCATCACAAAGACATGTGGTTACTTCCGCTACCTCCTCCATACTTAGTCAATTTTGGACTCTTTACTAACTGGTCTCGAGCCCGAAAAAATTTGAAACTTCACCAATTTTTCCCCTTATTACTCTTGGTTCCTCTATGGCACTGCCCCTTCTTTTCTAACTCTATTATTCCATTATTGAGTCTACTTGTAACTTGAAATATGGATTTAAGACATAGAAACAACTCGATAGAGTCATTTTCCTTTTGCATAGGGTCATTTAATCTTTCTCATCCCTCTCCATTCCATTGTTGAGTCCTTTTGTGACCAATTTACAAGATCTGAACAAGTTTTCTCAAGTTCTCTCTATGTGGGGTCGTGACCGATCCAATATTTTTCCTGGGGGGAAAAATATGGATAAACATTTGATGACTCACAAGGGTATCTACCTGCTAGATGAAAAGACCAGTTACTTTTTCATATCTGTTGGGAAAGGAGTGAAGAACGATGGTATGATACTAATTCTACCTCTGATTCGTGAGCCCAGCTACTTACACTCTCAATTTTCATAAGAAATCTCGAAACAAAGATTTCCAAGAGTAGAAAATCTTTTTGACTCAGGGCTTCATCTGTCTCTCTGAATGGACTACATAAGAGCAAAAAACAATCACCATAACAATATACAAAAATTGAAATCATACATGCTCCAAATAGAACATGCACAGTGTGCAAAGCACTTAGGAGAAAAGCAACCTAAACTATAACAAGACAATGTGCACAAGTACTTAGAGGAAAAGGAATTAAACTAATATGAACAAGGTGATAACCTCCCTTTTAGTAGCAGTGCTTAAGATAGATTTCATTCACTAGAATTTTCAGCTCTTCACCCTCCAATGTAGACAATTGGAAAGCATTGCTACTTGTACATTTTGTAACCATGTAAGGGCCACTCCAAATGGCATGAAACTTGGAATGCATTCCTGGTTTTACCCAATCTGCATCCCATTTCAAAACCAGGTCTCCTTCCTAGAAGGTCCTTGTGTTTTCCTTCATATCAAAGCATCTCTTGATTGAGGCTTGACCCTTCTCTATTGCTTCGAGTGCATGTTGTTTGGTTTCTTCCTATTCTATCTGCTCTACATACCTGGCCTCCATCAGTTCAAATTAAGACATCTCTAGCTTCTTCACAAGCTCCAATGCTGCCAACTCAAGTGATATAGGAAACATTGCCTCTTTCACATAGACAAGTTTGAATAGAGAGCTACCTATAGATATCTTGGGTGTTATCCTATCATCCCATAAGGTCAATTTGAGCTTTGTGTTCCAGGTTCTTTGATTTTCATCAAGGTTCTTCTAATGATCTTTAGAGGGTTTTTGTTTGTGGACTTAGCTTGGCCATAACCTTGAGGGTAATAGTTTGATGAATTGCTCAAGTAATTCTTGTTCTTAACAACCCATCTCGTGATATTGGAACCTATGAATGCCAATGAATTGTCTGATATAATCATGGCTGGCACTCCAAATATGGTCATTATCCCTTCATAGAAATCTAGTAAACTTGACTCATTAGCTTCCTTGAGTGTCACTGGCTCAGTCCACTTCGTGAAATAGTATGTTGCTGTCAGAATCCATTTGTGGCCTTGGCTTGAATTTGGATTGATGACTCTAATGAAGTCCAATCCCCATTTTATCAAAGGTTGGTCAAATGAAATTGGGTGCAATGGAAGTGCTGCTAGCTTTTATTTTCCTTTGGAAAATGCACAATTGTTAGATCTTTTGATCCATGCATAACAGTCACTAAACACTCTAGGCCAATAATAACCTTCCTTCATGATCTTGTGTGTTTTCACCCTTGGAACGAAATGGCCTCCAACTTCTTAAACATGGAATTCTTGTAACACTCTCTCAACCTGATTTGTCTCAATGCATCTTAGCATAATGCCATTGATGTCTCTTTTAAACAAAACACCATCAATTAGAACATATGGAATGGCCTGTAATCTGAAATGTCTCCTTTTTTCTTTACTCAACCCATGAGGACATAGGCCTTCTTGAAGGAAGTGCACCATGTCTTGAGTATAACAAGGAGCAGGTACATCATCATTTCCTTCCTCTTGATTATCTTGTAGAACAAAAACAACCTCCTTTTCACCTTTTGCTTCATCTTGTTGACTTGAGGATATTTGTTCACACAACCCCTTCCCACAGACCAGCTTGGTAAACTCGATCTGAATGTCATATTCCATGACATGAGTGATTCATATTGCACGTTTTTCATTCAGATCCTTGCTGAGAAGGAATTATTTAACTCCTGTAAGGGAGACCAACAATTGGATTTTATTATTTGAAACTAGATGCTTCAACTTCTTTAATCCTATAATTACTACAAGGAATTGTTTTTCGATGGAGTATCTCACTTCATAGTCTTCTAGACCTTGATTGGAAAAAAAATTGGATGTTTTGTACCTTCTTTATTCTGCTGAACTAAGATTGCAGAAATTGTTTCATTGCCACCAAAGGCATACAACAGGGTTCATTTTAAGAGACCTCTTAGAAATTAGAGGTGGAAAATACCTGGCGAATATCCTCAGAACCGGTTTTGCGCAAAGGTGAATTTTTTTGGGGTCTTACAACAAATTTTTTGCCTAATTTTTAAGTGGGGGATAGAATGTTACAGACGCGCGAGATACATTTACTATCGCGCGTCAATAAGGTGGTTGACACGAATCAACGAACCTCATTGACGTGAGTCAACAAGGTTGTTGACACGCGTCAATGAGGTTTGTTGATGCACATCAATGACCTTGTTTATGCATGATAGTAAATCTCTGTTGCGCATCTATAGCCTCTGCCATCTAGTCGCGCATCAAAAAACTCGTTGTGGCACATCTACTTCCTCTGCACTCCTATCGCACATCAACAAAATCTCACTATCGTGCATTCAAAAAACTCTCCCTATCATGTGACAAAAAAATCTTTGTCATGCATTTACAGCCTCCGCCCTCCTATCACACGTTTATTGTACTTGATAATACATATTCCCCTAGGTGGTATGAGTGAGCTAGTATTGTTCTACCTGGCGAATAATATAGGATTATATAGGGGATAGTTTCAAGGGTAGGCAAAGCTGACCCCTAAAAAAAATTTAACTATAATTTTTAGGTGAACAGGTCACTGACCCGCGCTAGAAAATTGTCTTTTCAAATTTTTCAAAAATGGAATAATCACCATATTATGAATATTCGCCACTAAAATTATCCCTGGCATATAGTATGAAGTCTTTAGAGAAATTTGGATACACGAGAGTTGGGGCTTGTGATATAGCTTCTTTGATGGCCTCAAAGATTGCCCTTCCTTTAGGTGTCCACCTAAATGTTAAGCTCTTCTTTCAACACCAATGTTATTGCTTAACAAGGGCAGCAAAGTTTGGTACAAACCTGTGAACAAAATTGATTTTTCCCAAGAATCTTTGAAGGGCTTTCTTGTGGCTTGGCAATGGCAATGCTCTTATTGCTTCAACTCTCTCTGGGTCAATTGCCAATCCTTCCTTTGACACAATATGGCCTAGAAGCCTGCCCTCATGGGCCAAGAATATGCATTTTTTAGGGTTCAATGATACCCCAAATCTCTTGCATCTTTGAAACACCTGCCTTAGGTGAAAAAGATGGTCTACTGCATTTTTGGAAAACATGGTAATGTCATCCAGATAGATCAGCACTATTTTTTTGATCAGCCTTTTGAATTCCATATCCATTTCCCTTTGAAAAGTGGCTCCGACATTAGACAATCTAAATGGCTTTTTTCTGTAGGCATAGGTGCCCCATTTGGTGGTGAAAGTTGTTTTGAACTGATCATCTTCTTTCACCATGATCTGGTTGTACCCTGAGTAGCCATCTAGGAGAGAGAATCTCTCTTATCTAGACACCACTTGCAATATCTTCTCCATTGAAGGGAGTGGGTAGTGATATTTGAAGGAAGCTTTGTTCAAGTCTCGAAAATCTACACACAACCTAATCTCTCCATTCTTCTTCCTGACATGGGACCAAGTTTGTAACCCATCTTGAGTGTTTGATTGGAAATATGATACTTGCCTCTATCAGCTTGTTCATCTCTTTCTTCATCAGAGGCTCAATGTGTGGATTGACTGGTCTCTGCTTTTTCCTAATGGGCTTAGCAGCTGGATCTAGTTCGATTGTGTGTTGTGCTAACTTTGGATTGAACCCTCTTAGGTATTCATAGCTCCAAGTAAATACATCTGGAAACTCTTGGCAAAGTTGTATGAATTCATACCTTTCTTTCTCGGTGGCCACTTTGCCAATTTGAAGTGTTTTTCCTTCTCCAACTGGGATTGACTCTGAATCTTCTCCTTTGATCTGTATATTAGCCTTCTCTTTTCGAAACTGATCATTAGGATTGAAGATAGACTCCAATGTCACTAAACCTTTGGGAAGCTTGTTTGTATGCAATTATACTATTTGATTCCCATATTTTGCTCTAATCTGTTTTGAATTTCTAGCTGAGAACTCAACTTCCTCTTACAAAAAATTGATGATCTACTAATCATTCTCAAACACCTACCAGCATGTGTTGTTATCTGGCACTACTGGCCTCACAACTACATAGATATGTGGTTGTTCTTTGTCCCTCTTGATGCTTGTCAACCACATCAAACGCTGCTCCAACTACTGCAAGCCTATCAACAGCTTTGTTCTCCTTCTTGGGTATAAACACAATGTTGAAGGCTTCAAAATCCTCAATGAGATCCCATACCCTACTCTTGTAGCTATTAAGCAAGTCATTCTTGACAGCATTAAGTCCTCTAACTTGATTGGCAACCATTTCACTGTCACCAAACACATGCAAGTTCTCGATTCCTCACCTTCCTAGCCCAATGAAGACCATGGACCAAAGCCTCATATTCAGCAGTGTTATTTGAGCAGGAAAAATGAAATCTGAAGGCTAAATAATATTTCATACCTTTGGGGAACACAATCATAGCTCCTCCTCCAGCTCCTTATCTACTCCTCAAGCCATCAAAGAACAATTTCCATACTTCATTGTCATCTTTATATTATGGCTTAATGATGTCAGGAAGAGGATGATTCTCTTCATGTAGACAATAGACACCTAGCTCAGATTCTGCCATCTCCTTATAGGGGTCAAAAGCATGTATTTTGTTGGCCCACTCATCGAGAGTAAAATCTGGGATACATCCCACCTTGGTATATGCTTCACAAGTGCTTATGAGCTCTTCTTGATCAAAATCTAAGAAGTTGGCATTGATTGGGCTAGGCACATAAGATTCAATATGATAATTAGCAATGGGCTCAAATTTGATTGTGGCCTTCTCCCCATACCTTGTTCTAAAGAGCATATGTGAACAGTTAGCAGACAGATAGCCTCCAATTTTGGTAGTGAAGTCCCTGGACAAACACAAATGCAAAATGTGGTGGCAAATCTATGATTGATACGTTCTACAATACAGTCAGATTGGGGTAGGCATGTAGAGTGAGGCTCAGATCCTTGATGATTCCAATAGTTTTCACTGTTGTCCCATCTAATTGCACTATCCCTCTAGAGATGACTTCATATTGGAGACCCAGTTGATCAGCTATTTGCTTGGGCATTACAGAACTACTTGCCCTAGAATCAATCATACAATTGTGCACCAATTTGTCCCCAATAATCAATGAAACATAGAATGGAGGAGGTCTCAGGTTCTTACCTTGTTGTTCTCGATGGTTTTCCCCTTGTTGATCTGTATTGGTGAGCACTTTCTCTTGCTGGTTAGGGGGTTGATTTGAGCTTGACCAATTTTTGTATAGCAGTCTACAATAGATCCCTCTGCCCTGGAATGGCCAGTGACTCCCATAGTGAAATGTTCACACTTGTCCTCTTCATTTACTCAATGATATTAAATGATTTATCCTTCTGTTGTGCCTTTCCTAGCACATTTCTCTCTTGCATATGGGTTATTACAACCGATGCCTGAGTGGGTTTAGAAGGTGGCTTGGATTGGCTCTACATATTGGAAGTTATGTTTTGGATGCCAATACTTTGTGGAGTAATGGAAGGATTGAGAGTTACCTGAGTTTAGTGGTTGAAAGTACTCCAATATTTCTCCTTCTTGGACCATGTATTGGCATCTACACTTTGATAAGAGGACTAACTCATTCCACAGAAGTCCTTCAGCTTGCCAATTGACAAGCATAGTTTCACTTAGAGGTCCCTCTTACTGAGCTCCTTGTCTGCTGATTTTCTTCTTAGCTAGGTTCTTGTGACACCATATTGGTTTGCACCGTCAAGGCCTGGGTTAGTGCACCATTGATTGGTTATGTGGCTGATTGCATAGGAAGCACCAATCATATTCTTGTGTCATATTGTTTTGTGCTAGAAACCAATGCCCTTGATGTTGAGGCTGTATTTGGATCATATGGCCCAAAAGGTCTAGCAGCTTGATGTTGTCCTTAGTTTTGACTCTAATTTACAGCCTGAGATGGTGGTCTATTTTGTTAATACTAGGGTCTAGCCTAATATTAAGCATGAGGCTAATATGGCCTAGAACTCTGAGCCTGCTTATTTTGATCGTTACTAACTCATTCCCTAGGTTCTAAAGTTGTTTCATGAATTCCTTGAAGCTCTTTTGAGGTGTTAGATGATGAGGTGGAGGCTTCAGCTGAACTTTGACTCCTAGGAGTAGGTATAAGATCTATTATGGGTGTTTGGTTGGTACTTGGGTTACCTAATTTGGGGTATAGAGGCATGGATGGCCTAGGAGTAAGTTTTCCAGCCTGAATTCAAATAATTTTCAGCTCTTATAGATAGGCTATAGGTTACAGGTAAGGTTTTGCCCCCCATTGATTGAATCATTAAAGCAATATCGGAATTTAAAGCTCTAAGAAAGTATAAGAAGGCACCTTCATTAGTGGGCTTTACTACTGTTGGAATCCTTTGTCCAAGTTCTGCTGAAATCTGAGGTTGAAATATATCAATTGCTCTTTAGGAGCTCTTTTGATTGTTGTCAGTTTCTCCAGCAAGGATAAGTTGTCTCCTTTTTCTCAAAACTGGTCGTGAAGAGTTGTGCATAGATGGTCCCAAGATTGAATAGAGCCTACTTCTAGGCTCCTAAACCATTGTGAAGCTTTACCCTTGAGTGAAGAGGTTAACAACTTGACTGCAATGTCCATCTCAGTGGATCTCATGGATTGTACAGACATTTGCGATATCTTGGACGTGGTCACCAGGAGAAGTCTAGTTTTCCCTAGTGAAATATGGGATGCTCTTTCAATGCTACGCTACTGGGACTGGATTTTGTGCATTCAAAGTGAGTGGGCTGCTACTAGTGAAATTGACATATGGATTTGGTTGTGCCATCCTGATCGGCCTGAGCACCCTTCTTGGTTGAAAGAATAGCCTACTGGGAGGAGGTGTTAATAAGGATATGTGTGGTGGAGATAGAGACCTCTGGACTCTTCTCCCTCTTCTCTCTCTTTGTCTGGAGACAAGTGTATGTTTACAACCTAATCCCTCCTCTCTGGTTTTTGACCGTTTTTCTTCTCATAAACTTGTTTGGACTACTGAAACCAGTGGATTAGTTTCTTTTGGAGTCGCCAGATGCACAATTTTAAAACTTCTTAAAAGTTAGAATCACAGCAAGTGCACATCAATCTTACTGTAATAAGATGGAGACTTTTTTGTCCCATCGAGTGTGCCAAAACTGTTAGTGTAAAATCACAGACACCCCCAAATGAGTTGTATAGATCTACTTTCCTAAGGCAGAGTCATTTGGTGTGATTGCACAAACATTGAGTTTTCCCCAAAGTTTGGGACTTAGAAAATGGGAAAAACTCTCCAGATTAAAGGTTGGTTTCTATTCCTCCATTTAGGTGCATACGTGAGAACTTACAAAGGATCTATCTCTATACCTAATCTAGTTTTACCAAGAGAGTTAGGGATAAGAAGGATATGAGGAAATCAAAGCTAAACTACAAGGTGACGCACCAAAGGAATGATGAACATACTTTTGCTGATAAACACAAACCAACAAAATACATACAATAACTCAATCACAAATAACCATATTTATAATGAAAGACTAGATGAGAGCAAAGGAGACAAGAAAGGATCTAGAATCGATCACAAACATGTTTTATTGCTCTGCAGATTGTTACAATACATTACGAAACGACCAAGAGATAGGAAGCGTATTGCAATTTTTATGGAAGTTCATAACTACACGAATTCCTTTGCCAGAAGGAAAGGGGAGCCTACAAAACAAAGAATTTCCAACCCCTCACAATGAATTCCTAACCCTGTATTTATAGATTCAATCAGAGGGAAGAAAGAGAGAGATGTGGGAAAACCAGTTTAGGGGCTCAACTACTCCCATCAATGTCTCTAAAAAAAATCTACCCCCAAATCTATCTTAACTGCACCAACCACTTGGAGACTTCTTTGTCCCACCAGGTGCGCCAAAACTGTTAGTGTAAAATCACAGAACCCCCAAATGAGTCTGTCAAATATACTTGTCCTAAGGCAAGAAGTCATCCTGCATGTGATTGCACAAAATTGATTTTTCCCTAAAGTGTGGGACTTACCAAAACAGGAAAAACTCTCCAGATTAAAGGTTGGTTATCTTATCCATCCATTTAGATGCATACGTGAGAACTTGCAAAGGATCTATCTCTATACCTACTCTAATTTTGAGCCAAGGAGTCAGGGATAAGATATACCCCTACAAGTTTGAAATCAAAGTCTGTAACTACAAGGTGATGCACCGAAGGAATGATGAACATAGTTTTTCTGATAGACATGTGGGCCAACAAAATACATACAATAACTAAGCTTAGATAAAAATATTTATAATGAAATACCAGATGAGAGAAAAAGAGACAACAAAGGATCTAGAATTCAACACAAACATATTTTATTGCTCTGCAAATTGATACAATACATTACGAAATGGCAATGAGGCAGAAAGCGTATTGCAATTTTTATGGTAGGTCTGAACTCCACGAATTCCTTTGCCAGAAGGAAAGGGGAGCCTACAAAACAAAGAATGTCCAACCCCTCACAATGAGTCCTAACCCTGTATTTATAGATTCAATTAGAGGGAAGAAAGAGAGAGAAGCGGGGAGAACCAGTTTAAGGCTCAACTACTACCATCAATGTCTCTTGTAAAATCTACCCCCAAATCTTTCTTAACTGCACCAATTACTGGTTCGGCGCCTCAAAAGAGAAGGAAATGGCAGAGCAGATCGAATTCGATCTGGTTGTTAGGGAAAATTCAGATCCTACATTAAAGGCCCTGACACTTGACATTTCTCCAGGCCTTTTCATCATTGTATTAACATGACTCTACCCCTTAAATTTTCATGTCTGGACATGGTGTGAGGCGAGGCCGAGATCGCTTCCAACGGTGTCAGATTTGTTATGTTTCCTCAGTCAAAAGATATGCATCCCTTTGACAGTTTGTATCAGGGTCCGTACAAAGGGGCAGTGAAAACCAGTTTGAAAAATGGGTCCCTTCTTGAATATTTGGACACGTGGTAGCCAGATTAGGGAAAAATCGGGTTTGCGGGTCTCAAGATTTTGATCTTTTCCCCCCTTTTCCACAAATAACACAAAATCTAGAAAACTCCTGCGGCATTCGCCACTTCCGCTTGGACACGTGGCACCCTTTGGTCAGCTGGGGAGATGCGCTTCAGCCTTTTCACCCTTTATGCCCTTTTGACAAAAGGAAAATTTTCACCTTTTCTTCTGACTCACCGCTTTGCTCCCATTTCATACTTGGGTTCAAATGACACCTGGCACCTTTTTCCCTTTAGGTAGAGTTACGGCCCATTTTGCAACTTTTACATCTTTAGAATAAAAGGGGCAAAAAACGTGTGGAACTTTCCCCCTGATGGGCTTCCACCTTAGCCGATGCTAGTTTAGAGAAGTGCCACGTAGGCACGTGGTTCCTTCGACTGCCTACACCATATTTCCATGTTTTTTGGCTAAGTCCTTTCCTCGACAGGGTCATATCGAGCTTAACTGAGGACATGCAGCAGCCTGGCGCTCGATTGGAAACCCTCTCTCTATTCAATCTGGTTGAGTCTAGCGCCATTTGGACACTTGGTACTCTCTATCAACCTGCCATTCCATACATTGAGTCTATTGTAACCCAACTCTGGTTCCCTTTTAAGACATGGACATGTGGAGGCTTCGTGCTTGCTCTGAAAGCACCGATCAATAATTTTCCTTTGAAGGAGCGTCGATTTGACTATGCTGGGGAAGGCTAATCCTCTCGCATGGTCAAAAACCACGATACAACAAATTTAATGACCTTTCCCCTTAGCTTTCGGGCCTTGGGCTACGTGGCGCAAATAAAAACAACTGATGCAAGTTTGAGCTTTTGCTTTTGGATCTATCCTTGGGGAATCAAGTTGCATGAGACACATGGTAGCCTCCACCCATACTTCTATACTTAGCCTTTAAGGAGAAAGCCCGCCTTGTCCGCCTTTTGACCTTGTTGACCAGTCTTGTTACGTGGAGGGTTAGTGCAAGTTCGAACTTCCCCTTTTGGATTCAACTTTGGAGAAGCATTGTGTAGATACGTGGCTCTCTCCACTACCTCCTCCATACTTAAAGTCAATTTTGGACTCCTTTCTAAACTATTTCAAGCTCAAAAACTTCGAATCTTACACCTTTCTTTCCCCCTCTTCTTCCTGGCTTCTCTAGATTGGCACTGCCCCTTCTTTTTAGGCCTTGCTATTCTATTGTCGAGCCCATCTATAGCCTGCAAAATGGATTTAAGACATGGAAATGGCTCGATAGAGTCATTTCTTCTTGCTGATAGGGTCATTTAATCTTTCTCACTCCCCGTCACTCCATTGTTGAGTCTATAGAGATTTGTGACCTGTTTGCAAGATCCCAAACGTGATTTCTCAAGTTCTTTCTATGCGGGGTATTCATGGCTGATCCAATATTTTTCCCGAGGGTGAAATATGGATAATAATTACTTGGACACATTATACCACCACTCGTAATACCTGAAATTTTAAGTTCTTATTCCTCTTGTTCTTCCTCCATACTTACTCTATATGATTGACAAATCAAATACCTTAACCAACACAACTACGCTTCTTAGTTTCCTTCCCTGAGAATCTACATATCTTTCTTCCACCACATCCCTTTCAGCATTCACATCACATTGCTCGTGTGTGATTACTAGAATGATCAAAAAAAATGATAACATCTTTGTTTATTCAATTTTTTTACGTCAAAAGTTGTGTACATCAAAGGGGATTATTACCTCTCTTGTCTGACATGTGCAAATCCTATCAATGGCCTCCATAGCAATGTACGTCAATGTCCATCACGCCAAATTATTTATTATTGATAAATGTTTAAGACACCGAAACTTGCACCCATCTCATTCTGGGGACCATAGAATGATGGAAAAAATCAAAAGATTCTTTTCACATCCTCCACTTCCCGACAAGTCAAAAAAATTTGAGACCCTTTAGAGTCAAATGGCATTATTAAATTTGTATACCAAACGGTTTTCAATGTCTTGATATCTATCAATTGGATATGTTCAATTACCAGTGAGGTCTCATTATCAAGGGTAGGAGGTCTTGTTGATGGCGAATCACAGCACCCCTGAATGTCTGCAACTCGATGGGTTGAGACTCTCAATGCGATTGCACAACATGGAGCTTTTCCCAAGTGTGGGACCTTGCGAAATCGGGAAAGCTTTCCGGATGAAGGCCGGTTCCTATTCCTCTGTTCAGATGCACACATAGAAAATGTAGAGGGTTTACTAAAAAACCCAATCTAACTTGTCAAGGAGACAAGGTAAGAAGATGCATAGAAATAAAACCTAAACTAACAAAGGTGATGTACCAAGGAATGAAGAACACCTGTCTTGCCAATAAACACAAACCATTAAAATGCAATGCAAGATCATGCACAGATAACCAAATTTGAAATGAAATATCAAGAGGATGAAAATGAACACAGAGAGGGTTGAGAATCATCCACAGACATGCATTAATTTTCTCCAAAGATTGATACAATACACTACAAAATGCCAAGAGGCAAAGTTGCATTACAATTTTAGACATGGGAGGTTTGAACTCCACAAATTCACCTACCAAAGAGAAGAAGGGAGGGGCAAAACAAGAAGTGTCCAACCTTTAGAAAGAAGCCCCTCCTTACAATTTATAGGGAGAAAAAGAGAGGGAGAAGAGAGAGAAAATCAAAATCTGCCCCAACCACCTCCAGAATGCACTTAACTCATCTCATAATGATGGTAGGTGAGAACCCCAGCGAACCCAAAAGTGGCGAACTGTATTTTACATTTTTAAGAATTTTTTATCATCCAATTAAAGATATGCACTTGTAGTTGGACAGAGGACCTCGTAATCTTTCTGAAAAGTCCAACCTTGCATGAATTTGATCTCCCAGTCAAAAGTTATGGCCATCTGAATATCTGCGCTAGGGTCTGCATCCTGTCAGTGCTCAAAATGTTGTGCCTCTCAAAGGTGTGCCAAGGGCGCATTCATTTGTGTGTCATCATCCTCTTCCATGCACTAAGGGCGCACCGTTTACCCTGTCGACACTCTATTGTTGTGCGCCCATTCTGTGCGCCTTGGGTGCACAGTATTTTCTGTCGACACTCTGTGTCGTGCGCCCATTCTGTGCGCCTTGGTTGCACCATTTCCATCTGTCAACACTCCGTGTCGTGCACCTATTCTGTGCACCTTGGGCACACCATTTGCCTCTGTCGACACTCCATTGTCATGCGCCCACTTATGTGCGCCTTGGGCGCACCATTTGCCTCTGTCGACACTCCATTGTCGTGCGCCCATTCTGTGCGCCTTAGGCGCACCGTTTCCTCTGTCGACACTCTGTGTCTGGTGCCTTGGGCGCACCATTTCCTCTCTCAAAACTCTGTGTCGTACGCCCACTTCTGTGCACCTTGGGCATGTCAGGGATTTGAGCTTCTTTGATTTCTCCATTTCCCTGCTTGTCTATATCTGCCTGGGGGAAAGATATATACAACAATTTGGCGACTTAATGGGATCACCTACCTGCTAGGTAGAAGATCAGTGGCCTTTTAGGAATCCATTGGGCATGGAGTCATAAGCAATAACCTGAAACCAATCTGATATCTGATCCTGATCCTGATATCGCAACCCCCTCTTCGAGAGCACGCTGAACTGTAGAGAAGAACCTAGGAGCAAAAAAACCTGTGCCGGAGCACTTAGGGAAATAGAAACTTAACTACAACAAGACAATGTGCGTATGCACTTAGAGGAATTGAAATCTAGGCCAATATTTACAAGGGTAAACCTTTTCCTTTTAGTATCAATGTTTAAGATAGATTCCGTTAACCGGAATCGGGAGTTCTCCTCCATCCAAAGTAGACAATTGGAAGGCATTACTACTTTTACATCCCGTGACCATGTAGGGGCCACTCCAAATGGCATCAAACTTGGAATGCGTTCTTGGTTTTGCCCGATCTGCATCCCATTTCAGAACTAGGTCTCCTTCCTGGAAGGTCCTTGCTCTTGCTTTCTTATCAAACCATCTTTTTACTAAGGCATGATCTTTCTCAATTGTTTGAACTGCATGTTCTCTAATTTCTTCCAATTCCATCAACTCTTCATACCTATCCTCTATTGGTTTGAACTCAGCCAACTCCAACTGCTTCATGAACTCCAATGCTAGCAATTCTAATGATATAGGCAATACTGCCTCTTTCCCATAGACCAACTTGTAGGGAGAATTACCTGTAGATCTCTTTGGCGTTATCTTGCCAGCCCATAATGCTGATTTTAGCTTGGTATGCCATGTTCTTTGATTTTTATCTAGAGTCCTCCTGATGATTCTTAGCAAATTTTTGTTTGTGGACTCTGCCTGTCCATTACCCTGTGGGTAATAATTGGAAGAGGTGCTCAAATAGATTCCATTCTTGATAGCCCATTTTGTAATATTAGAACCTATAAATGCCAATGCATTGTCTGATATGATAGTGGCCAGCACACCGAACCTGGTCACTATTCCTTCATAAAATTCTAGTATATTAGACTCATTTGCTTCTTTGAGCGCTACTGCTTCAGTCCACTTGGTGAAGTAGTCCATTGCCATGAGAATCCACTTGTGGCCTTGGCTTGAGTTTGGATTGATGACCCCAACGAAGTTCAATCCCCATTGCATAAATGGTTGGTCAACCAGAATTGGGTGCAATGGAAGTGCTGCTAGTCTTTCTTTGCCTGTGAAGAGTGCACATTTCTTGCACTTTCTTATCCATGTATAGCAGTCACTGAAGACTGTCGGCCAATAATACCCTACCTTCATTATCTTGAGAGCTATTACTCGTGGGGCAAAATGTCCTCCAGAATCTCCATCGTGAAAATCTCGTAACACCCTCTCAATTTGACCTGTCCCAATACTCCTCAATAGAACTCCATTGATTTCTTTCGTAAACAAAACACCATCAACAAGCACATATGGAATGGATTGTAATCTGAAGTATCTTCTCTTTGCTTTTCTCATTTCTGGAGGGCATAGGTCTATCTGTAGGAAATGTATCACATTCTGAGTCCAACAGGGAGTGGGCACATCATCATTTCCTTGTTCTTGATCATCCTGTAGTACCAAGACAACCTCTTTTTCATTACCTGCTTCAACTTGTTGACTCAAGGCTAGTTGTTCGCATAGTCCCTTCCCACGTACTAGTTTGGTGACCTTGATCTCGATGTCATATTCCATGACACGAGTTATCCATCCTACACGTTTCTCATTCAGATCCTTGTTTAGAAGGAAGTCCCTGACTCCCGCATGAGAGACCAATAATTGGATCTTGTTGTTTGAGACTAGGTGCTTGAATTTCTTTAAGCTCCTGATTACTGCAAGGACATGCTTTTCAATGAAAGAGTACCTAGTTTTGTATTCCTCCAAGCTTTGACTGAAGAAAGCAACTAGTTGTTCTAATCCTCCTTTGTTTTGTTGTACCAGGATTGCAGAAATTGTGTCCCCACCACCAAAGGCATATAGCATGAAGTCCTTGGAGAAGTCAGATTGACGAGAGTCAGAGCTTGAGATATAGCCTCTTTTATTGCCTCAAAACTTGCCTTGCCTTCAGATGTCCACTTAAATGCCATGCTCTTCTTCAACATCAGTGTTATTGGCTTTACGAGAGCTGCAAAGTTTGGAACAAATCTGCGGACAAAATTGATCCTTCCTAAGAAGGTTTGAAGAGCCTTCTTGTGACTTGGCAATGGCAATGCTTGAATTGCTTCAACTCTTTCTGGGTCAATCGTCAACCCTTCCTTTGAAACAATATGGCCTAGAAGTTTTCCCTCGTGAGCCAAAAATATGCATTTTTTGGGATTCAATGATACCCCAAAACTTCTACATCTCTGAAATACTTGCCTCAAATGACAGAGGTGATCCGCTGCATTTTTTGAGAATACAGTGATGTCGTCAAGATATATCAAAACTATTTTATTGATCAACCCCTTGAATGTCATATCCATTTCCCTTTGGAAGGTGGCTCCAGCATTTGATAGCCCAAATGGCATTTTCTTGTAGGCATAGGTCCCCCATTTGGTGGTGAAAGCCATCTTGAATTGGTCATCTTCTTTCACCATCACCTGATTGTACCCTGAGTAGCCATCTAGGAGAGAGAACCTCTCTGAACCTGATACTGCTTGCAATATTTGTTCCATTGAAGGAAGTGGGTAATGGTCTTTGAGAGATGCCCTGTTTAGGTCTCGGAAATCCACACACAACTTGATTTCTCCACTCTTCTTCCTGACCAGAACCAAGTTTGCAACCCAGCTTGAGTGCTTGATCGGGAATATAATGCTTGCCTCTATTAGCTTATTTAGCTCTTTCTTCATTAGAGGTTCAATGTGAGGGTTGACTGGTTTCTGCTTCTGCCTAATGGGCTTAGCATCTGGATCCAATTCTATGGTATGTTGTGCCAAATTTGGATCAAATCCTCTTAAGTCTTCATAGCTCCAAGAGAAGACATCTGGAAATTCTTGGCAAAGTTGTATGAAATATGATTTCTCCTGCTCAGTGGCCACTTTACCAATTTGAAGTGTTTTGCCTTCCCCAACCGGAATTGGCTCTGGATCTTCTCTCTTGACCTGTATGTTAGCCTTTTCCTTACGGAACTGGTCGTTAGGTTTGAAGATAGACTCCAATGTTACTAAACCCTTAGGAAGCTTGTTTGTCCGCAGCTGTACTACTTGATCTCCATACTGCTGCTCTAATCTGTCTTGATTCCTAGCTGAGAATTCAGCCTCTTCTTGTAAGAAATTGACAATCTGTTGAATCGTTCTCAAACACCTTCCAGCTTGTGTTATTATATGGAACTACTGGCCTCACAATCACATGGATATGTGGCTGTGTTTTTCCCCTTCTGATGTTGTCAACCACATCAAACATTGCTCCAACTGCTGCGAGCCTATCTGCGACTTCATTTTTCTTCTTGGGTATGGACACAATGTTGAAAGCTTCGAAATCCTCAATGAGGTCCCATACCCTATTCTTGTAGCTCCTCAGCAAGTCGTTCTTTGTAGCATGTTGTCCCCTAACTTGGTTGACGATCAACTCACTATCTCCAAACACCTACAAGTTCTTTATGCCCCTTTTCCTAGCCCAATGAGTTCCATGAATCAATGCTTCATATTCAGCCATGTTGTTCGAACAGGAAAACTGGAAACGAAAAGCTGAAAAATATTTGATGTCTTGTGGTGAAATCAACATTGCACCACCTCTAGCACCTTGTCTGCTTCTCGAACCATTGAAAAATAATTTCCAAACTTTGTTTTCATCCTTTTGTTTAGCCTGAATGATGTCGGGAATGGGTGAATTTTCTTCGTGTATACAATACACACCCAATTCAGATTCTTCAATTTCCTTGTATGGGTCAAATTCATGACTCTTGTTTGCCCATTCATCTAAAGTTAAATTATCAATTCCCTCGACCTTAGTACCTGTTTCTAGATCACTTGAACACTCCTCCTGATCAAAAGATGAGCAATTTGCATTGATAGGATTTGGTACATGAGGATCAATATGGAAATTGGCAATTGGTTCTGACCTGATTGTTGCTTTGGCTCCATACCTTGTCCTAAAATCATGTGTGACCAATTTGCAGATAAATATCCACCGATTTTTGCAGTGAAGTCTCTTGATAGACACAACGCAAAGAGTGGCGGAAGGTCAATCACAGACACATCTTACAGAACTGTAACATTAGGACAGGGATGTAGTGTTAGGCTTAACCCCTTGATGACTCCAACAGTTCCTACTGCCGTTCCATCTAGCTGTACTACTCCTTTCAGCACTGGCTCATATTTCAAACCCAGTTGATCCGCTATTTGCTTCGGTATCACTGAACTACTTGCCCCAAAATCAATCATGCAGTTGTGTACTAATCTATCCCCGATGATTAATGAAACATAGAATGGAGGGGGTTTCAAAACTTTACCTTGTTGTCCTCCATGATTCCCTTCAGGCTGAGAGACATTCGTGAGGACCTTCTCTTGCATACGGGCCTGCTAGTTCAAAGTTGACCAATTCTACATGGCAGCTTGTAGAAGATCTCTTTGTCCTGGGATGGATAAAGATTCCCACATTGATATATTCACATTCGTCTTCTTCATTTGATCAATGATGCTAAAATGGGATGAATTGTCCTTTTGCTGTCCCTTACTTGGTGCAAACTTTTCTGGAGCTTGAGCATGTGCGTGTGTTGCCACAACAGGTACCTTAGGCTGATTTTGTACATTTGGAGTTATGTTTGGTCTATTGACCCCTTGTTGTGTAAGAGTGGGTTGAGAAACAAATGGATTACACGGTTGTCCCTCTCCTATATTTCTCTTCTTTGACCATGTGTTGGCAGCCACGCCTTGAAAAGGCTGTTGGTTAACTCCACAGAAGTCTTTCGTTTGCCAATTTGCCAATGTGGTTTCTATTGGAGGTCCTTCTTGTTGCATTTCTTGCTGTTGATTCTCCTCCTGGCTTGGTATTTGAGGAACACCAATGGTTTACATCATCAAGGCCTGATTTAGTGCACCATTGAAACATGTTGACTGATTGTGGGGTAGATTGCAAGGGTAACACCATTCATATTCCTGTGCCATGTTATTTTGTGTCAGGACCAAGGCTCTTGAGGACGTCGTTACATTTGGATCATACGGTCGAAATGGCCTGGCAGCTTGAGGTTGTCCTTGGTTTTGGTTTTGATTTGCAACCTGAGTAGGTGGTCTATTTTGTTGGTTTGAGGGCCTAGCTTGGTACTGTGATTGAGGCTGATACGGTCTAGCACTTTGAGCTTACTGTCTTTTGATAGTCACAAGCTCATTTCCAAGGTTTTTTAGTTGTTTCATAACCTCCTGCAATTCCTTTGAAGTATCTGAAGAAGTCGATGCCCCATTATTGCTTTGATTTCTAGGAGTTGGAATGGGATTCAACTCTGGTGCTTGACTGGTTGTAGGATTTCCCATATCCGGATAGAGAGGCATTGGTGGCCTTGGTGCAAGCTTGCCAGCTTGGATCAAATAGTTCTCTACTCTGATAGCTATGTCATAGGCCCCTGGCAGTGTTGTCCCTCCGATTGATTGGATCATCATGGCTATGTCTGAATTTATAGCCTTTAAGAAATAAAGGAATGCTCCTTCGGCAGTTGGTCTAAAGGCTATTGGAATCTGAAGTTGAAATCTATCATTTGTTCTTTAGGAGCCCTTTTGATTGTTGTCAATTGTTCCAATAAGGACAAATTGTCTGCCCTCTCCCCGAACTGGTTGCAAAGAGCTGAACAAAGTTGGTCCCAATTCGTAATAGACCCTGCTGCTAGGCTCCTAAACCATTGTAAGGCCTTACCTTTGAAAGATGAAGCCAACAACTTGACTGCAACATCCATTTCATTTATTTCGTGAATTGCACATGCATTAGCAATATCCTGGATGTGATCAATAGGAGCAGTATGATTTTCTCCTGTAAAATAGGGTATATTCTTTAGTGTTGCAACTGGAATTTGATTCTGAGCATTTAGGGCAAGTGGACTACTACCCGTGAAATTGACAAAGGGATTCAGTGGTATATGTGCCATTATGATTGGCCTAAGAACCCTGGTCGATGCGAGAAAAGGCCTACCAGGTGGAGGTGTAGACAAAGTCCTATTAGGTGGAGATGGTGATCTTTGTGGTCTTCTTCCTCTCCTTCCTCTGCCTGGTGAAAGTTGCAAGTGGACAAATAGCCTCTCTTCTCGAGTATTTGACCTGGTTCAAATTCTTCTCATATGCCTGGGCAACTTTTGCTGCTACACCACTGAATTCTATCCCCTTCAGAGTCGCCAGATGTGTTAGAAAGTGAGCCTCAAAAGGCTAGATTCTGCCAAGTTACACACCAAACCTGACAATATTTTAAAAAAAGAAATTTGAAAGACCTGTATTTTTGATATTTTAGAGTTTGGAACTTGATTTGGAATGACAGTCCTGAAAACCCAAAAATGCCAGACTTCCGAAAACTTGAAATCTGAAAATCAAAACACCATGAAATTTTGAAAGTCAAAATCTCAAAAATCTAAGAATACCCTTTTGAATATTATCCCCCGATCTATCAACTGGTGAAATTTTGACTTGTTTCGAGCAAGTTAAGTCCTTGAAAATTGATTTCAAAGTTCATCCCAGAAGGTGAAAATATGAAATTGTAAAACTTGCAATTTTTTAAGTCCGAATTTCTTGAAAGTTCCTTCAAATCTATGGAATGACCTCTTGGTCCCACCGGGCATGCCAAAACTATTGATGTCGAATCGCAACACCCCTGAATGTCAGCAACATGATGCGTTGAGACTCTCAGTACGATTGCATAACATGGAGCTTTTCCCAAGTGTGGGACATTGCGAAAACGGAAAAAATCTCTCCAGCTGAAGGCTGGTTCCTATTCCTCTGTTCAGATGCACACGTAGAAAATTCAGAGGGTTTACAAAAAAACCTAATCTAATCTTGCCAAGGAGATATGGTAACAAAATGCATAAAATAAAACCTAAACTACAAAGGTGATGCACCGAGGAATGAAGAACACCTATCTTGCCAATAAACACAGACCATTAAAATGCAATGCAAGATCATGCACAGATAGCCAGATTCATAGTGAAAGATCAAGGGGATGCAAATGAATACAGAGAGGGTTGAGAATCATCCATAGAAATGCATTAATTTTCTCCAAAGATTGATACAACACACTGCAAAATGCCAAGAGGCAAGGTTGCATTACAGTTTTAAATGGGAGGTTTTAACTCCACAAGTTCACTTGCCAAAGAGAAGAAGGGAGGGGAAAAATAGAAATGTCCAACCTTTAGAAAGAATCCCCTCCTTACAATTTATAAGAGGTAAAAGAGAGGGAGAAGAGAGGAAATCGAAATCTACCCCAACCACCTCCAGAATGCACTTAATTATCTCATTATGGTGGTAGGTGAGAACCCCATCGAACCTAAAAGTGACGAACTATATTTTGAATTTTTAAGAATTTTTTCTCACCCAATTAAAGATATGCAGTCGTAGTTGGATAGAGGACCTCGTAAGCTTTCCAAAAAGTCCAACCTTGCATGAATCCGATCTCCCAGTCAAAGTTATGGCCGTCTGAATATCTGCGCCAGGGCTGCTTTCTGTCAGCACTCAAAATGTTGCACCTCCTGGAGGTGTGCCTTGGGCGCACCATTTGCCCTGTCGACATCAATTTTCGTGTGACACTTCTATGCACCTTGGGCACACCATTTTCCCTGTCGACATCCATTGTCGTGTGCCACTTATGTGCACCTTGGGCGCACCGTTTGCCCTGTCGACATCCATTTTCGTGCGCCACTTCTGTGTGCCTTGGGCGCACCGTTTGCCTTGTCGATATCCATTATCGTGCGCCACTTCTGTGCACCTTGGGCATGTCAGGGGTTTGAGATTCTTTGATTTCTCCATTCTCCTGTTTGTCTATATCTTCCTGGGGGAAAGATATATACAACACTACCTACTCTACTCTAAGTAAGAGCAAAGAGAACTCAAAGAAAACCTGCAACTGATAGGGAGAAATAGCTTCCCTTCCTCAAAAATGGCAGCCATGCAACTTATTTGGAACTGAACATGGCTAGTTAGATGAGTGAAAAAATGACAATAAGTCTGTCCTCCACCCAAATCATCTAAGTATAAGCATTAATGTTAAATACCTCCTCAAGGTGACTTGCATCTGACTTCTAGAGGTTTTGTTGATGACCCTTGGTACTTTGATTCTCATCCTCATGTCCTAGAGTAGGCATGACTAGTTTTTTCTTCTCCTTTGGCTCCAATGAAGCCAAGTAACTGATTAGGCATGGTCTGATCCTTTAACCATGCTCCTTGTTCTGAGTTTCAACTCCAAGAATGGAGTTTTCTTGTGGACCTTCTTGAATGGATGGTGTGGGAGAAATGGTGATATCCTCCTTCCTTTTCTCTTCCTCCTCCTTTGAAGAACATGGAAGATCAAGATCTTCCAACCTTGGTTCCAGAGGGCCGTTATGAGATGCAGGTTGTTGTCCTTGGATGTTATCCTTCATGGCAATAGGTTAGTGTGCTTGGAAGGTTGAAGATGGAGGAAAAATTGATGTTCTCTCCTCAGGATCCTCTTCATTAAAGCAATCTTCCAAGTCTAACAGGTAGTCTACCTCCTTGTTGTCTTATTGTAGGTTCTTAACCTCCTAATCTACAATTGACTGACCATGTTTCCCTTCATTCTCAAACATAAAGTTTGAAAGCTCAAACTCTTCTTCAACATCAGAGCTTGAAGGGGATGAAGTGGGAGAAAGAACTAAAGGTTCTTATGTGGCCTGCTCCACACTTGGAGCCTCTGAAACTGTATGGTCCTCCTCCACAGCTCGAATGTACTCCTCTTCTTTTGGATTAGGAGTAGCTCTTTCTTCCCCTGCTTGTGCTGTAGCTTGAGATTCCACCACTTACGGCTTGACCTTAGGCTCCTCCATAGGATTAAGAAACAATGGAACCTTTGAAAACTCAAATTTAGCATCCCAACTCTTCAGATTTTCTATCATTTATTCTCTATTGGGTTCCTCTATTTGATGTTCTCCTTGGTTGGTTTTTGGAGTCCCTTCCCAACATGGACTTGGGAAGGACAGAGGAGTGGTGGGTGGGGTCTCCACTAGTTGTTCCTTTGTTTTTGGTAAATGGGAAGGTATTTATTTTGGCTCTTGTGAGGGGGACACAAATTCAGAAGGGAAAAGGGAAGAGGAAAGGAAATGAGATGGAAGACTAGAAGATGGAGAAATGAAATCAACAGTTGGGACAACGAGTGAGGGGCTTGACTCTTGCCTTTATTGAAATGATAAAGATTGAGGGAGAGAAAATGAAAGGCATGGAGCTGGTGATTGACTTATACATTGACAAGGTTGTCCCGCACTTTGCTCATAAGCCCCAATGTCCTCAATCCATTGTGTAAGCTAAGGCAACACTTCAACCATGAAGTCAAGCTTCTCTTGAGGGCTGTAATGTCTTGGAAAAGGGCCTTCCCATGGACAAGGTGCCCTATAACAGATCTTGAATGACTTCATTTGTGCTATGCCCCTTGACTGAACCATGCCAGCCTAGGTTTTTTCAATCTTCTCCAGTGGACTCCCATATTCCATTTGGTTGTTGTCATTATATGCATATCCTTATTCCTGATAAGCTTCATGGCCAAACTAGTTTTGGAATTGATGTTGTGGATAGGTATAGTGATCTTGGATCTGATTATAATTTTCATCTGGAGTAGTTGGGAAATACATTGGAGGTGGACTGTATTGCTATAAGTGTGAGTTCCATGACGGGAATGAAGTCATGATTGCACAAACTCATGGAATGGGAGAAAATGAAAGAGATGGAAGAAGAAAATGGATGAAATGAGTGGAAATGGATGGAAAATGACTGTAACTCAAAGAATGGGTTTTGAGCCCAAAGACCTTGAAATTTCACCTCTTCTTTTCCTTCTTGTTCTTGGCTTCTCAGTGACACTGCTCCTTCATTTTCGAGCCCATCTATAACCTATGTGTCATCCTGGAATGTGAGATCACATGTTTGAGTCGTTTCCTTCATAATTTCCTTATGTGCAGGAGTTATCTTGACCAAATATTCAACGAGGGTGAATTTGGGATAACAGATACTACAGGAGATTTATCTAGGACTTTTATCGGGTTACATACCCCATCACTTCCCTTCAACAGAAAGGGAAGAAGTTTTACTGGTAAAATAGATGTGATAAGGCCTTCAGTACATTGAAGGAATGACTCATGATAGTTCCTATTCTTGTAGTACCAGACCCTCAGGGTGAGTTCTTCATTTACACAGATGCTTCTTTCGCAAGACTTAGAGATGTGTTGATGTAGGAGCATAGAGTAGTTGCATTTGATTCTCGTAAATGAAAATATTATGAGCTCAATTATCCAACTCATGACCTTGAGCTTGTAGAATTTTTGCATGCCTTGGTGTGGTGGAGACACTTCCTTCTTGGCCAAATATTTACACTCAGGACTAATCACTTGAGTCTTCGCCACCTCTTCATGCCCAATCTCAATGCTCATCAGTAGCGTTGGATGGAGTTGCTTTGTGAGTACGATATGGAGTTAGAAAATGTGAAGGGGAAGGAGAATGTGGTTCTAGATGCCCTGAGTAGATAGAGACATGTGGCTATGGCTACTTCAGTGTGTACATATTTGCAAAGAAGGATTTTGTAGCAGCTTCCTCATGAAAGCTTCTATCTTACAACCAGAGTACATATTGAGTCTCAGAGATCCCTTGAGGGGACGTTTGATGGATTTTCCTTGGAGACAGATGGTCTTCTTTGAGATAGAGGTTGGATATATGTTCCTAGAGATGGAGGCTTGAGACAAGACATTTAAACAGAGGCTCATGGTGCACCTTAGTCAACCCATCTCGGGGTTAAGAAGATGCACGCCACCTTGAGATAGTTATACAATTAGAGGGGAATTTTGAGAGACGTGGCACACTTTGTGTCACATTGTTTAGAGTGTTATAGGGTGAAGACCAAGCATCAACATCCAACTGGCCTTCTCTTTCCTCACGTTATATCGGAGTGGAAATGGGACACCATTTCCATAGAATTCATAGTTGGGTTACCGACATCGAGATACCACCACGATGCCATCATGGTCATGGTGGATAAATTGATGAAAGTGGCTCATTTTTCTCTAGTGAAGACCACCTACACATGTAGCGTAGTGGCACATGTATATCTTGATGAGATTTTTAGACTAAGCGGGATTCTGCGGAAGATCATTTATGACTGCAATCCTTTGTACACTTCCAACTTTTGGACCCCCATGCAACATGCTCTCGTGACGAAGATAAATTTCAGCACAACATATCACCCTGAGACAGATGGACAAACTGAGCGGGTGAATCAGATCTTAGAGGTCATGCTTAGGATGTACGTTACAGATCATCAGTCAAGATGGGAGGAGTATTTGTACTTGGTATAGTTTCCCTACAATAATAGTTTTCAGAGTTCGATAGGCATGGCTCCTTTTCAAGAACTTTATGGTAGAGAGTGCATGACACATATTAGTTGGGAAAGGTTAGAGGACATGGTTTCTCTTGCACCATCTTTACTACAGGACATGGAGCAAGAGGTTGTTATTATCAGGAAGAGATTCCAGGAGGTACAGGATAGGAAGAAGAAGTATGTGGATTAGCATTGAAGAGATTGTAGTTACGAGGTGGGAATGAAGGTATTTCTTCCTGTCAGGTAGCATAAGAGCCATATCTGTTACAGAAAAGGTTCTAAGATTGCTCCTAAATTTTTGGGTCCCTTTGAGATCTTCGAGCGTATCGGTCCCTTGGACTATCACTGAGTGTTGCTACCACGATTTTCTCATGCCCACGATATGTTTCATGTTTCTGTACTTAGGAGATACATTGTTGATGCTTCTAATGTATTAGATTGGATCACATTGAAGGTAAAGGATCAGGGGAAGGTGATGGTGGATCCCATCTATATTCTAGAGTGCAAGACCCTTGGCCTTCAAGGTAGAGAAATTGACCAAGTCCAAGTCCAGTGGGACATGTACGATGAGATTGTTGCTACATGGGAGGACACTACATTGATACGAGTCCACTTTCCACAACTATTCCAGTGACTTCCAAGAGGACGTCGGGTCTAAGGGGAGGGAGATGTAGTGCCCACTTCCCTTCGACACTTTTTACTACTGATTTCGATGTTGTTGACTATACTTATGGAAATTATCATATCTTTTGACTTAGTAAGATGGTAGATGATAGAGATACATGGTCTATTGCTGGTTTCGATTCATATTATATTTCGTGTGGATTATTAGAATTTTTTTTATTGATTATGATATATTGTTGACATAGTTACATATTTTTGACGTGCGATATTTATGTCTTTTTGAGTAGACCTTAACAAATGAACTAATCTTGTGATCCTATTGATATTGATGAAATGTAAGATCAAGATGTTACAAATTGTAAATGATGTCGTTACTTGCCTAGATGATGATTTGATTCTTACATAGATAATTGTGGATTTCTATTGTATATTTTATTTTAGATGTTTTGATGTGGCCACAAGGCCGAAGGAGGTATTATGTGTTTTTTAGGTAAACATATCACAACAAACAATGGGGGGATTAGAGACCAACCACATTGGAATGCTAAATGAATTAAACAAGGTTCACCATGGCAACATGCATTTTGTTGTGTGTGTGTATTTGAATTGTTGTTAGAGGGTCCCCATGGGGGAGATCACCTCCAATTGTGACCAAGGGGTTTCTGTGTTATTTCTTTATGTGTTATTTCTTTTATTTAGTTTCCTTTATTTTATTTTAGTATGCGATATTATAGTGATGTAATTTCCTTGTATTAATTATTTAAATTGTGTCTTAATTTAATTAATTAATCATGTACTAAACTAATTAGGGATGGGACAAAAGAATTAATTTATTAGATTTTATGGCTCTTTGGGTTATGTGTTGTAAGTTGAGTTCTTGTGATCTTAAGTGTTGTACACTTTACCCCTTCATGGAAATTCGGATTTGGCCTTGAGGGCCAATTTTGGAGGCTTGTGCAATAAGTTATACTTTTCCCACACCTCTTAAATTACTATAAAATCCATACGTATGGATTGGGGGGTCAAAAAAGATCCCATCATGTGCTTTGTAAGTCAAAAAGTTACATTTAAAGCAATTTTCTTTCTTGGGATTTAAAGTTTGTCCTTAGGGGGATGTGGGCTTAGTTTGTGTGTGTAAGAGGCTGTAATTCCTCTCACCCACCAATTTATTGTGCATTGGGATTGTGGTTTGACTTGTGAGGTGGAGTTGAGGATGAGTGATGTGGCATCCTACATGGAGCCACCTCACCCTCCTCTCTCCATTTTCTATTTATTGAAGTTCTTTTGTTTGTTTGGGGGTTACTTCATTTCTTTTGTGCTCTTTCATTTTTGGAGTTGGAGGATTGTGGAGTGCTTGTATCTTTTTGGAGCTTGTCAATGATTGTTTGGGCTTGAAGAAGTTGAGTGTGTGAATCTTGGATCAAGCTCTACCATGGAAAGGTAGGAGCTATACCCTTGTTTATTGTTTTCCTTTATTTATGTATATGTGTGTGTTATATTGTGTTTTTGTATGCTTGTTGGGTACTTGGGTATATTTCCTAAGTGTGGTTTAAGAGGGGACTATGGGGAGCTTACATGCAGGGAGACTTAAGAGTTTATTTCATGTTTTGGAGGGATTTGGGTTGGGTGCCCCACTTTGGACAAGAAATGGTTACATTTCTTACTTTTTTTTTATGAGGGAGACATAAGAGATAGTAGGGAGGCATAATAGAATGTGGGAGGCATAGGAGGATCTTTAGGGAGGCATAAGATTGTGTAGGGGTTTTTGAGATGGGTTTTAAAGGCTTTTAAGGTGGGAAGCTATTTCCCATTGGAAGGCATAAGTGACCTCCCCATAGATTCTTGCTTTTTTGGGCTTTACATTTTGAAGCCTTGTATATTTTGTTAGTTCTCCTTGTGATTGTAGTTTGAGTTTGTGTTTTGATATAGTTGTGAAATCATTGTATTGTGATGTGGAAGCTTGTTTTTTTGGCACGAGTTAGATCCATTGTTTCACTGCAATGTGATTGGGGCTCGAGGGCCAATGAGGAGGATAGATTCTCCTCCTCATTGGATTATTGGTCGGGTGGAGAGTGTTGCCTCTCCCCCCCTTTTTGTGATCAAGTGAACATATGGTGGATCTCTTGTTTGTGATGTGAAACTTGGAGCATTTTTTGGTGTCCAAAAGAAATATTCTCTTGTGAGAAAACCTTCTTGTTATTCCCACTTAAGGCGGAAGACTTGTAATATTGTATTTTTTTAAAGGAAATGTTGTATTTGAAGTTGTAAAATTATTTGAAGGAATCTCATTAAAGAGTTGTATAATTTTCTTTCCCCTCAAATGGTAGTATGTAAAGGAATGAACCAAAATTTAAATCATGTTTAAAAGCTTAGTTTTAGTTTGTATTGTGAGAAAAAAAGTTATTTGCATTAAAAGGAATGAGCTATGCTCAAGAAAAAAAAAGTTTACTTTCATTTTTGAAATTGTATTATTGTAAACGAGAAAGAAGAAATATAAAAGTTGTAAGATACTATTAGTGTATGCATGGAAAAATTTAATGTGGAATAAATTTGTTAGTAGTTATTTAAACAAATAAGTTATAGTGAAAATGGAAAGAGGTAAATTTTTTTGAAGTATATTGTTATGTTGAAATGTTACATTTTGTGGTAAGCAAAAATAACAATATTAGAAGTAGATTTAGTTCCTTTTACTTTTGGACTTGAAAGAAATTTTTTTGAACAAAATGAAAATGATCTTGTAGTAGTTGTTGTTACTATTAAAATAGAAAATGCTTTTAAAAAAAGGAGTAATTTTACTATAGAATGAATAGATCAGTTAAATCTTACATCTAGAAACTTTAGGTGTATAAGTTTAAGTTCAGAATCAATTTTAAAACATTTTAGTGGCTTTACTTTTTAAAGTAATCTCAGAAATGAATTTTATATTTCTAAGAAACATGACTTCCGCCCTATGTCGAGCGATGGTCTGGTAACCACCGCTCAGGCAAGGTGGCAGTCTCAAAACCACCACTCCGGCAAGGCGGAGGTTCGTGAAATATCACCCAGGTAGGGTGGCGGTCCCAAAACCGTCGGCCTACTCTGGGTGGTGGTTCTGTCACTTACAGTGAAAAAAATACAAATTCACACATGTGTAATTTTTAACTTGGTCTAACTAAAATTTAAGCATGTAAAAAGTAAGAGGAAACCTCCAGGAAGTAAATGAGGGTAAAATTTCATTGTTCAAGAAAGTAAAAATTCAAATTGATAATTAAAAAATGATAAATCTCATACACATTAATGGGAGTAGGGTTTGCTCAACTGGAGGACTCCAAATACAAATAGTTGTGTAATAACACCGTATTAAAAAAGGAAATTATTTCAATCCTTGAATGAAAGCAATTACAATGATAAATCTACAACCTAGAGACTAAACTAAGCTTGATTTTGTAAATTCCTCTATAGTTCTTCCTTTCTTGCTTCCATGGCTTCCATCTCTCCAACCTTTAAATTAAAAAAAGGAAAAGTGACAAAATGAGGGGATTAGGGAAAAGAAAGAGATTAAATACAAATATATAAGGATTTTTTAGGGTTATTTTGGAACCCTAGGATCTAGTGGCCACAATTGCATTTATCCAAAGGTTGAGGCTCAACCCTACTTTTTTTTCGTAGGAATTAATATTATAGATGTTTTAAATAAATTTAAAGGTATGTGTAAATCGGTGAATGGGGCCATTCAAATACCTTGGTGTGCAAAGTCATTAATTTAGTTCCTAATATGTTCTAGAAAATTAACGAAATGAGCTTTTAAGTCATTAAGATTATGGAACTAAAGTAACTAAGTATAAGGTAAATTATTACGATGGGTATGTTAGTTAACGGGGAGAAAAACTTTTAACCAAGAAAATTAAATTATGGCACCTCCCTAGTTTCCTGTTAAATATTTGACCTTGGAAATAAATTAAGAATATTTAATCTTTTAACTTAGACATAGTCCATCCTTTGTAACGTAAAGATTATTAGTGAAACTTAATTTAATGCACACTAGAGGTTGACACTCTTGTAACCTTATATATATCTCTGTGTGTGTGTGTGTGTGTGTAATATACATACATACATACATACATACATATATATATACATACATACATACATACATACATACATACATACATATATATGTATGTATGTATGTATGCATGCATGCATACATATACATAAAAATACATACAAACATACACACACACACACACACACATGTATGTATGTATGTATGTTTGTATGTATGTATGTACATACATACATATATGTATGTATATACATACCTACATACATACATACATATATACATACGTATGTATGTATGTATGTATGTATGTATATAATGCCACTTCTTTTAGGATAAGTGTTTAGGGTTTTAAAGTGTTCTTAGAACGTCGTATTTTGTGGGTATTACAAACTCAATAATTATAATAACTTAAAATTGTTCATCTACTTAAACACTATGAATTAACATTGCATTACACAATAAATAAACTTATGGAGCCTAACACTCTTCCTATTATCTTAAAATAAGGATCAGGGCCACTTTTCTCCATCAAGAATTGAGTCTTCTATGCATCTCATGCCTCTTCAGAGAGGACATAAAAAAAGATGGCAATAGGTAATATTTTTAGGAAAATTTGAGAGATATTCTTGGATAGATTATGGGCCTTGTCCCTATGAAATAAAAAACCAAAACTCTTTCACCCAAGTTTATTTTCTTATGTTTCTTACTAGTCTCTTATTTCATTTTATTAGGATCCTTATCATCTTGGTTATCTTTTTCTCTTTTCATTTGTTGATGAAAAAATCTTGTTCTTTATTTTTATTCTTATCTACTACATCAAATAATTTCATAGGTGTTTTTCCTTTATCATTATCATGTGTTCCATATGTAGATGATCTATATGGATAATTATACTTATAATTACCATTTTTAGGACACTAATGGGATGTACTAGAGGGATGATACATGATCACCACGATTGATTGTGACACTTTGACCAGAGGTGTTGGTGTAGGTTCCACCTTTGCAATAACTTAAAATGTCATATCATCTTTCGTACTTTCCTCTTTCCTTCTAGTAGTTTCATTTTCTTTCTTTAGGGTCATTAGTTATTTATACTTTACTTCTCTAATCTATTGATTCATCCCAATGATGAAGTTATTGTAGATAAGGTTGTACATGTCATTCATTAACCCAAAAACTAAACCCTCCTTCCAGATATAAACATCAAGATTCCTCAGCTCAAAAACATTTCCATAGTATGCTCTAATATTTTATTTCTGTCCTTAGGATATCTTTGTGATCACTATCAAAAGGTATGCATAGTTTTATTGTGCACGAAATTATTCAAGGAAACTTTTAGTCAACAAATCCAATGATTTTTTAACATTATCAGCCAAGGTTTGAAACCACCTAAGATTTCAGCCATCTAAATATATGGAAAGCAATTTTGTCCATTATTCCTTCCTAGTGAGGTCATTACAAATGAAATATATTATTGACTCTTATATATAAGAGAGAGTATCCTCGTTAGATTGGGACAAAAAATAAAGAATCTTGACCATTCTTATTTATATGAAAAATGTAAGAACAATAAAACACCAACCTACAAGTACAAGTAGTATGACTTATTTGCAAAAATAATTGGAATGACTAAAATTGAAAATTACTTTACAATGAATTTATCCAATCATATTAAACTAAAAATTAATATTATAAAAAATATCATTTATCCAATCATATTACATATTTAAACTCTTGTTTTTACATGTAGGCTTATCTCTCATCATAGAATAAACCTTATCCTTCACACGTGGAATTCCACCTTTTCTAAAATTTATGTCTAGAAGTATTCAAAATATATATGACATAAATCTTTTAATGTTATTAAAAATATAACGTTTCTAATTTATGACCATGTAGACCCTACTTACCACGACTTTATTACTTTGACATTACCAAAATTACTTATGACAAATATTTATTTTTTATTGTTCACTATCACTTTCACAAGATTCCCGTAATATACTGTGATTATTACCATAGAGTATTTACTAGTTACATACTAAGTTGCGTGATATAATTTATTGAAGGAGCACTGTTAACTTCTAGTGGGTGCTACTACTACATACAATTAGCAACATATTATTACAATATTATACCTTCATTTGAAATTTTAAAAATGGAGGAAAATTGTATTTTCTATACAAATGCATCTCCAAAACTTCATATGTATCTACAAGAAAGAACAAAGAGATTTTCTTGTGTTCAAAAACCATTCCGCCACTTCTTCAAAACATGTGTATATGCATATATTGAGCTTTCCTTCACTTAAGTTTTTTAAATTAGTTGCATCCTTCCATTCGTATCAGATTTCATCTAACTCCATCACAAGAAAAAAAAAATTGTGCAATTATCAGATAGATTTAATATCACCAATTACAAAATAATGCATTTCTATAACATTTACATAAAAAAATTACATTGATATCCCTTCTCACACATCTTATACCTAATTATGCCGAAAGCATTTCTTCAAGTTATATAGAGGGAGAGATTTTTGAAAGAATGATAGTGACATAATTAATCTTGACCATTCTCAAATTCAACTATATCAACGTTCTCTGAGTGATCACCACCATCCATGTTTGCATTTTTTATTTGTTGACCCTACTAACACTCTAAAAACTAGACATGAAACCATCGAAACAGTGTTTCATTGTCTTCACATGGAGGTCTTGCAATACATGAGGCATCATATCTCTCAGGTATTGTTACAAACAGTTAACATGCTTCCACATATCTGAGGCATTCACTTGCAACTACATTAAAACTGATTACTTGTTATGTCATTGATCTGAATTTATGGTCCCAATTTGTGACATATTCCATGGAATGAAATTGAAGATAAATATTTTGTTGACAGTCACAATGCACTGCCTTATTGCACCGTCAACCCATATTTCCATCGTACTATTATATTCCTAAACTAGTCATTTTTATAGTCAAGCCCCATACGATGTCATCCGGATCCATCCTGTACTCTTCCAAACAACCATGACTTCCACTTTGAGGTATAACCTTGCTATCCAAAATCATAGTTACAAGGAGATTAGTCTTCAACTGTACAAACAAAGCAAAGCATTTTCTCCTCTATTAATATATAGATTGAGCAATTCCTCTAATGGCCTATCAAACAACATATACAAAAGCTATAGTGGAAAATTCTATCGTTTACAATTCCATGCCTAGAAGGCATGGGGACGAACACCAGTTTTAACTTCATATCCTAATTCTTCTATAGTTGAGGGTGATTGCGGAAAGCATTCGAGGTAGTAGTGAGAAAATATTTCATGAATCCTTAGGAGGTCAGAAGCTTTGACAACTCAAGAAATGGGATGATGTGGCGTTGTTCGACGAAGAGAAATCCCACAAGAAGAGGCTTATCCTTAACCATCCTCTTAACTTCCTTGTCATTTTTAATTTTTGTCATTTTTTATTGACCAGTTCCCAAGGTTTCAAATATCAGAGCATTGATGTTATAACTAATATCATAACATTTAATCATAACAATAAAGATAAGTTTTCTTGATCAAATCCCACGAGGCTCAGAATATTTATGGAGGTTCGAGAAAAATGCTACGCCCAACACTATTGTGTCAACGTTGTCCAGCCCTGCAGTGAAAACATTTTTGGCTGAAACATTCATACGATGGTGCGAGAAATGAAAATTGGAGTTTTATATAGATTTCCATGCCGTTAATTTCTTATGTGGCATCTTTTCATGTGAAGCCACTGTTATTGTGCCCTGCGATGTAAGCTTTATCAAAATAAGGTGAAATATTTGTTAGTTTCCTGAGAAATGTAAAATTTATTTTCCTATGAACTCTCATGTCATTACATTCCTATGTGGATTTTCCATCCTCTTAAGTTTTGTAGCCTATATTTTAGGCATGCATACTTGTATGTATGTATACTTATATTTATGGAGAAGGCATTTCCAAACCGCACTTGATGTTGAGGTTGTTGACACTAACACATGTCCTCACAATAAAGGGTAGGGATACATTCAATTTTGATAGGTGTTTCATATTTGTAAGCTGACATAAGATGTAGCCATAAGTAAGGAATACTTTTGATAGTCATTTAAATTTTTTTTAGTCATAAAATTGTTGTACACATTTGAAATAATCATCACATATGACTTGTATATTTAAAATGCGACCATCATTTTTGATATAGATCTATATATAAATTATATTTACATATATAAATTTATATCAAGCACACTTAAATAAATATTAAATAGATAATATTTATAATGTAATTACTTTTGAATGGCAGTATTGAAATATTATCATCACTAAAAAAATTATTTCACTTACATAGGTAGATATCAAATTAACTCATACGACACAAGTATTATTTTCCAATCAACCTTGGATGGTCGACATGAATGATGATGATGTGTGTGGTTTCTATATGGATAATCATGGATATACGTGCATATAAATAGAGCATTCTGAATACATTTTGTCATGTGATAAATAGGCGTCCAATGTGACCAGCTCATGGATTTAATGAGGGTCCTAAACTTTTTTAATTTTTATAATTTTAGAGCCTTACTTTATTATGTTTATGGAATATTCCAAATTATAATATGGTGGCTAGGAGTAGTGAATTCTAACACACCGCAAATATCACATGGCTCTGGCTTAGTTGGTCATTGATGTGTGAATAAAAGCATAACTGTTGGATAAATCTTCCTTTCACTTTGTATCTCCATAAACTCAAGGGGACCGATGTTCATTAGTTTTCCTTGCATCACATGCTTTTATACATTTACTTGATCTTAATGCAATCCTCAACCAGTATCCATGAGTTCAATACATTCTAATTATTAAACGTTGTTGGCCCATCAATAGATTATGATCTTCAAACCAATTAAATGAATTATAATATTCAAAACAATCAACCAAATTATATTATTCATGTTGAAATGCTTCATTTCTATAACATTTTGTGAGCTAAAGGATCAAAGGATGATCTAAATGACAAAAAAACTAGAGATCAGGTGATGTAAGACATGCAAGTATTTAGTTCCAACATATTTATTTTAATTTTTCCATTCATGTGTTCACCTTATATAACAAAGATAACGGTGTCCAATCAAAATACTTATAAATCTACATTTCACTCATATGACTAATCATTAGAAGGGATCTATTGTTGATTCATGTACCAAGCTTATAGCTGGAAATAGTTGCTACAACATTCTACTAGAAGTAGGCATGACGCTCACATCTCGAACTTGAAAACTTCAATGGATTCTCCTTGTATTCTTTTTGGCACATTTAAGCATAAATTGCATCAACTCAATAGTTTAATTGAGTTCATAACTATAAAGTGGAGTTCATATAGTAGAGATTCATTGGGTTGGAGTTATATGATTGTGGAATACGTACAGGGCATACCAATATTTAATTTCCAACTTTCCATTCATGTATTTTTCTTATCTACCAAATTAAACATCATCGAGTTGAAGATATTGAAGACAAAAAATATTATATTAAAAAAATACAAAGTATGTTTGGTAAATAATTTCTTTCTTATGACCATATGATAGGTACATTAAATTGTCGATGATTGTTCTTGGATTGTCTACTTGCTCGTAATTGCTCTGAATTAAAATTTAAAAGGGGGCACGTAATGTTCTAAAAGATACTATAATCAGAAAAATTTGTTTCCTTCAAAATTAGTTTTACACCACTCCATACATTATGGTACATCTCAAGAAAGAGTTTCCCCAACATCTTACAAAACATGAGTAACCATTATTGTCACGTGACTATTTGAAGGTATACTTTTGGGTTTTTCCTTGAACCTACTTTCCTCTCCCTTCCACTTCTCAACCATTGAACCATTCATCTTCATCTTCATCCCTTTTCCTCTCCCATTGTTTCAGTCCATACAGTTTGACTTTTTCAATATATCCCCTTCGACATTTTCATAGTAAATTTTAGGTAGGATTGCTAGTAGTAAATTGCCTACACATAAATGAAGCCTTGCCGGTGACCAGCTGATTAAATTACTGCATCTAGATAATTCTTTTGCTCATGTTGAGCTATGATACAAAATTACGTGATTTTTTCCGCAAAAATTAATGTCACGGAGAATGTATTTTCTAAGAAAGGTATAATTTAAAAAAAAAAATTATGGCAAAAGGTTTTTTGACTGTGAACCAAGGTTACAAAATGCCAAAGCCCATATATTCAAATAAGGTGCAAACAAAAAAGTACTAAACACAATGAAGTAGGATCTAGTAAAAAAGAAATAGAGGAGTTGCAAAACAACAACAAGAGAGCATCAAAACCCGAGCAAGACAAAAATGTAACAACAACATAACAAAAAAATTTCATTAGGAGGTTGAAGTAGATTTTTTGTTCTTCTTATTTTGAACCTTTTTCCACCCATTAGAATCCTCCTCTATTGGAAGAACAATTTCAATTCCATCAATTCGCTGATATTTGCATTTTAATATGGGAGAGCACATCTCCTTTGCCGCTTCATGAGTTTGTGGTTCAAGTTTTTTTATCCTCAATAGTTTTGTCAGTAGACAACCCCTTAGGGCTCATTGGAATAATGGGTTGCGGGGTCTCAACAACCATTGGTGTACTATCATCCTCTGAGGAGGTCCTTTCCAAGAAAGGTGATGATATAACGAGACATGAGTTCGAGGGGGTGCACACCGTATAATGGTCAGGTAGAGAGTATTTCAACCATACGGGTTTAGATCGAGTGTGCTTATGTCTTTCACAATCAGCAATCAAGTGCCCTGTCTTTAAACATCTGTGGCATTGAAAAGGCACACTGTTGAAGTCAAGCTTTTGGATCCATGTTCAGTCTCCTATCAAGAGATTGATATCAAGGGGGAGGGTCTTGAGTGAGGTCCAGGTCTATCGGTAAATGATCAAAAGTAGTATGGAAAGGCTCAAAAATATTGTCATTGGATTTAACTTTAACCCCTAGCCTACTGGCTATTACTTCAAAACAATGTTCATTACATAGCTGGATGGGCAAGATTGGGAGTCTGACCCAAATGGGCTGAGATTCAAAGCAGACGTTTGAAGCATCAAATATAGGTTACCAAGGTTTGATCATAAGATTGGATTCCCCTTTACTTTACCTTTGATTTTTAAACTCCATCTTTGGGTTATCTAGTCGTTTAGGTGGGTTGTTTTGGAAGGGTTTTCCTCTGCATCCAAGACTATGTCAAACACATTCTCATCAAAAACAAGAGAGGGGGAAGTACTAGTCTTTTGAAGCATCAAAACTAGGGTACGAAGGTTTGATCATAAGACTGTGTTTCCCCCAAACCTAGTATTTGTTGTCTATAATATCCATGTCTTTGGCATATTAAAAAACAACAATGAAAAAAAGCTCTAGTGCATGGATAGAGCTCCACTTTACTTTTGATTTTTGGACTCCATCTTTGGGTTATCCAATCGTTATGGTGGGCAAGCTTTGGCCAAAAGCCTTTGAAGCAGCAGATGAGGCCTATTTTGGAAAGTTTTAGCTCTTAATCCCGCACTATGTCAAACATTTTCTCGTAAAAAACAATAGAGGGGGAAGGGCCAGGCTTCAGGGGAGGAGCCCTTTGAGAAGATCCTTTAGGGGGGAAGTGCCTCAAGTCCTTGGCGCTCTCAGATCCAACCTTTCTAACGAGTCACCCCATCTCCAACAGCTTCAGTATCGGTTGCAGCAGAAGACATATAGTTTAGTCGGAGGGACTAGCTTTATTTTAAACAATTGCAAACCGACCAATTTGATTGGCCTTTCTTGCATTCACAATCATTTGATATATAGTCGGCTACCTACCAGTTTTGACTCAGCTATACAAGGCTCGTGATAGGAGATTAATAATCAGTGACTGCAATAGAATTTTCACGAGTGATCAAAAGTAATATGGAAAGGCTCAAAAATATTGTCATCAGGATTTAACTTAAACCCCTACCCTACTGGCTATGTGACTTCAAAACAATCTTCATTACATAGATGGATGGGCAAGATTGGGAGTCTTACCCAAATGGGCTGAGATTCAAAGGAGGCTTTTGAAGCATCAAATATAGGTTACCAAGGTTTGATCATAAGATTGGATTCCCCTTTACTTTACCTTTGATTTTTAAACTCCATCTTTGGGTTATCTAGTCGTTTAGGTGGGTTGTTTTGGAAGGGTTTTCCTCTGCATCCAAGACTATGTCAAACACATTCTCATCAAAAACAAGAGAGGGGGAAGTACCAGTATTTTGAAGCATCAAAACTAGGGTACCAAGGTTTGATCATAAGACCGTGTTTCCCCCAAACCTAGTATTTGTTGTCTATAATGTCCATGTCTTCGGCATATTAAAAAACAACAATGAAAAAAAAGCTCTAGTGCATGGATAGAGCTCCACTTTAATTTTGATTTTTGGACTCCATCTTTGGGTTATCCAATCGTTATAGGTGGGCAAGCTTTGGCCAAAAGCCTTTGAAGCAGCAGATGAGGCCTGTTTTGGAAAGTTTTTCCTCTTAATCCCGCACTAAGTCAAACATTTTTTCGTAAAAAACAATAGAGGGGGAAGTGCCAGGCTTCAGGGGAGGAGCCCTTTGAGAAGATCCTTTAGCTACTTCTGCCGAAAAACATGCCTCTGCCTCTTGCAGAGGTGCCTTTAAAGTCCTTGGCGCTCTCAGATCCAACCTTTCTAACGCGTCACCCCATCTCCAACGGTTTCAGTATCGGTTGCAGCAGAAGACGTATGGTTTAGTCGGAGGGACTAGCTTTATTTTAAACAATTGCAAACCGACCAATTTGAACGGCCTTTCTTGCATTCACGGTCATTTGATATATAGTCGGCTACCTGCCAGTTTTGACTCAGCTATACAAGGCTCGTGATAGGAGATTAATAATCAGTGACTGCAATAGAATTTTCACGAGTGATCAAAAGTAATATGGAAATGCTGAAAAGTATTGTCATCAGGTTCAACATAAGCCCCTAGCTTATTGGCTGTGACTTCAAAACAATGTTCATTCCATAGCTAGATGGGCAAGCGTGGGAATCTGACCCAAATGAGCTAAGATTCAAAGGAGGCTTTTGAAGCATCAAAGGCAGGGTACCAAGGTTTGATCATGAGACCATGCTCCCCCAAAACCCAGTATTTGTTGTCTATAATGTCCATGTCTTCGGCATATTCAAAAACAACAATGAAAAAAAATCTCTAGTGCATGGGTAGAGCTCCACTTTACTTTTGATTTTTGGACTCCATCTTTGGGTTATCCATTCGTTTAGGTGGGCAAGCTCTGGCCAAAAGCCTTTGAAGCAGCAGATGAGGCCTGTTTTGGAAAGTTTTGCCTCTTAATCCCGCACTAAGTCAAACACGTTTTCGTCAAAAACAATAGAGGGGCAAGTGCCAGGCTTCAGGGGAGGAGCCCTTTGAGAAGATCCTTTAGCTACTTCTGCCAAAAAAACATGCCTCTGCCTCTTGCAGAGGTGCCTTTATTGTCAAGTCCTTGGCGCTCTCAGATCCAACCTTTCCAGCGACCCCGTCTCCAGCGGTTTCAGTATCGGTTGCAGCAGAAGACGTATAGTTTAGTCGGAGGGACTAGCTTTATTTTAAACAATTGCAAACCGACCAATTTGAACGGCCTTTCTTGCATTCACGGTCATTTGATATATAGTCGGCTACCTGCCAGTTTTGACTCAGCTATACAAGGTTCGTGATCTGGCGGTGGGTTAGCTGTTATTTCACGTAACTTGCAACAAATTTTGGAATTGAAGTTTCCGCGGTTTTTAAATGTCCACGACGGAGTAAATTGGCGAAATGTCCAACACACTTACCGTGTTACAACAGCTTTCTTTCACGCGGAAACACGTTCAAAACCGACATTGTTCTCTGTATATAATCACCTCCTCACTCTCCTTTCTTTAAACCCTGTACACCAATTCATCTCAAATACAATTCGTCTGCCTTCTTATTTCACGATTTCTCAGGACAAACACCGCCCCAACTTTTGTAATATACATTATTAAAAGAATATGGGCAGATTCAGTACAGTTGTGTCGATTATATTGGTGCTGGGTTTGATGGAGTGTTGTATTGCGCAGGCTCCCGCAGGTTCTCCTGTGCCAACGCCCAGTCCCACGGCGTCACCGGTTCAATTCCCGGCTGCATCGCCAACGCCGCTCTCACCCGCTCCAGTTGTTGCTGCTACGCCACCTTCTTCATCGGCCACCTCTCCTTCGCAACAAGAAGCTGCACCCACGCCCTTCATCAGGAGTTCCCAATGCTGAAACACCAGGCCCATCTACGCAAGATTCTGGATCATCAGGGCAATTTGTGAGGGACGCACAGAAGATGGGTATTATTGGAGCAGCAATATTGCTCGGAGGCTCTGCTTTCCTTGTGTAGTTACCTATTGCGATCTCATCTTTTATGTGGATGTATTTCGTAATTAATTGTATCGTTAGTGAATTCATATTTTCGCACATTCACTTCATTCATTCGAAGGGTTTCTCTCTGTATTATTTGAAGAGTTTCTCTCTGTATTATACACCATATTTTTTTTATAAGAATAGAGGAAAGTCATTTTTGAGCACTCCGAAGCGTTTCTAAAATTTCGCTGTCTTTCTTCTGGATTTAAAACCAAAACCGGTTATTTGTTTTTTATTGGAAAAGGTTGAAAATTATATAAAGAAATCTCAACTTGGGTTTCAATTTAGCGGTAAATGTTTGTCAAAAAGCATAACATGAAAAATTATCAAATACGTCAAAACTCGAAGCATAAATTAAGGAATAAAAGTTTATTTTATCAAAGACCTGGTGTAATTATGTTTTTGTGCAGATTTTAGTGTCTATACTTTTAGAAACATTTGAGTGGAAAGTGATCAAAATAGTTTTTTGTTACAGCATCATTAGTCCTTCCTAAAGTTACGTTCAACGAGAATACACATCATAAAAAGCGACGAATTATTCACTAATTGCAACATTTTAGTTGGCAGTTTGATGAATCTCAACAATCTCCAACTTGATGTTGGACTTTTTAATGAAGCATTTGTGTTTCAACCTAGAAAACATAGAAAGGGCAACCCATTGATTTACACATGTTTATTCTACCAAGCGGAACTGAGATGTGAAAGCTAAAACCATGCGATTCTTTTCAAATACTATCAACTATTGAAGGATAAATGTTTGAAGTATTTAGACTTTTTTTCCTAATTAATATTGTAATGCCCCTTATGTTTTTTTAAAAAAGCTAAATTTAAATTTTGTTGTGTTGATTCTTCCCCCCCTCCCTCCCCCCCGCCCTCATATATCCAACCTTGGCTAAGTGGATTGCATGGAAGGAGAGTGTTTGTGGTGGTGCCTTTTGAAGGGGTCTGAGTGGTGTTATTGGAAGGTATTGTATTTAACGTGGGAATTAACATTTTCTTTACCTAACCTGACAGATCTGGTCTTCACGCAAGGTCCTCTAAACTGCTCAATCTATAGTGATTTGGACTCCCCCTCCCACCGAAACTGCCATTCCCTTTTGGCACTCTTTTTTCAACTTGTTTGGCACATTTTTGGGGGGATGCTGCGCATTGTCTTGTTACTGGACACACTGCTCTGGTCTGTTTGGAGGATCTACACACGCCAAGCCTAAAACTGTTGGCCGCTTGAGTTTTTCTTCCTTATTTTTTTGTTGAGATCGTGTCTGGCACTGATGCGATGGGCCTGGGCGACTCAATCTGTTTGCCATGTGAGAGGGAGATATATGCAGATAAGGGAAAAGGGAAGAGACTGTAAAGCGTGATCCTAGATGTGCTTGTTGTTTGTAATCCTTCTTAGGTGCCTTCAACTACAATAATAGAAAGAAATATTTTCTCCTAATGCTCGATGGATGTCCATACCTGTTCCTGAGCTGTTATTTTGTCCTAACTATGTACATGCTGACAAAGGTGAAATGAGGAGGTTGGACACCCGTTGGTTGCTTTGGTGATTCCAATCTGTGTTGTAGATCATGTTATGTGCCTACCCTGACACCGTGGTATTTATTGAGACCACATCTCCTTGAGGTTTTTTGTCATGCAGTTTACCTACCTCGTGTATTATCTCCCATGTTTTGAATATTTTCCTTCCAAGGCGCTGCAACTGAAGATTTTACCTAGGTCTCTCCTCTGTTATGCTTGGGTTGAGGTCCATTCCTATTACAGAGTTGTTATCTTGGCTATGGCCTCGTGCATGTTTGTGAAGGTGGGATGAGCAGGTTGAACACATTTTGGTCACATATGGTGGAATCAGGGTCATAAAATTAAACCCATTTTGTGCACATATTGCAATCTTTGTAGTTGTTGAGACCACATGCTTCTTTTTGCTCGTTAGATGTCCATACCCTTCTCCATCCGTCCCATTTGAGACATAGGCTATGAGGATGTTGGCAAGGTTGTGGAGCCTAGCTTTCCCCCTCTCCTACCTCAAGTGTTTTGAAGTTCATGGTTATTTTCATCAAACCCCATTGGTGTATATACTACAGTCATGGCAGTCCTTGAGATTGCATTCTTTCTCGTTTATTGAAGCTCGCAGTTTTTGGAGCTCCCTGCCTATGCCAATGTGGGATGGAGTATATTTTTTATGCCTAGCATGTTGTGGATGGAGATCCAACTAGAGGTTTGTTGTTGCAGGACTTTGGGGTGTTTTTGTGCTTGTTGAAACTGGAGAAACAGGCAAGATAATACTACCTTTGTTACAATTGCTAAAATTTAAAAATGTCATGAAATAGAATTTTCTTTTCCTCAAATTTGGGTTGTCCTTGCTGCTTTTGTTGAGGATTTGTACGCCTTGTGGAAAATCTCTCCCTTCCTCTTGTATCTTCTTGTTTTGACTTTAATCATTGTCTGTGTTAAAGTGGATAACATAGATTTACTTTCCTCCTACATTGGTTCTTGTGTGTTCATACTCGAATTATCAACTTTCTACCTTTATTAGTTGCATTTTTGGGTTTGAGTATCAAGTTTATCATGTTGTTTATAGTGGGTGTTTTCTATTGTGAAGGAAATCCTACTGTATTTACAAACCTCTTGCTTTCTTACGATCTTGTAACTTTGGATTAGATTTCTTCATGGATAATTAGTTTGCCCCTATTCGTTTTGTGAAATTTTAGATCAGGTTATTCAAGTAGTCACCTTATCGGATAATGTCCCTTCCGAATTGATTATCGTTTTATGGAAACTTAATTACCCTTTTGGATTTTTTCAACAATCTCATAATGGTAGTTGTTCTTTGGCGTTCTCCAGCCTTGGAGTGGTGTGATTTTCGAGGTTCGTTACACCTCCATGTTCTATTTTCTCGACCAATTAAATGTCCCCTTTGAACTATCCCATAGGTTTGCAAAACTTTATGTGTGGTTGACTTTTGTGGTTAGATTTTTTCTTGGAGGGTGTATCTTGGCTAAGGTGTCTGAATTACTAGTTCTCTTGCACCTTGAGTATTCCTAAATAATTGTGTTTGATGTTATACGTATACCCTTCTGCCTATTAATTTTCAATATAGTTCTAAAATGTTTGAGGCTTTTTCCTGAGGGGAACTTTGACCATTCCTTATGAAGCTTAAACTGTAGCAAAGGTTTTCGTCACCGATATTTGTAGTTTCATGTGTGTGTTATGGATAGTACTTTGTTATTGTCAGAACTACCTTGGCATAGTTCTACTTGTGATGACTCTTAGTGTCCTAGTTATATTTGTGCATCTCGCTGAATTTAATTGACTTTTGGATGACGTATGTATCTTGTTGAGTTCTGATAAAACGGTTAAGAGCATTAGGGATTTTTGGGGGTATTTATTTGATAGATGCGTTGTTGATTTATATTTGAATTTAATGTTAATTTAATGGCTTTTTTTGATACTTATAAATGCAAATCTTCCCTTTTGAATGGTTTGAATATGTTAACGAGGGGTACTTTAAAAGGGCTTGTGATGGAAAGTGGTGATCCACATTGTTTTAAACCAAAACTATAGGCTTATAGAGAGGGTTTGGAAATCCCTAGTGTGGTAAAACTTGGATTGATATTTAAAATGTTAACTTGTATGATGGAACTCTCTTTTACTCTCACTTGCCGTTACTAGCCTATAAGAGCAGTGGCATTTTTCTTGAATGATTGTGAAATTCCTTTGAAGTCAATAGTTGAAACTAGTATTATTTACCTTCCCTTTTTTAAAAAATGTTGAGGGGTGGTCATGTTTTAGCTTTCCATCTCATATAATCTATATGATCACATGATTAAAAATTTAATACACTTGACATTTTGTGTTAACGTTTGAGATCCTGTGTTTCCTCCTAGATTAATTGTTCTATTTATTTTTGGTTGTTTCAGAAATCTAGTATCATAGCTTGTGCCCTTGGTACTCTTTGTTTTATGAATTTAGAATGTTGGTTCGAATAACAATTCTCAATTTTATAACCTAATTATTTATTTGATGGAAACCCCATACACTGGACTAGTTGTTTCTAACTTAATCAGGCCAATATGTCCCTTCTCGAGTGATTGTTAAATTTTTGTTACTTTGAGACAATGTTCTTAACTGAAGCATAAGGTTTTTCTTCTTAGATTGGCATGTCCAGGAAATTTAATTTATCTTAAGGGGTTGTTAGTTTTTAGAGCTTCGATCCAATTTTTGGAATAGAATGTTTCCTTTCTTGATACTGTTAGATAGTAGCTTATTATTGCTTGTGTAGTCTTATCTTGCTCAGTTCTCACGAACTGACTCAGGTTAATAATTATTGCAGATGGCTTATGCGAGTAGATGAGGGAAAGACTTGTAGAATATTGCAACAAGCATGGTTGTGAAGTTCTTTTGTATGAATACTTTTATATTGTTAAACTCCAGTATGGGTTAAGTGGGGAATTTAGAAGAAAACCAGTGCCTTAGTATTATGTGTTTTTGAGTAATGTTGTCGTAACTATTGAAAGTGTGCCTTGTTTTGTTATCGTGGAAAATATAAAAGTTGATTACCACTTGGTCATGTGTGATTCTAATGTATTATAGAAATTTCTAATAATTGTATAAGTGTGGTGTGATCAATGTTATTACTCTCTTGTCTCCCTAGTCATGGTTCCATAGAGTTGGCTTGTCCCCTTGGGTTGTATGCATCGTGTTGGAAAAGAATTGATGTAACCTTGTATAGTTTTCACAAATGAGTAATAGTTAATTTTTTGCTCCTGAGATAAAATCTTGAGTTGTAAACCCTTCCAAGACATAGTAACAATGTGATTCTAAGCATAATAAAATGGTTGGATGATCCTTATTAAACTTATAAAAGTTAAGATAAAATATATACATATGAATAAATTATGATAGATGTAAGCTTCTTGACAACTTTGGGTCCTTAGGTGATAAAAAAGGAAACTAACTTATGTAATAAAAATATATTTACCTTGTTTTTTCCCCAAGCTAAACAATCAACGTTATTTTTTTATGGTGAAGTCTTAAATGATCTTATAGTGTAATCACTGACTAGTTTTTTGGAAGATAATAAGGTTGTATAAGTAGGAGGAAATTTATTAAGAAACTCTTCAATCTCTCTCAATCGATTTCAAATGTAATTTTTTTTCCTTTGTCAATCTTAATCAAGAAAATTCTAAATGAAACTTTTAACCAATCTTCATAAAATCTTAGCCTCAATAAAAATGGGGGGGTGGGTTGATAAGAAATGAGACCCTGAAGCGGAATTCTTTTTTACCTGTTTCTATTGACCCTTACCTTGATTCATTATGATCTTTCTTAAGTAATGCTTAAAATTTTTATCCTTAAACAAGAAGATTTTATTCTGAACCTGAAACAGTATTCTCCCCAATCAGAGTTTTTGCTTGCCACCTATGAAATAGAGGTGCAGAAACAAGTTTAAGTGGCTCGAGTAAGATTAACTAACCTTGAGAGAAATGGTAAAATGTTCTTAAATCAATGAATTAAGAAAGCTATTGACATATTATAGAATGATACTCCTTCAGAAAACTTGTTCTAAAGCTAAGTAGTCAATAGTATAGAAGAAAGAAGTTCACCTTTGTAAAATAATGGTGTGGATCAAAACATGAATCTTCTAAATCGTAAAGTCAAGTTTGAAAGACAACTTTTTGTAAATACATAACCTTAAAATATGTTACACCGTGGGATGTCCTTAACTGTAATCTATGTAATGTGTTTGGACCCTTATGTTGTACCTTTTCAAAGAGAAAATTTGATTGTTCATGTTATGTGTTGTATGTTTCCTTGTTGCATATGTGGTCATCGTTGTGTCAATATGTTCGTAGAATTAGTTGTAGCCATTGTGACCACATGTTGTGTCGTTTTATACTTCGAACAAGCCAATAAATAAATAAATATATTATCATGTACCTTGTTATGTTGTCTTGTGTGTCTGTTTTAGTGAGCATTACACTTGATATCAGAGGGGAAGGTTCATGCTCTCAAACCTCTGGGACAAATTGGAGTGGTGACAACATTGTTGATGGTGATGATGGTGGAAATTGGAAGTGTATTGTGATTTAAGTGTGATGTGATCCATGTCGTAATTTTGATAATGTGAATGCACACGTGATGTGTATGTAACTTAGTACATAATTGTTGGCGTGTTGATGTGTTGGAGATGAGAGTATTCTTCCTCCTTTCCAGGAATTCTATGAGAATTCAAGTGTGAAACATTCTCTTGTTGTGTGTGTGGAAGAAATGTGAGTTGTTGATTTCGGAGTGTTGAATCCTTTTGATATTTGTGATGTGTGGGTGTGCTTGATATTTTGTGTGACCAAGGTTGGCTGTAGTGAATTGGATTTTTTAATGATGTCATTATCATTTGTGTAGAAATGTGTGTATTCCCATGTTATAGAATTGTTGACTGTATGTTGTAATTGTGCTCATCATAATTGTAATTCATGTGATATGTAATGGTTCATGTCATGATTTAGGGACATATGGTGGTACATGATCCCTATCATACAGTGATTACACTTGGGGTGCAACATGTGGTGACGTGGTGTGTGGTAAACCATGAATGTAATGTATGTGATATACCCTTTTTTGTTCCATGCATGAGATTCTATGGTTAATATGTGTGAACCACCATTTTAATAGTTATGTAGTTACATGTTATGTTGTGAACCTTACACTTACCGACCTTGAGGGAAATCGGTAAGTGTGTATGTTTAGAGTGAGGGAATGGGTACCATGGGCCAGTAACTTGAGTGGACCTTAGGTTCAGTAGATGATGACCTATGCTCCTCCTTCTCTCTCTCCTTGTGGTTGTTGTATGGATGCAACCTATGTGTAGCTATGACTTTGTTTATCCTTATCGAAGTGGTGGCGAGGATGATTCAGATAGAGATGATGATAGTTATACTATTGATATGTTATTTTACGAGCCGAGGTTCAATTTTCCGAGTGCCAGCAACTGATTGAGTACCCCCTTGGTGGCCAGATAAGGCCACATAGTCATCGTAATGTGCTATTCTTATATATGTATTTTATTTTTAAATTGAACCTTTTATTTCTATTTTTACAAGGACCAACAGTTTTCTTGATTTCCTTGTTTTATATTTTTGGGAATTTCCTTGGTTTGTGGTACTAACATTTAGATTTCTGGACTAACTATGGATATTTGACGATTTTTTCTTCTTGTATTTGGGTCTTCTTTTAAAATTTTAAAATTTTACCACTTTGCCCAATGCTTGTATTTTGTCACTTGGCAATTGAATCGTATTGCTATGTTGGTTCTATTGTCGTAATGTGTCGAATAGGGTCATGGGATGGACCATGGAATCATTGGACCTATGGACCCACTTTCATTTTATGGGGGTTTGCCCCAGGGAGCACAGATAACTAGCGGGTTGTTTAACCACAAGTTTATTATGTCACTTGGGTTAGGGGTGTCTCGACTCTATGTGCCTAGGGCCATAGGGAGACCAAGCCTCCTTGAGGGAGGCATAAGAGATTGAGGGAGGCATAAGAGACTTGAGGGAGGCATAAGAGATTGAGGGAGGCATAATAGGCTTGAGGGAGACATAAGAGATTGAGGGAGGCATAAGAGATTGAGTGATGCATAAGAGATTGAGAGAGGCATAAGAGATTTATGTGTATGATCGATGTTTCGGGAGGTATGTTGGGTTGTTGTGATGTCTTGGGAGTGGTGCTATGATGTATGTGTTATTCATGTTAGTTAGATATGTTTTGTGATGTTGTGGATATGGATTTGATGCCTTTCTTGACACCATGTATCTTCTGCTATTGTTTTGAGTTATGGGAAATCTTCATCGGTGGAATTGTGGGAATTTTTGGTAGTTGTAGTACATTTTAGCTTCGAGTATTCTATACGTTAGTGATAGATGTGTGACAAGTACTATGTTATGTGAACCATGCTATTTTCTTCCATAACCTCTTGTGGTGTGGTACCTGTTATCACCGAATCACAGCACCCCTGTGCATATGCCTGAACTCACAGTGTGATTGGATAACATGGGTACTATCTCCAAGTTGTGGGACTTGCTACTTGAGATAGACCTCCAGAGAAAGCTGGTTCTTGCTCCTAAACTACCTGCCACAATCTACTCTAATGCAGGATAAGCTAACTGTTCTAATCTAAATTTCCAAGGGACCAGGGAAAGAGAATACATAAAATGAAAGCCTACACTAAAGCGGTGATACACCAGAAAAGGAGGATGTGAGAGTAGTCTCCAAATGTGTGAAATACAGAGGCAAAGTGCACACTAGAAGAGGTGATGACAGTTCACCATAATCTAGCAAAATGCATTTACAACAATATTCCAAGCATGCACAATGTTAATGAACCCCTGAAAGAACATAATAATAGACACAATATTCTTATGGAAAGATCAAAGGGGCAAGAAGAATGCAAGAAAACACAGCAGGGGAAGATACATCCACAAACTGGTATTTTATTGCTTCATGATATGCACAGTTCAATCTATTACAAGATAAGGGCCTGGATCACCATGCAAGGAGTCCACTACAAGGGCCTGCAACACACTGGCTTCACAAAGCAATTTTGGCAGAGCTTTGCTACCCAAAAACTCTCTTTTTTAATGAGCCCAACACTTCAATTTATAGAAAAATGAGAAGGAAAAGAGAAGGGAAAATGGAAATCCCGAAATCTGTCCTTCAACCACCTGTAAGAGGCATTAAATTGAGTGGAATGGGTATAAATTACTTGCAAAAGGCTCCACATACTGTCCCATGTGCTGCAGCAGAGAAGGAATGATGACCATGCCTCTTAATTGCACTCCCAGCTACCAAATAAAACACTGTTCTGAACCCGGCCACGTTTCCTTAAAAAACTCAATCAATTTCTAATCAAATCTAGAATTTCTTGATTGCTGTGCATCGGGCTCAGAACCACGATTCCAACAGTACCAATTTTGTGCAATTTCGTTGAGAAATGCAAAAGTTATAGCCTTCTAAGTGTGGGCAGCTATTTTGGGTCTGGCAGGCGTTTTCTGTCATTTGACGGGAATGAGCATTGACTGACTGGAGCCGAATATGTTTCTTTTATTTAAATATATCTACCCTCATTAAAATTAAGAAATCCAGTTTTTGTGGCATAGAGGACGTCGTGCTCGTTCCAGAAAGTCCAATTTTATGAAAATAAGAGCTCGGAGTCAAAAGTTATGGCCGTTTGAAGTTTCCGGACCAAACGTTGACTTTTCTTCCTTGCCTTCGGCCATTTCGGCTTTTCACGTCCCGCGCGTCCCTTTGTCCCATTTGGTTTCGGTGTTGAAATTTCCCATTTAACCGGCCGGTTCGCGTACTCGCAGCCCATATGTCCCATTTGGTTTCGGACTTTGGGACAAATTCGCCCGGTTCGGCCGGTTTGCGCCCTTTTGTCCCAACTGTTCTGGGACAAAAGTTCTCATTTCAGCCGGTTCGGTCGGTTCGCGTACTTTTGGCCCGCGCGTCCCAGACTGTTTCAGGCTGCCTTGACTCATTTCGCCCGGTTCGGCCGGTTCGCGTCTTTTTGTCCCGCTTGTCCCAAAGGCGACCCTCTCAGCAGTTAGCCAATTTTTTCTCTCTTTTCAGCCAGTTCGGATTTCCGCGTCCCGCGCGTCCTTTTGGCCCGGATGTCCAATTTGCTTTCGGACCGTCTGGCGGCCTTTCGGCCGGTTCGCGCCCTTTTGTCCCAACTGTCCCCAAATGCTGCGAGGACTAGGACTTAGCCATTTTTCGTGATTTTTCCTTGCCCGGGCTTGAGGGTGAATTTTGGATAACAATACCATCATGAGATTTTGTGAAAAACAAATTATGCTTGTGAATCATTACTATTGTGTACGTCCCTGGTAAGGTGTTGTGATAGCAGTTCATGTTAGGCATCCACAAGAAGGAATAAAATAAAACTCTTCAACAATGAATGTTTAAATAAATTGAATTAAGAAAAATATAAATGGAAAGAAAACTAATGAAATAATGAATAAGAGGGAACTACCAATCTTCACAGAACTTTGAAAGTTAAAAACAATTCTGCCAAAATGTTTCTAAGGATACCTCGTGCGCGTGCTTTAATGACTGAAATTTTAACCATAGGGTGTAGTTTCATCCTTATATATTCCTTATTTCCTACTACCTTCCTTCCTCTAGTGTTATGTCGAATCAAGGATGATGCTTTCTTAAGGGGAGCAAAATTTATTGCGTCGTATATTTTTTTATAAAATTAAATTTTGTTTTGTTGATTCTACCCCCCCATGTATCCAATCTTGGCTAAGTGGATTGCATGGAAGGAGAATGTTTGTGGTGGTGCCTTTTGAAGGGGTCTGAATGGTGTTATTGGAAGGTATTGTATTTAATGTGGGAATTAACAATTTCTTTACCTAACCTGAACAGACATGGTCTTCACGCAGGGTCTTCTAAACTATTAAATTTATTGTGATTTGGACTACCCCTCCCACTGACTCTACCATTCCCTTTTGGCACTCTTTTTTCAACTTGTTTGGCACGGATTTTTGGGGGACGTTGTGCATTGTCTTACATTTGTTGGACACACTGCTCCTTTAAACTATTTGGAGGATCTACACACACTAAGCCTAAAACTGTTGGCCGCTTGATTTTTTCTTCCTTATGTTTTTTTTTGTTGAGATCGTGCTCGACACTGATGCGATGGGCCTAGGTGACTCAATCTATTCGCCATGTGATAGGGAGATATCTACAGATAAGGGAAAAGGGAAGAGAATGTAAATCATGCTCCTAGCTGTGCTTGTTGTTTGCAATCCTTCTTGGGCACCTTCAACTGCAATAATGGACAGAAATAATTGATCCTAATGCTTGATGGATGTCCATACTTGTTCATAAGCTTATATTTTGTCTTGACTATGTACATGCAGATAGAGGTGAAATAAGGAGGTTGGAAACCTGTTGGCTACTGTGGTGAGTCTCAGATGTGTTGCGGATCCTATTTTGTGCCTACCTTGCAACCGTGGCATTTGCTGAGAATAAATATCGTTGAGGGGTTTTTTCATGAAGTTTACCATGGCTCGTGTATTATCTCCCATGTTTTTCATACTTTCCTTCCAAGGCGCTGCAACTAAAGATTTTACCTAGATCTCTTCTCAATTATGCTTGGGTTGAGGTCCATTCCTATTGCATAGATGATATCTTGGCTCTGGCCACATGCATGTTTGTGAAGGTGGGCTGAGCATGTTGGACACCTTTTGGTCACATATGGTGGAATCGGGGTCATCAAATCAAACCCACTTTGTGCACATATTACAACCATTAGAGTTCTTCAGACCACATGTTCCTTTGTGCTCATTGGATATACATACCCTTCTCCATCCGTCCCATTTTAGATGTAGGCTATGAGGATGCCGGAAAGGTTGTAGAGCCTGGCTTTCCCCCTCCCCTACCTCATGTGTTTTTAAGTTCATGGTCCTTTTCATCAAAATCCATTAGTGTTTATACAACAGTCATGGCAGTTTTTGAGATTGCATTCTTTTCCGTCTATTGAAGCTCCTAGTTTTGGGAGCTCCCTGTCTGTGCCAACATGGGATTGAGTGGATTTTTGATGCCTAGCATGTTTGTGGATGGAGATCCAACTAGAGGTTTTCTGCTGCAATAATTTGGGGTGTTTGTGTGCTTGTTAAAGCTGGAGAAACAAGAAACATAATCCGACCTTTGTTACAATTGCTAAAATTTAAAAATGTCATGAAATAGGACTTTCTTTTCTCCAAATTTGGGTTGTCGTTGCTGATTTTTTTTGTGGGTTTTTCACCTTGCGGAAAATATCTCCCTTCCTCTTGTATCTTCTTGTTTTGAATTTAATCGTTTTCGGTGTTAAAGTGGATAACATAGATCTACCTTCATCCTACGCTGGTTGTTGCATGTTCATACTCGAGTTATCAACCTTCTACCTTTATTAGCTGCATTTTTGGGTTTGAGTATCAAGTTTGTCATGTTGGTTATAGCGGGTGTTTTTCTGTTGTGAAGGAAAGCCTATTATGTTCACAAACCTCTTGCTTTCTTATGAACTTGTCATTTTTTATTAGATTTCTTCCTGGATAATTGGGTTGCTCCTATTCATTTTGCAAACTTATAGATCGGGTTATTCAAGTAGTCACATTATCGGATAATGTCCCTTCCAGGTTGATTATCGTTTTATGGAAAATTAATTACCCTTTTAGATTTAGTCAAAAATATCGTAATGCTAGTTGTTCTTTGGTGTTGCCTAATGTTGGAGTGGTGTGGTTTTTGATGTCTGTTAGACCTCCATGTTCTCTTTTCTCAAACCAATTAAATGTCCCCTTCCAACTATCTCGTGGGTTTGAAAAACTTTATGTGTGGTTGACTTCTGTGGTCAGATTTTGCTTGAAAGTTGTATCTTGGCTAAGGTGTCCGAATTACTAATTCTCTTGTACCTTGAGTATTCCTACATAATTCTGTTTAATGCTAGACGTATACCCTTTTACCTATTGATCTTTAGTATAGTTCCAAAACTTTTAAGGCTTTTCCCTGAGGGGCACTTTGACCATTTCTTATGAATCTTAACCCATAATTAAGGTTTTTGTCACCAAGATTTTTAGTTTCATGTGTGTGTTATGGATAGTACTTCGTTATTGATATAAGTACCTTCGTATAGTTCTACTCGTGATGAATCTTAGTGGCATAGTTATAATTTTGCATCTCGCTAAATTTAATTGACTTTGGATGATGTATGTATCTTGTTGACTTATGATAAAATGGTTAAGAGTGTTAGGGATATTTGGGGATATTTATTTATAGATGCATTGTTGATTTATACTTGAAGTTATTTTTAATTTAATGGATTTTGGTGATAATTATAAATGCATATTTCTCTTTTGAATGGTTTGAATATGTTAACGAGGGGTACTTTAAAAGGGATTGTGATGGAAAGTGGTGATCCACATTGTTTTTAACCAAAACTATAGGCTTATAGAGAAGGTTTGGAAATCCCTAGTGTGGTAAAACTTGGATTGATGTTTAAAATGTTAACTTGTATGACATAACTCTCTTTTACTCTCACTTGTCATTCCTAGCCCATAAGGTTAGTGGATTTTTCTTGAATGATTATAAATTTCCTTGGAGTCAATGGTCGAAACTAGTATTATTTACCTTCCCTTTTAAAAAATGTTGAGTGGTGGTCGTGTTTTAGGTTTCTATCATATAATCTATATGATCACATGATTAAAACTCTAATACACTTGACCTTTCGTGTTAACCTTTGGATCCTGTGTTTCCTTCTAGATTAACTGTTCTAGTTTTTTTTTGTCATTTTAGAAATCTAGTATCGTAGCTTGTGCCCTTGGTAATCTTTGTTTTATGAATTTAGAATGTTGGTTCAAATAAGAATTCTCACTTTTATAACCTAATTGTTTATTTGATGGAAACCACATACACTAGACTATTGTTTCTAACTTAATCAGGCCAATGGTCCCATCTCGAATGATTGTTAAATTTTGTTTCTTTAAGACAATCTTCTTAACTAAAGCATAAGGCTTTATACTTAGATTTATATGGTGGAAATTTTATTTATCTTAAGGGGTTGTTAGTTTATAGAGCTTCGATCCAATTCTTGGAATAGAATGTTTCCTTTCTTGATACTGTTATATATTATCTTGTTGTTAGTTTGTGTAGTCTTATCTTGCTTAGTTCTCGCGAACCGACTCAGGTTTATAATTGTTGTAGATGGATTCTATGAGTAGATGATGGAAAGACTTGTAGAATATTGTAACAAATAGGGTTGTTAAGTTCTTTTGTACCAATACTTTTATGTTGTAAAAATATAGTATGGGTTAAACGAAAAATTTAGAAGAAACCTATGCCTTAGTATTATGTGTTGCGGAGTAATGTTGTCATAAGTATTGAAACTTTTCCTTGTTTTGTTATCATGGAAAATATAAAAGTTGATTACCACATGGTTATGTGTGATTCTAATGTATAATAGAAATTTCTAATAATTGTATAAGTGTGGCGTGACCAATGTTATTCTCTCTTTCTCCCTAGTCACGGTTCCATAGAGTTGGTTGTCCACTTAGGTTGTGCACCGTGTTATAAAGAATTGATGTAACCTTGTATAGTTTTCACAAGCGAGTAATCTTAATATTTTCTCCTGAGATAAAATGTTGAGTTGTAAACCCTTCTAAGACATAGTGACAATGTGATTCTAAGCATAATAAAATGGTTGGATGATCCTTTTAAAAGTTATAAATGTTAAGATAAAATATAAATTAATGTAGATGTAAGCTTCTTGACAACTTTGGGTCCTTAGGTGATCAAAGATGAAACCAACTTATGTAATAAAAAAAATATTTACCTTGTTTTTCCCCAAGCTAAAAAAATCAATGTTATCTTTTTATGGTGAAGTCTTAAATGATCTTATAGTGTAATCATTCACTATTTTTTGGAAGATAATAAGGTTGTATAAGTAGGAGGAAATTTCTTAAGAAAATCTTCAATCTCTCTCAATCACTTGAAATGTAAATTGTTTTCCTTTTTCAATCTTAATCGAGAAAAGTCTAAATGAAACTTTTAACCAATCTTCATAAATTCTTAGCCAAAAAAGGGGGGGTGTGGGTTGATAAGCAATGAGAGCTTGAAGAGGAATTCTTTTTGACCTGTTTCCATTAACCCTTGCCTTGATTCATTGTGATATTTCTTAAGTAATGTTTAAATTTTTTATCCTTAAACAAGAAGATTTTATTCTGAACCTGAAATGATATCCTCCCTAATTGGAGATTTTGCTTACCACCTGTGCAATAGTGGTGTGGAACAAATTTAAGTGACTCGTGTAAGATTAACTAACCTTAAGAGAAATGGAAAATGTTATTAAATCAATGAATTAAGAAAGCTATTGACATATTATAGAATGATTCTCCTTCAGAAAACTTGCTCTAAAGCTAAGTAGTCAATAGTATAGAAGAAATAAGTTCACCTTTCGAAAAGAATGGTGCAAATCAAAACATGAATCTTCTTGATCGTAAAGTCAAGTTTGAAAGACAATTTTTTGTAAATACATAACCTTAAAATATGTTACACCATGGGATTTCCTTAACTATAATCTGTGTAATATGTTTGGACCCTTATGTTGTGCCTTGTTAAAGAGAAAATTGGATTGTTCATGTTACGTGTTGTATGCTTCCTTGTTGAATTTGTGGTCATCGTTGTGTCAAGATGTTCGAAGAGTTAGTTGTTTCCATTGTGACCACCTGTTGTGTCATTCTATACTTCGAACAAGCCAAAAAAAAAATTATCCTGTACTTTGTTAGGTTGTCTTGTCTGTTTTTTTTAGTGGGAGTTACAAATATGCATTTATATTCATTGACCTTCAAAAATTGTAGCGAGTATCGCATCCAGGATACAAAATCTTAGCAAGGTTCATACTCATGTAGAATAGAAAAACACTATTTAGAGATAAAACATTTACCTTGGATTTATAATGTCAAATTTTGGGTTTAGTACAATTTATGATTGATTACATTGTGTAAAGATGAATTATGAATAAAAATATCAGAATTACATAAATCCTAAATTATGTCATGATAAATATAAAAAATACACAATCTTAAATGAGCTAAATAAAATAAGTACAGGTTAGGGTTAAAAGATACCGCGCCAATTTATGGCTAGGATGGGATAAGAGTAATATGAGAGTTTATATGAATCTTATGCAGAGTTTCATTGAACCATATTATAAATATGAGAGATTGAATTTGAGAGGATGAAAGTATCCTATTCTATAAAATGTCAGATGGATGACTTTGTATTGTATGGATAGATTTTACCTTTGTATGTACTAGAATGATCTCACATTTGGCACAATATTTTTCTATGTTCTAGGATCTTGGTTTTGTATTCAATTTGTAACGATCATATCTACAAAATAGTTAAGAGATCCTTCTACTTATTGTTTTCTTGGGGAATGAAAAAAGGGTTATTTTTATTGGGTTAAGATTCCTAGACAAAAAAAATTAGAAATAATCTAAAGAAGCATCAAACTCTCATAGTTACCCACTTGATGAATCTATGGAAGATAGGAACCAAAACATGTTTTTGAAGTGAAATCCCGAATAAGACCTACAACACTTGTCTATGATAATGTATGTGTAATTTATTTTTTACAGAATAACATAGTGATGCATGTAGGCTGTTTGTAGTCTCAAAACTAAATGATGTGCTTTATAGATTGATGTAACTTGGATGTTTTATTGTGATCTCCAAGGTGGTAAGCAAAAATATGAAATACGAGACCCTTCAAATGGGTTATGTAAATATGGTTTTATAGAATGCATCTATTATGTTAATGTAATAGTAGTAATTATTCAATTTATGAAGCATTTTATAAAAAATGAATAGAATATAAGAGTAGATTTCTTTTGAATATTATTTGAAAACTATTTCTCATGGCAGACCCCAATCCAGGTGAGATACTGGAAATTGTAGCTTTGCTAGGACTTTTTCTAGTCACCTTCATTGATAATAGCTAAAAATATTTCTCGTACTTTATTATTGTAATTCTATTTTAACTATGCTCCAACCTTCAATCCTAGATGAAGAATATTATGAAACTGCATGAGGAGTTGAAAATACATGTCTTGTAATCCATGTTAAAATGAGGATATTTAGTTAATGTGTTTTCCATCCATTTTGTAAAACATTTCATCATTGATCTTTGGCATGGGTTGGTACCATGCTCGGAAAGTTGAATTGACCACATTGGACACATGTTTCCTACATTCGATGAGATAATGTCAATGCTTTGTGACATGGGAAGATGGGGGGGAAAATCCAATTGGTTCCATGTTCGAAGCCCAACACAATTCTTTCTTGTTGTAGAAATTTGTAGCCCCCTTTCAAATTTAAGCTCAAATAATTACATGAAAATAGGTTATGCAAGAACAAGCATCATTAATTGATTCCTTCCAATAGTTTCTCATATGAGAGATATGAGCCCCCAATATTGTGATTTTTCATATTATTTACGTACCAAAAATCTCTTCAATATTATATGAGTAATCTCCTTTGTCATCTCTTCAATGCCAACAGTGTACTTCTCTATAATTTTCTTATGAAAAAATAATGCATGTAATTAATTCCAATTGCAAATGTAATTAATTCTTGCTCTTCTCATTCTGTTTATATCTCTCTCTCTTTCTCTATGGTTTTGTAAATTACTCTCATTTACATAGTTACATAACGCTGAAAGGTTTTCTATGAGGTAAATGTAATTCCCACTCCTCTTCTACATTGTTTGAACCATGTTATAAATTTCGAATTGATTATAATCACAAACCCTGTTATTGTATCCTAGTTAGCACACAAATAAAAAGTGCGGGACATATTGCTTACTATTGTGTTTTGGTTATCTTTTTGACTGTATGGTCTTATTGCGGACTTGAAGAGAAATTAAGGGTTATACTTTTAGCTAGAAGAGTTTCCTCATCATTAATTAATTGTGGTATCATTACTCTTTGTTATTGTTTTTCTATATTTAATCTACCACTTTAACTAAGCACATAAACATCATTTCACATTTTACCAGTACATACTAATAGAAGAACGGTGGTAACACATTGTGATAAGGAAATTGCAGGATAAACATCTATAATTGAACTGATTAACTTTTGATAGAATTTCAGTATGGAAGAAAATGACATGTTGTTAGTTTAGATATATGTTGATATTCCGAATTATCTTGTATTAATTTTATTATGATGTTTAAAGTTATTTGTGATTTCTTTGATATTGGAAAATTGTCAAAATTGTGAAGGAGTGAAAGTAGTGCTTAAATTAGATGATTCAATTGGTTTATGATCTTAGTTGCAAACTGATGTATGAGTAGAATCAATATGTTGAAAATTGGAGTAATTATTGAATCACTTGGTCTTAGCAATAGTAGTTATGACATTTGACGTTGAAATTGATATGTAAATATAAAAAAATTATTAGTTTGATATCACTAATATGGCCATGAGGCCAGAAACGTATTGTGTGATTTTGTAGGTAATTATTTCACAACAATAAACTATGGGGGGTAGGAGACCAACAACGAATGAATGTGGGGTATTAGCAACTGGTCACCATAAAAACTTATGTTATGTTGTGTGTGTCTTGTTTTGTGTTAGGGGGTCCCCATGGGGGGATTACCTTCAATTGTAACCAAAGGGTTTGTGTGTTGTTCTTTTATTTTTCCCTTAATTATTTTAGCATGTGATTTTATAGTGATATATTTTCCCTTTTATTAATTAAGTAATTTGTGTCTAGATTAGTAAATTAATCATGGTGCTAAACTAATGACGGATACGACAGAAGAATTCATTTATTATATTAGATGGATCTTTAGTTTATGTGTCTTATGTTGAGTGCTTGACATATTGAGTGTTGTACACTCCACCTCTTCTTGAAAATTCGGATTTGGTCTTAAGGGCCAATTTTGGAGGCTTGTAGGACAAGTTAAACTCATCCCACACCTCCTAAATTACTATACCAACCCTACCTATGGGTTTGGGGTCAAAAATAGACCCCATTATGTGTTTTGGGAAGACAAATGGTAAGTTTTAATTACAATTTCTTACATGTTTTAAATTTTAGTCCTTAGGGGGTGTGGGTTTTGATTGTGTGTGTAAGTAAATTGTCATTTCTTCAACAACTTATTAATTATGCCTTGGGGTTGAGGTCTGAATTGTGATGTGGAGTTGAAGGTGAGTGATGTGGAATCCTACATGGAGCCACCTCACCCTCCTCTCCCCTTTTCCTTTATATGCATGTTTAATTTTGGTTTTAGGGGTTACTTACTCATTTTTCCTTTTGGGGTTATTCTTGGGAATTTTGGAGAGTTTGCTTGAGAATGGTGAATAGAACTTGGAGTGGATGGTGTTTGCTTAGGATTTTGGAAGGCTTGGATCTTATTGTGTATTGACACTCTTCATTTGTAAGGTAGATATTCACCGTTATTGGTACCTTGCTATTTTTGTTGTGCTCATATGTGTTGTTGATGATTGCTTATTGCTCATGGCTTTGGGAAAAAGATTTGTTTCTTAGGTTGTGGGAGAAATGGAAATGGGGGTTAAACTTGAGGGAGGCATAAGAGAAATGTAATGGGTACTTTTAGGAGGGAGTTGGGTTGGAATGTCCACCTTGTTGATAAATATGAATTGTGTTTATCTTATTTTATTGAGGGAGTCATAAGAGTGTGTTGATTTCTTGAGGGAGACATAAGAGTGGTTTATCTCTTGAATGGAGGCATAAGATTGTTGTGTGTATTATGATGGAGTTTTGGGAGGCTCATAGGTGGACACCAAAGCCCTTGGGAGGCATAAGAAGAACCCACATGTTCCCTTCTCCTTTATGGCTTTAGTATGAAGCTTTTGTGTTTTGAAATTCCTGGATTTGTTGTAAAATTTGTATTATGTTATTTTATGGAATGACTTGATTGAATGTGTATGTGGAAGCCATTTTTGAGTTGTCATGGTTGCCTAAATAGCCCTCATTGCTTCCTTGTTGGGGCTCAGGGGCCAATGAGGAAGAAGACTTCTCTTCCTCATTGGATATTTTGGTTAGGTGGAGAGTGTTGCCTACTCCTCTATTTCGTTGTGTGCTTGGCTTGATGAATATGCTGAGCTCACTGGATGGGATTCTTTTGTTGGGGAAAACACATGTGGAGTTGTGACTTGTGCTTGTATGACTCTACAACTTGTAAATGGAACCAACAGTATATTGGATGTAATTTGATTCATTGGTTAAATCCTTGTAAATTGTTTATTTTGACCTTACTTAGTTAAATGGAAAGAGAAAGAATAATAATACATTCAATTCTTGTTGTATTTTCTTGTTCAACAGTTTGTTCAAGAAAGAATTAATAAAAGCAATTCTACAATTTTTAGTTCATTTATTTGCAATAGAAATTTGTTTAAATAAGGAAATTTAAGATGAAACTAACTATACACTCACAATAAATTTAAAGTAATTTTTTATTTGGAATTGTAAGGCATAAATTGAACTCCTCTATTACTATCTAGATGTTTGTAGATTATACCCATAAAGGAAAATTACCCTCACACTCTAACTTGCAACTCAAATATTAAAGGAAAAATTATCCTCTAAGTAATATATATCTTAATATATTACAATGATATATTAAGAATATATATATATATCAATTGTATTCTAAATTTATAGTATCATTGTATAAATATTATTAGATTCTTATTGTCTTACAAACATTAATACATATGTAATTATATAAGTATTTTATAATTGTATATATATTGATACCTAATAATAACTAAAATTAGAACAAAAAAAAAGTAACCCATGTGAATCAGATAAGGGATAAGGTTGGATCTTAATAAAATTTATTATTTAAAAGAAAATTAAAAAAAAGTGTGTGTGTGGGGTCGGCCATGTTGGGTCGCAGCTTGAGGGATTTAAGCTTTATTACAAGGTTTGGGGGGAGGGGTGCCGACCCCACCCCAACCCTTATTTTATTTAAGGAGTGGGGGTGGGTTTGGAACCCGTCCCCCCAATATATTAAACGTCCCCCAACTTTAAACTCCCCCCCTCTTTTATACGCCCCACTTTATTACAAAAAATTCATCCATCTAAATTGTTGTCCACTATTTAATACATAGTCCTTCCACTGAGCCTGGTAAGGAATCATCACAATGAATTATATTTTATTAGGATATATATATATATATATATATATATATATATATATATATATTTTCTTGGGAGTTTCAGTTCTTAAATCAATAGATTTTTTTATTTAATAAATATAGAAACATATCTAAATATGTTTATGTATATATACATTAATATACAAATTTCCTCAACATAAATAGTAGGGTTTCTTATTTGGGTTTTACCCAAATGGGTATATACTCATTGTATATACAAATAACCTGCAAGAAAATACCAAATAAAACACAGTAAAGAAGAGGACCAAAACCCACAAAGGAACTGGGTAGATCCTTGCCTAATCATGAAAACCTTAACAAATAAGAGCTTCCAATTCTCTCTAATGGCCTCCATGGCTTCATTTTCTTCTTGTAATGCCCACTTCTCTCAACATTAAATGAACCATGATTATATTTTCCGAATTGCTATAATCGTAAACCTTGCTGCCTTATTCTAATTAGCATACTATAAGATGTGCGGGGCATCATGACTCCTTTGTGTTTTGGTTATGATTTTTTAACTATATGTCATACTGTTGACCCTTATGGAATTTAGGATAAAACAATTATCTAGAATGGTTGCATTTTCATAAATTTTATTGTGATAGCATTACTCGTCGATATTGTTTGGTGTATTTGGTCATCTTCGATGGCACATAAACACTAGTGTGACTTCTTATCGGAAGATTTAGAGACGAATGACATTAACACATTGTGAATAAGGGAATGAAGATAAATATTATTTTTAATCGAATTGATTAAATTTTGATGAGACATTCAGTCTGGAAGAAAAAGATGGGGTTGTATAGAAATATATGTCGATATTTGAATCATTTTCTATGATGGTGATTATTGAGGTTTTGAATGAAGTTATTTTTTTTATTGTGACTCTTGATATGGAGGATTGGATAAATCAGTAATGAGTGAGTGAAATTAGTTCTTAAATCTTCTGATCAGTGCTTTTTTATGTCGTTGCAAAATGATGTATGAGTAGAATCGAAATGTTGTGAAAAATTGAATAATTGTTAAATTACTTGGTCTTATCAATAGTAGTTATGATATTTGAGTTGAAATTGATAGTTGATGTAACGGTTTTATATTCGACATCGTTTACATATGGTCATGAGGCCAGAGGGGTAGTGTGTGGTTTTACAGGAAAACATATCACAACAAACACGAGGGGATTGGAGACCAACCTCATTGGATGCTAGATAGAATTCAAACAGGGTCACCATGGCAACATGTATCTTGTTGTGTGTATGTTTGAATTGTTGTTGGGGGGGTCCCATGGGGGATCACCTTCAATTGTGAACCAAGGGGTTGCGTGTTATTTATTTTATTTAATTTCCTTTATTTAATTTGGTATGTGATTTTATAGAGATGTATCCTCCTTTTCTTAATATTTAATTGTGTCTAAATTAGAAAATTAATCTTTTTACTAAACTAATTATGGATGAGACAAAATAGTTTCATTTAGTAGATTTGATGGCTCTTGGGTTGATGTGTTGTAAGTTGAGGTGCTTGGGATCTTGAGTGTTTTTACACTCTACCCCTTCATGGAAATTCGATTTGTCCTTAAGGGAAAATTTTGGCGGCTTGCTGGACAAGGTAAAACTAGTCCCAACCTCTTTTTAAATACATATGCCACCATATGATGGATTGGGGGGTCAAAAAATAGACCCCATAGTGTTTTGTAAGTCAAAAAGTTACATTGATTGCACTGTTCTTACAAAAGTATTAAATTTGTCCTTGGGGTATGGGTCTTCGATTATGATGTGTTGTAAGTAGTTGTTATTTCCACTCACCCACAAATTTATCGGTGATTGGGTGGAGGTTTGAGATGGTTTGACTTTGTGGGGTGGATTGAGGATAAGTGCGGTGATATCGTACATGAGCCCACCTCACCCTCCTCTCTCCCTTTTATGTATTCAAGTTTTTTTTGTATTGGTTGGGGGTTCTTCCTTCAGTCTTTTGTGCTCTTGTATTTTGCAGTGGAAGATTTTTTGGAGTGCTTGTGGATTTTGTTGGAGCTTGGTTGTAGCGAGATTGTTTCGGCTTGAAAGAAGTATTGGGTGTGCCTTCTGGATACGCTCTGCATGGAGAGGGTAGGAGACTAAACTCTTTTAAATGTTTCCTTATATGTGAATATGTGTATGTTTTTTAGTGTTAGTTATGCCGGTTGGCGTTGCTTGGTTTAGACTTCCTAAGTGTGGTTTAGGAAAAAACTAGGGGGATCTTAATGTTGAGGAATAAGAGTTTATTTCATGTTTTGGATGGAGTTGGGTTGGGTGGCCCCACCTTGGACAAGAAAATGCTCCATTTCTTACTTTGTTTTATGGAGGGAGAGGCATAAGAGATTGTAGGGAGGCAACATAAGCGACTGTGGGAAATTGCTATAAGAGGTTTTATTTAGGAGGCATAAGATGGGTAGGGGTTCGAGGTCATATATTGGAGGATTTTTAAGGTGGGAAACTATTTCCATTTGGGAGGCATAATATAGTGACCTCCCCATAGATCTTTTTCCTTGGCTTTGTTATTTGAAAAGCCTTGAATATTTTGTGTTAGTTACATTCTGTGATGTAGTTGTGTTGATTGCGTTTTTTGGTATGTTTGTAAAAATATTTTTATTTGATGTGGATGGAAGTTGTTGTTCCCATGGTGGTATCCATGTTCATTGCAATGTGGTTGGGGATCAAGGGCCAAGAGAAGGATTAAAATAAAATTCTTCGCCTCATTGGTGATTGTTTGTTGGAGAATGTGCTTCTCCCCCTTTTTTTTTTTGATTAAAATGAATGACAGCTGGTGGAGTTCAAATGAAGACGAGTAGAAGTTTATTTGTGGGAGAGGGGAGAGAAATGGCTGTGAAGTGTGGTAGTTGTATTATTATTAGAAACTCTTAACTTCTATTTGTATCAATGGGTATATGGATGTATTGTAATCTTGTAGGTTACTTGATTAATATTGAAAAGGATTGGTTTTGGTATGACTTAACACCATTTAGATCAAATGGAAAATTTGTGATCTTGTGATGCTTGTAATAGAAAAGAATGTTCTCTCAATCAAGTTTTTTTTAGAAGAAGTCATTGAAATTGTTTTTTAAAGATTAGTGTCGGGGGGTGACGATGTGAATGTCGATACTCTGGCA
>CM034154.1:724386449-724605312 GCA_019776745.2 Taxus chinensis
TGTCTCAGTCCAGCATAGTCTGTTAAAACGTTGAGGGTTCAGTGGAAGGAACCATGTGTCTAGGGTCTGAGATAGTCTCCTTTGGCTATTGAAAATTCCAAGAAAAACTCAGAGTGAGCGGAAGCCTCCAAGTGTCCTCTTGGTGCTTCTTCAAAATAAAACTTAGGGGCCGGTCCCCAAACATGCGTGGTCCCTCTGCATGTCCCAGGCCCTTTAGAAAGTTTCTTGAAAAGTATAAGTAAGGGAAGGCCTGAAAGAAGCCTCCACGTGTCTTTATAGCTCAACTTAAATATGGTGCCCAAGTGCGGAGACCCTGAATGAGCACAGGCTCACCATGTGTCCCAGGCCTTAGAAAATTGATTTGAAAATTTTAAGTACAAATCAGAGCAGGAGGAAGCCTCCACATGTCTCCCTGTCGCAAATGTTAAGGTGGGACCCTGAGGTGGATCCTCAAATGAGTGCCAGCCCACCACGTGTCCATGGCCTGCCAAAATTGTACCAACTACATGAATTTTTTTTCTAAGTTTGGGAAAAGTAGCGGAATCCTCCATGTGTCCCCTTGGCACAACTCCAAGGCCAAACCAAAAGGTGAATTTTCAAATGAGCACCATTCCTCCATGTGGACAAGTTTTGGGTTGAAGCAAGCCACTGAGTTTTTAGAGTGCCCCATTGAGCCACATACAACCAAAAAGGGCCACATTTTTTATTGATGTAGAGATGTAAATTTGACAGGGAAAACTCACTTGTCAAACCTTGAAAATGTAGGAAAACCACCATTTGAGCCTGTAAATGAATTTTCCTTCGAGGACAGAGAATTTGGAAATGTTATAAGGATCAAATATGATTCTGCGAGCTACATCCAATCATGTTTCCTCATGTATTTGGGAAAATTGATAGGGACAAAAACATGTGACTATGGAAAACGGAAGGAAAGGAACAACCCGAGTTTTACGCCCAATTTACAAACTCTTTCAGATGGATAGAGAAACGAAAAATAAATTCTATAATTTTAAGTGATCCTTGACCAAGGAATGGACTAATAATAGCAACCAAACGGAGGAAAGAGTCTTCAAGCACTGACACGTGAAGACAAAAAACATGACAGAGGCCGCAAACTGAGGTATTTCAATGAAAAACGGGGTGAGACTAATTTGAGCACCAACATGTGTTTCACCTCGACTAACACACTAACAATATTCATCTAATTGATGGATGAAATAATTTCTAGTCGTTTCCCAATTTCTTCACCATCTTCCAATTGGATGACATCCTCATCTAAAACAATATTTGGGAGGCGTACCTATAACACACCCTTTATACCAAAAAATTTTATCCACTACACACATAAGTTGCAATATAACTTATCCATGTGTACATCTGGGACTGAACATTTAGGTCCTAGGCTATATTATTAGTGACACCAAAATCCATGTATATTATATGAATTTTATGGTAATATTAAATTGGATTACTACTTGAAATCATATGAAAATATTGATTTTTCTCAAGGATATTCCAATTTCTATTGTTTTTTTGTTTTCGGGTTCTTTCATGTGCATGGTCTCTCACTCAAATCATGTGTGCTAAAGAAATATTTAGTTGGACATCTACATAGGAATGTGCTTGAGGATTCTATAATACTACATGTATACAACGCCTATTATTCTCATGCCCAAAATTGGTAATTCCTTCTAAATTCATACCAATGGATCTTAATATAACTTGGCACAATAGTCATCTAACATGGGCATCCAATCACCTAACACTCAAAAATGAGAAAAGTAAAGTTGTACTCTAGCTATAAGAAAATATTGTACACTAAAAATTTAGTGGAAAGCGAAAAACAAACGTACAAAAATAATAATTTACTTTTAATTCTTGACTAGAATATACTATATTTTACAGTTTTAGCCATTGACTAGAATATACTCCATTTTTACCAAAAAAAAAACGTAAAGAGAGAAACTAAAGACAAAAGAAAAAACACAAAGAACACAAAGAAAGCCAAAGATAATTACAAGAAACATTTTTAAAGTCAATAAAACACCATAAACCCCCTGCTAATACGAGGCTTATATAAGGTAATAAGTAAATAAAACACATATATAGTGGAAACATCGAAACTGAGAAAGGGGAAGTATTTTAAGCTACCTAATGAGGGAGAAATGGCTACTATATTATAAATTTAAAAATCCACAATCATATTGATATATATTATCATCTACATATGGACTGCTTTACAAGATATGTTTGCAACCCTAACCCTAGCGATGGGATGTGCGGCAAATAGGATGGGAAACAAAGTTCCTCTAGGGGTGCATCGTTAGCAATAGTTTATGGCGGTATGGCTCCAGGGACAAGTATTGCTAGGTATATGCAAGGAGGATTTTATTGAACTCATTATCTTCCTACTGCTAATGATAACTCCTCTCTACTGTAGGGTTTGGATTCAATGGGAACTGTTGGAAGCGAAAATTCCCTAGTGGGTGGTTTTATGGGATACCCTATTTTAGATTTGGTAGAGTTAGTTGGGATAACCAAGACTCTTCCTTTGACTCAAAGAAATGCTGGGGGGATTTTATCAATGGTACTTCGATGTAGTAAGGGTCATTGGATCCTCCTATGGAGGATTTTGTGGGGATGTATGCCCTCATCCTAGGAAACCAACAGAACTCTGGAAGCTTGGATATATGTGGCCAAGCTATGTTTCACCGTGGTGTAGGAGATTTGGCTATGAAAAGGCTATCAAAAGGCTGAGCATTGGTGGAAGGAGCTATGTGGATGCACCTAAGTCTAGTCATCTCCCCTCCAAGATCATGACATTTTCCAAGACATCCCCCTCAGTTTCCTTTACTACTGAGGTTCTTTAATCAGAGGCATATTACAAGAAAAATGAGCTAATATTCAAAATTTGTCCAAGACTCCCATGCCTACATGAATGGATACTCATTCATTGGTGACCATTGATAGTGTTGGTGTTCTTCTTGATCTCACACCCATTTTTCCCTATTTTTTCCCTAACTTCTTCAAAATCCACGGGCTCTTGTGTTTTTCCTAGTTTGCCTCCGACCATGGAAGCTCAAGAATGATCAATTTATATTTGTATGCCTTTGAAAATCCAAATCCATGATCGAAAGATGCTCAGAACCATGATTCACTTGGTTTTGTTTCAAAAAAATTCATCCTTAGCAAAATAATCAGGTATAGGCATGAATGGTGAATTTCTGTGCTTTTGAAGGTCTGGCAGGCATCCTTCTCCTATCAAAATTATTTCTCAACATTCAGCTATCATGTGGTTTATTTTGGTTGGTCAGGGGGGATGGCAGGAAAATGTTTTAAATAGTCACTTTATGATTTTTGAAAAAAAGGAAAATTAGGTCCCACAGTTCCGCTCAATTCTGATTGGTTCTTTTAGTACTTATGTGGGTTCTTCTAATTGGATGGGGCATGACGGGTTTGTTTTTTGAAATTTTTATTTTCGGCTAATTTGGTAAAAAATTTGAACTCACCACACGGCCCCCACCATGCTTTGATTAAATTAAAATTTAAGTGGCAAGGAAAAATTCTTATTTTGACCCCGCAGAACGACACATGGCAAGGTTAAAAGCAAAGATACGGGATTTCGGAGGAAAGTTGGATATTTTTCGCTTTTGGAAAAATAGATTAAAATATCAAAATGGCCCACAAGACCAACAAGAAGGAGGTCAAGGTTGGATTTGAAAATGTTAAGAGGTGGGGAGGTGGGCCATTGGGGGCAACTTGGATTTTTTTCCCTTTGTTGTTTAGAAGACGAAAATCATTAGAATGACACGCATGCCTAACAGAGGAAAGTCAAAATTTTCTCCAGTAAATGGTGGAGGTGTGGACTTTCAGGGGGGTAAATTGAAAATTTTACCTTTTTTGAAAAAGGAGTTAAAAGTGAAAAAGAAAGCGTGGTTCCGCTGAGACCCACATTGGGGTATGTGTCAGGCCCATTTTTCAAGGGTGGAGCTGTGGGAAAACTTGGAAATTTTTCCCTTTTCCAAAAAGAGGTGAAATAGTAGAATTTGGCCATGGTTCCTTTGGGAACCACCTTAGGACATGTGTCAATCTCATTTCTCAAGGGCAAAGGTGTGGAGTGAAATGTGAAAAATTTACATTTTTCCGAAAGTTGTAAAAGGAAAAAGGGAACCCCGCATGCCCATTTTAAAGTGGATATCCCATGTGGGACGGTACAAAATCAAAATAGAAATCAACAACATCTATGCATCTGTATCTGATTTATTTTCCATTTTCACTCTAGAGCTCCTGGAGATGCGAGTCTTCATGATTTCTTGATATTTCTTACACGAAAAATAGGGAAGGGGAGTTAATATGATATCTAAGTTTAGTGAAGAAGAACTGGGGATATCTTTTACTATTAAGATGAGATCTGACCTCTGGGCTCGATCTTATTTTTTCATTTTTTTTTCTCAGGCATGAAAAGAAATAGATTTGATAGATTAAGGGTGGAAGTGGTTGGCGAGTAGAGGGAAGAGTGTTATACCAGAAGAAGGATTTAAATGCAGGGGATTTTCAAAGAGATCCACCACCTAAGCACCTAACAACTTTTTATAGATCTGATTCGGGGAATCGCGATCGCAATCATGGTGAGCACTGGGTGCACTCAATGTTTGGATTTTTCAGATGGAAAAACTTTGGAGTGAAATTCCCCTAGTGGGTGGTTTTATGGGATACCCTATTTTAGATTTGGTAGAGTTAGTTGGGATAACCAAGACTCTTCCTTTGACTCAAAGAAATGCTGGGGGGATTTTATCAATGGTACTTCGATGTAGTAAGGGTCATTGGATCCTCCTATGGAGGATTTTGTGGGGATGTATGCCCTCATCCTAGGAAACCAACAGAACTCTGGAAGCTTGGATATATGTGGCCAAGCTATGTTTCACCGTGGTGTAGGAGATTTGGCTATGAAAAGGCTATCAAAAGGCTGAGCATTGGTGGAAGGAGCTATGTGGATGCACCTAAGTCTGGTCATCTCCCCTCCAAGCTCATGACATTTTCCAAGACATCCCCCTCAGTTTCCTTTACTACTGAGGTTCTCTAATCAGAGGCATATTACAAGAAAAATGAGCTAATATTCAAAATTTTTCCAAGACTCCCATGCCTAGATGAATGGATACTCATTCATTGGTGACCATTGACAGTGTTGGTGTTCTTCTTGATCTCACACCATTTTTCCCTATTTTTTCCCTAACTTCTTCAAAATCCACGGGCTCTTGTGTTTTTCCTATTTTTCCCCGACCATGGAAGCTCAAGAATGATCAATTTATATTTGTATGCCTTTGAAAATCCAAATCCATGATCGAAAGATGCTCAGAACCATGATTCACTTGGTTTTGTTTCAAAAAATTTCATCCTTAGCAAAATAATCAGGTATAGGCATGAATGGTGAATTTCTGTGCTTTTGAAGGTCTGGCAGGCGTCCTTCTCCTATCAAAATTATTTCTCAACATTCAGCTATCATGTGGTTTATTTTGGTTGGTCAGGGGATGGCAGGAAAATGTTTTAAATAGTCACTTTTTGATTTTTGAAAAAAAGGAAAATTAGGTCCCACAGTTCCGCTCAATTCTGATTGGTTCTTTTAGTACTTATGTGGGTTCTTCTAATTGGATGGGGCATGACGAGTTTGTTTTTTGAAATTTTTCTTTTCGGCTAATTTGGTAAAAAAATTGAACTCACCACACGGCCCCACCATGCTTTGATTAAATTAAAATTTAAGTGGCAAGGAAAAAGTCTTATTTTGACCCCGCAGAATGACACATGGCAAGGTTAAAAGCAAAGATACGGGCTTTCGGAGGAAAGTTGGATATTTTTCGCTTTTGGAAAAATAGATTAAAATATCAAAATGGCCCACAAGACCAACAAGAAGGAGGTCAAGGTTGGATTTGAAAATGTTAAGAGGTGGGGAGGTGGGCCATTGGGGGCAACTTGGATTTTTTTCCCTTTGTTGTTTAGAAGACGAAAATCATTAGAATGACACGCATGCCTAACAGAGGAAAGTCAAAATTTTCTCCAGTAAATGGTGGAGGTGTGGACTTTCAGGGGGTAAATTGAAAATTTTACCTTTTTTGAAAAAGGAGTTAAAAGTGAAAAAGAAAGCGTGGTTCCGCTGAGACCCACATTGGGGTATGTGTCAGGCCCATTTTTCAAGGGTGGAGCTGTGGGGAAAACTTGGAAATTTTTCCCTTTTCCAAAAAGAGGTGAAATAGTAGAATTTGGCCATGGTTCCTTTGGGAACCACCTTAGGACATGTGTCAATCTCATTTCTCAAGGGCAAAGGTGTGGAGTGAAATGTGAAAAATTTACATTTTTCCGAAAGTTGTAAAAGGAAAAAGGGAACCCGCATGCCCATTTTAAAGTGGATATCCCATGTGGACGGTACAAAATCAAAATAGAAATCAACAACATCTATGCATCTGTATCTGATTTATTTTCCATTTTCACTCTAGAGCTCCTGGAGATGCGAGTCTTCATGATTTCTTGATATTTCTTACACGAAAAATAGGGAAGGGGAGTTAATATGATATCTAAGTTTAGTGAAGAAGAACTGGGGATATCTTTTACTATTAAGATGAGATCTGACCTCTGGGCTCGATCTTATTTTTCATTTTTTTTTCTCAGGCATGAAAAGAAATAGATTTGATAGATTAAGGGTGGAAGTGGTTGGCGAGTAGAGGGAAGAGTGTTATACCAGAAGAAGGATTTAAATGCAGGGGATTTTCAAAGAGATCCACCACCTAAGCACCTAACAACTTTTTATAGATCTGATTCGGGGAATCGCGATCGCAATCATGGTGAGCACTGGTGCACTCAATGTTTGGATTTTCAGATGGAAAATCTGTTGAAAAATATTATAAATTGCAAAAATTTATCGTGCAAATGGTTGGAATTTTAGAGGTCGGGACTTATTTTTATAAGTGAAAAGATTGATAGAACCTATCCTTCTTAGAAATCATCTAAAGAAACCTATTTATCTACTTTGTGTTAAATTTGATCATGTTAAGGTGGTTCGGAGTATATAGCCATTGAAAATATCTGAGATTGTTCTAGAAACTTTCCCCTAATGAGAAATTTAATCAAACTTGAGTTAATCTACGTTACTTTTGGGAAAAATTTGTGTTTGCTTCATTCTTGAATGTTTGCAAGTAGTTTTCTTGTTCCCGTTGCAATCTTACATTGAAATCTTTGTGAATCACACAAGATCTTATCATTGTGATAGTTTTGTGGCATTTGCAATTTCATTTATAAGAAGATCTTTGATTTGATAATGAAATAAAAAAATTTAAAATCATTGTGAATCCTAGCATGACTATAAGATTTTTTGTTAGCCTTTGATGGTATCTTAGTCATGATGAAACAGAGGTTGATAATGTTTAGTTAAGTTTTCCAATTTGAGCCTACATTTTAGATCCTTAAAGTTTTTGTGAAGGTGCTGATTTGGGCCTCCATTGAAGCACATATTCTAGTTAAAGGAACATCCTAGCTATCCCAATACAGTATGTTGTTCCAAGCTCTCCATATTTGTAAACTTTCTCAATAATTTGGTGAATCAAGTTGATTTCTGCCTCACCTCTCACCAAAAATTTCATTTAAAAACAACCAATCATACCCATACCTACCCTTTTTGTCATGTGTCTATATAAATGCATAATTTTTACTACCAAAACATGCAAAAAAATCAGGTTTTCATTATCTTTAGTGGCCTGAACCTTGCTTAGAAAAGATATCCATTATATAGAGTGACAACACATGAGAGTTAGGTTTTGTTGCATTGCTCATATTTTCTTCAAGGTCTTATTAATAATTTCACAAGGAAGGATATATCCATCTCCTCCAAAAATAGCAGGCTACAAAAAGGGTCCTCTCACCCTGGTTGAAAGGCACAACCATAAAGTAGTAAGGATAGGTCAAATCCTCTTGAGGGTGCTACCCATTTCTCCACATCTGAGTGACAAAGAGCAAGCTGCATTTCATCCCTAGCTACAAAATGACACACTACATGCTCTGCTTATCTCTAAGCTTCCTATCAAACCTGTGATGTTGCTCAGGTTCTGAGGGAGAATCAATTTGGGTACAAATAGATTGAAGGTAAACTAGACATTTATCCCACATCACGAGGATTTTTCATTATTATCTTTGATGAAATCACTAATAAAGAGATAATTTTTGAAAAGTATGGAACCTTTTAGAAACATTTTCTTCTTATGAAACCATATTTCCCTTTGTTTAATCCTGTTGTAGATACTTTTCATGTTAAACATGTATGGATTGGGTTTCCATAATTTCCTCTCTAATTTTGGAGTGAGAAATGTCTAGGTTCAATAGGAGATACCTTGGGTAAATGCTTGTTACTAATATTTGCAAAGTTGGAAGGAAGAATATCTTTGTTTGCTAGGGATCCTACTAGGACATTATTTCTAGAGCTAGCAAAGATAAATTCAGAACAAAGAAAATCCTGGAGAGTTGTTGGAGATCAGCAGACAAGAAAAGGGATCTCCATTGATGAAAGTTGTCGTAATATTATTGAATACTTCCATTCAAGTTCTTTTGAATCAGGTACCCTCTTTGTGGATTTGAATTCTCCAACTAGAGATGGGCCTTCATTGGATTTTGAAAAGTTTGATTCTCATTCTAAGCTTGACTTTTCAAAAGTTGATAGGGTTTTCCATGAAACAAGGCCTTTAGGGGATATCCATTTTGAAATTTATACTCCTATGTTTCAAAGACCCTCTGCCCTTATAAATATTTCTCCCCTCTAGGGTCACCTCCTTAAAAAAACATGGCCCTACCCCCACCCAAACCTCCATTTATTGTAAACCCCTTTGGTCATATAAATTTTACAAGGATGGCTTGTTATCCAAATGCAGTTCCCCAGGATGTAAGAAATAGATTACCAAAGTTCCAAGGAAACAATGTTATAACTAGTGATCAACATTTAAAGGTTTTTATCAATATGATGGGAGAATTTGAGATTGAACATGAAGATGTATATATCATATTGTTTATCCATACTTTAGAAGAGGATGCAAGGGACTAGTATAAAGCTTTGCTAGATAATTCCATTGATTCCTAGAACGAGATGAATAATCCATTTAGATTGTAGTATGGTGACAAAATTGATCCTAGATTTCTTTTGTCAGAATTTGAAAACATCAAGAAGAATCCTAATGAGTCAGTACATGATTTCAACACAAGGTTTAACAAGACCTTGAGGAGATTTCTTGTCAGCTTAAGGCCATGTGATGAATCATGTTTGATCAAATATTCAGATGCATTTGATAAAAAATATTCTTACTACTTGAGGGAAAACACCATACTAATTTGAGGCAGGCCTTCACCATGGCTTTGTAAATTGAAAATAACATCAAGGAAATTGGAAAGCCTCCAAAAATGGAGGGTGTAAAACTAATTAATAGGGGAAAGCCTCAAACAAGTAAGGTTGCTGATTTAGAGGAAGTTTTGAAAACTTTGGCAGGGGCTGTCAAAGAAATATCATAAAAATTAGCCTAGGTAGAAAAGAGAATTGGGTAGAGTTCACAAGGTTAGTACAAGCAACAAGGCCAAGACAGGTTTACAAATCATCATAGAAATGATCAGAGATCTGATAACAGAGGTAAGGGACCTATTGGATTTGAAAATAAACAGGCCCAGGCTAGGGAAAACAGAATGGTACCTGATCCTTTGGTTGCCAAAGTTGCTTTTGTGTAGGAGACATATGTCATTGATTGGTGTGACAGATGTTTCATGCCCCATGCTCCATGTGAGGAAGATCAACAACAACAAGAAGAATATGATGATGATGCATGCATGATGGAGTGCTTTGTAAGCTCACAGCAATGAGAAACCTCAACTGAGGTAATAAGTGCTAGAACTGCTGCTGATTTTTGGGATTACATTCCCTGGGTACCTATTCTTCCTCCCTCTCATACTTTAGAAGTAGATACTGTACAAGATTTTGAATTTCCCAATAATAAATTTGAATATTTAAGAGCTTTGATGAAAAATAAGTATGATGGAGGAATTCCATCTGAGGAGGACATGCAATTGTTGATGAATTTTGTTGTTGCTCAAGAAAAGGAATACAACACAAGAAGTAGGGTTTTCAAAGGTACACGGCCTCAGGACAAGCCAAAAATTCCATTGATTTCAAATATTCCTGAAGAGGCTCCTAAGAAAGATACATCTGCCAAGGGCCTTGTTGTTCCAAAAAAAACACATACCCCTCCTCATGCCCAAGATGTCAAGAATCCTGTGCCATCTAATGAGTGTGTCAACCTTCCTTCCAATGTTTCCTTTCCAAAGTTTTTCCCTTATGATATTGCCCAATTTTTGAGCCAGATCAAGATCTCAGTTCCAATTGTTGAGTTGCTTAGGATTCCTGAGCAAAAGAAGAGGGCATTGGATTATTTTGGATTGAAAGAAGAGAAGAGTGCCCTAGGAAGGAATGTAAATATTATGGAGACTCCACCAATCATTGAAGAACTAGAAGCACCACCAACATCTGAAGAGATAAATGAACCACCTCAGGTTTATTTGGGGACATCCTTAGTATATTCTCAGATAAATGTAGATCCATTCTTCACCACTCTGATCGTTAAGGATAGACTGTTGCACAACTGTATGTTTGATTTAGGGGCATCATGCAATGTTATGTCTCTGGAAGTTATGAATGAACTAAACATCAAGGTAACAACAGTATATGGTAAGTGCACTGTTATGGACTCCAGAGAGGTTCCCATGGTGGGATGTGTGAAAGGTATTGTGGTACAACTTGCAACCTATTTGGGCAGAAACTCGAAGCTTGATGTAGTTGTTGTTGACTTCCCAGCCAAGTGGGGTATGCTGTTGTCTAGATAATGGGTAGCAAGTGTTGGTGGGAGTTTTTAAATGGATATTTCCTATGCCACCATCCCAATTCAGGTCAACCTTGTCAAGTTGTATGGGGAAAAGAAGATGTTGCACCTTATTGAAGATCCCAACAATGTATCTTATGAGGTATTGTACATAAGTATTGATGCTGATAAATTTGTAGGCTTTGTTGATGAAAAAGAGCACAAGATTGAAGAATGCAAACGTCTTGAATAGGTAGGCTCTCCTTGGACTTCATTGTTTGATGGAGCTTGCTCCAAGTTCAGAAACGGTGTTGGTGTTGTTCTAATCTCTCCATGTCAGGAAGAGTTTGTCTTTTCCTTCAAACTCAACTTTGAGTGCACTAATAAAATTATTGAGTATGAGGCACTGTTTTTAGGTCTAAGGATTTCTTAGAAATATGGTGTTAATGACATCATTGTTAGAGGAGATTCAAAATTAATTGTAAAGCAAGTAAGAAAACTCTATGCCAAAAAAATCAGTGAATGAAACATTACAAGCACGCAGCTTGGGATCTCATTGAGATGTTTGATTCAATCAATATTGTGCATCATGATAGGAGGTTCAATTATTTTTTAGAAAAACTTGTAGTATTGGGGTCTCAGTTTGATAATTGTACAGTATCCCCATATTGTGAATATGATGTTGAAGTGTTAACTAGGCCCTCTGTACCTGACAACATTAAACATTGGCAAGTTTTTCATGATGATGCTCAGGCCAGAAGATTTATACAGAACAAAGAGGAGTTTTTTGATCAATTATTGATTGGGCGCCAATGGTGTGCGTCACAGAGGGTAAATAAACCTTGTATGGAAAAGGCATCATCGAACAGACTAATACCATTCCTAAAGGGATGATTACTCTTGAATCCAAATTTGATAATGTTGATCGCATTATTAATAGATGCATAGTAGCCTCAAGGGATATTGAGGAGCATGATCTTGGCACAAAGGAGAAACCAAGGAAGATCTGGTTGGAAAGAAATATTAGTGAGGAAAAATAGTCTTATGTCCAATTGCTGAAAAAATATCAAGATTGCATGTCTTGGACCTATTATGAACTAAAGACATACATGGAGGATCTGTTTCAACATGAAATTCCCTTGGAATCTAATGGAAAAAAAATTTAGGAAGAAATAGAGGCTAATCAATCCACTCCTATCTCTTGAAATGCAAGAGGAACTTAAGAAACTGAGGGGTGGAGGGATTATTCATCCCACAAGGTATTATTCTTGGGTTGCAAACCTAGTACAAGTCGAATAGAAGAATGGTGACATCAAGTTGTGTGTGGATTTCAAAAATTTGAATAGAGCATCAATGAAGGATAATTATCCTTTACCAAACATGGAAAACATGTTGCAAATAATGACTGGTTCTAAGATACTTTCTACCCTGGATGGTTTCTCTAGTTATAACCAAGTTGTGGTGAAGGAATCAGAAAGAATTAAAACAACCTTTACCACCACTTGGGGAACATAAGTATATATCAGGATGCCCTTAAGAATGATGAATGCTGGAGAAACCTTTCAGAGAGTAATGGATGTTGCTTTTTTTGGTTACATCAATGATTTTATTGTTGTCTAATAAGATGATGTAACTATTTTCTCTAGAAAGAGAAGTGATCATTTGCAACACTTAGAGAAAATGCTGATAAGATGTATAGAATATGGAATTTCACTCAATCCAAAGAAGTGTCATTTCAGAGTACAGAAGGAAAAATTGCTTGGTCACATTGTGTCATGAGAAGGGATAATGATTGATACAGAAAGGGTATAGGCCATCAGCAAGGTCCCAATTCCAAGAACTAAGAAGGGGATTCATTCCTTCTATGGGAAGATGAACTTTATCAAGAGATTCATATCAAACTTTGTTGAGTTGACCATTCCAATCACTGCCATGCTGAAGAAGGACCAGGCCATCAAATGGGAGGAGGATGCCATATAAGATTTCAATGGGATAAAGGAGGCATTAAAGCATGCCCCTGCTTTAGCAGCTCCAGATTATAAGAAGCCTTTCCAAATGTTTTCTTTTTCTTCAGAGAACACTATTGCATATGTCTTGTTACAGAAATATGATGAAGGGGATGAGAGGCCAATTCCCTTTTTTAGTAAGGAATTGGAGGGGGCCAAGCTGAAGTAAACTATTATGAAGAAACAAGCATTTTCCTTGGTAAAAGAAACAAAGGTTTTCAGGCCTTACACTTTGAGCTCTAAAATTGTTGCTTATGTTCCCCACACTATGATGAATGAAATCTTATCAGAGATGGAAGTATCAAGTGAGAGATGTAGATGGGTGAATGAGTTGTAAGAATATGACATGGATATCAAAACCATGAAGTTGGTGAGAGGTTTGGTCTTGGATAAGCTTATGGCTGAGAGAAACTTGCAAAATATTAAGGTAAATGAGGTAGAAGAAGGAAGGGTAGATGTTTTTGAAAAATTGATGAGTTCTGAGTGGTACAAAGATGTAATTTTTTATCTCAGACATCTATACTGCCCTGAGCATTTGGGAAAGAACCAAAAAATATCCCTTAAGTTGGCTTCCCAGAAGTATGTCATTACTGACTATGGGTTAGCTTGGAAGAACCCTGAAGGAGTTCTCTTAAGGTGTATTACTGAAGATGAAGCCCCCAAGATAATTGTTGGTCTTCATGGAGGATTTTGTGGGGGGCATTTTGCTGGAAGAGTCACAACACACAAGATCTTGAGGGCTAGTTATTGGTGGCCAACTCTCTTCAAGGATGCAAATATTTTGGTTAGAAGATGTGAGAGTTGCCAGCATGCTTCTGTAGAAGATAGAAAGCTTTATGCTCCCTACCTTTGCAGCCTGTATCAATTGAAGCCCCATTCAAGCAATGGGGAATGGATTTCATTGGTGAGATTTCAGACCCTTCAAGTGTTGGCCATAAGTGGATTCTCGTAGCCATTGATTACTTCACCAAGTGGGTGGAGGCAATCCCCACCAAGAGAGAAACACGCCAAATTGTCATGGAATTCATGTTGAACCATATCATCTGCAATTTTGGGGTTCTAGTCAAATTTTTTGCTGACAATGCCATGAGCTTCAAGAGCTAAGCCTTTGGTGGCAATGTGCAAAGAATATGGGATCAATTTGACATATGCCTCTAACTACAATGCCCAAGGAAATGGGCAAGATGAGTCCAGTAATAAAATTTTTTTTTGAAGATTATTAAAAGAACTTTGGAGCTGAATAAGAGAAAATGGGGTGAGCAGTTGAAGTTTGTTGTTTGGGATGACCGAATTATTGTTAAAAGAGCCACTGGAAAGAGGCCATTTGAATCAGTGTATAGAACTCAAGCTCTTTTTCCCCTGCATATACAATTATCCTCATATCAGTTCATTCAACAAGTAGAAGATCAAGAAGTAAGTCCATATGATGCCCTCATTAACCAAATTGTTGAACTTGATGAAGAAAGAAGAGCATCTCACCGAAGGCATGTGAAGTTCAGAGAAAAATTGAAGAAGTTTATTTGACAAGAAAGTCACTCCCAGAGCTTTCAACATTGGAGATCTTGTGCTGTTGTGGGATAGTAGTCATGAAGACAAGGGAAAACATGGTAAATTTGATGCACTTTGGATGGGCCCTTACTCCATTGACATTTGGATTGGTGAGCATACCTTCTTCTTGAAATATTTTGATGTTAAATTGCTCGAATTACCTGTTAATGGAAGGCACTTGAAGTATTTTCCTGGATTGATTCCCCAGAATGAAAGTGAGCATCACCTATACAGTGTATAGTTTGTTGGTTTGTTTTCTGTCTTTTATGTTTTTGCTCATTCTAGTCCTTGGTGACTTGGTTTTGTTGGTTTCTTGGTTCGATTTTTGGAGGATGGTTGTGGTTGTTCCGCTATGCTAGCTTTTTCTTAGACTCTATTGCCTAATGGTCTGTTCTTAGCACTTGGTCTACTAGTTGTTCTTGTTTCACTCATAGGGAGTGCCCATCCCCGAGTCGAAGCCGATGTTGGTTCTCATCTTGATCTCACACCATTTTGCCTTGTTTTTCCCCTAACTTCTTCAAAATCTATGGGCTCTACAATTTTTCCTATTTTTCCCTGACCATGGAAGCTCGAGAATGATCAATTTATATTTGTATGCATTTGAAAATACAAATCCATGGTTGAAAGATGCTCAAAACCATGAATTCACTTTGTTTTGTTTCAAAAAAATTCATCCTTAGCGAAAAAATTAGGTTTTGGGCATGAATGGTGAATTTCTGTATTTTTGACGGTGATGATGGGTGTCCTTCTCCTGTCAAAATTATTGTTCAGCATTCAGTGGTCATGTGGCCTCTTTTGGTTGGTCAGGGGATGGTGGGAAAATGTTTTAACTTGTCAAATATTTTCTTTTTGGCAAAAAGGCAAATTTGGTCCCATAGTTCTGCTCAATTCTAATTGGTTCTTTTGGTACTTACGTGGCTTCTTCTAATTGTATGGGGCGTGGTGGGGTTGTTTTTTTAACTTGTTCTTTTTGGATACTTTGGAAAAAATGTTTGAACTCACCTCGCAGCCCCACCATGCTTTGATTAAAGAAAAATTTAAGCAGCAGGGAAAAAGTCTTATTTTGACCCCACAGAAGGACATGTGGAAAGGTTAAAAGTGGAGATGTGGGCTTTCGGAGGCAAGTTGGATATTTTGTCCTTTTGGAAAAATGGATTAAAATATCAAAATGGCCCACAAGCCCGACAAGAAGGAGGTCAAGGTTGGCTTTGAAAATGTTAAGAGGCAGGGAGGAGGGCCGTGGGGGGAAACTTGGATTTTTTTTCCCCCTTTGTTGTTTAAAAGACTAAAATCATCAGAATGACCCGCAAGGCCCAATAGAGAAAAGTAAAAATTTTCTCCCGTAATACAACGGAGGTGTGGACTTTTGGGGGTAAATTGGAAAATTTTCCTATTTTTGAAAAAGGAGTTAAAAGTGAAAAAGGAAGCATGGTTCCATTGGGACCCACATTGGGGTACGTGTTAGGCCCATTTTTCAAGGGCGGAGCTGCGGGAAAAAACTTGGAAAATTTTCCCTTTTCCAAAAAGAGGTGAAATACTAGAATTTGGCACGTAGTTCATTTGGGACCCACCTTAGGACACGTGTCAGGCTCATTTCTCAAGGGTGAAGGTGCAAAGAAAAATGTGAAAAATTTAAATTTTTCCAAAACTTGTAAAAGGAAAAAGGGAACCCGCAGGCCTGTCTTAAAGTGGATCTCCCATGTGGATGGTCAAAATTCAAAATAGAAATCAATGGTAGTTGTGCATCTATATCTGATTTTTCCACCATTTTTTAGTCCAGAGATCCTAGAGATGTGAGTCTTCATGATTTCTCGATATTTCTTGCACGCCAAACAGGGAAGGGTAGTTAATTTGATATCTAAGTTTGGTAAGGTAGATCTGTGGATGTATTTTACCATTAAGATGAGATCTTAACCTCTGGGCTCAATCTGATCTTCCATTTTTCTTGCAAGGTATGTAAAGAACCAGATTTGACAGATTAGGGGTGGAAGTGGTTGGTGAGTAGAGGGAAGAGTGGTCTATTAGAAGGAGTTAAATGCGGGAGACGTTTGAAGAGATCCACCTCTGAGCACCTGACAATTTTTTTACATATCTGATTCTAGGAATCACGATCGGGATCATAGCGAGCGTTGGTGCACTCAATGTTTGGATTTTTCGGGGGGAAAATCTGTTGAAAAATGTTATAAATTACATGAATTTATCATGCAAATGGCTGGAGTGTTAGAGGTCGGGACTAATTTTTCTAAGAGAAAAGATTGATAGAACCCATCCTTTTGAGAAATCATCTGAACAAACCTTTTTATCTCCTTTGTGTTAAATTTGATCATGTCAAGGTGGTTGTGAGTGTACAACCATTGAAAAGCTCTGAGATTGTTCTAGAAACTTTCCCCTGCTGATAAATTTAATCAAACTTGAGTTAATCTATATTATTTTTGGGAAAATTTTGTGTTTGCTTCATTCCTGAATGTCTGCAAGTAGTTTTCTTATTCCCGTTGTAATCTTACATTGAAATCTTTGTGAATCACACAAGATCTTATCATTGTGATAGTTTGGTGGCATTTGTAATTTCATTTATAAGAAGAGATTTCATTTGATAATGAAATAAACAAATTAAAAATCACTGTGACTCCTAGCATGACTATAAGATTGTTTGTTAGCCTTTGAGGGTATCTTAGGCATGATGAAATAGAGGTTGATAATGTTTAGTTAAGTTTTCCAATTTGAGCCTTCATTTTTTATCCTTGAATTTTATGTGAAGGTATTGCTCTGGGCCTCCATTGAAGCACATATTCTAGTTAAAGGAACATCCTAGCTATCCCAAAGCATTATGTTGTTTCAAGCTCTCCATTTTTGTAAAATTTCTCAAGAATCTGGTGAATCAAGTTCATTTCTACCTAACCTCCCACAAAAAATTTCATTTAAAAACAACCTATCATACCAATACCTCCCTTGTTTGTCATGTGTCTATATAAATGCATAACTTTTACTACCAAAATATGTAGAAAACAATCAAGTTTTCATTGTCTTTAGTGGCCTGAACCTTGCTTAGAAAATATCTCCATTATCTAGAGTGACAACTCATGAGAGTTAGTTTTTGTTGCATTGATCATATTTTCTTCGTGGTCTTCTTAATAATTTCACAAGGAAGGATATCTCCATCTCCTCCACAAATAGCAAGCTACAAAAAGGGTCCTCTCATCCTAGTTGAAAGGCATAACCATAAAGTATTGAGGATAGGTCAAATCCTCTTGAGGGTGCCACCCAGTTCTCCACATTTGAGTGACAAAGAGCAAGCTGCATTTCATCCCTTGCTACAAAATGACACACTAGATGCTCTTCTTGTCTCTAAGGTTCCTGCCAAACCTATGATGTTGCTTAGCTTCTGAGGGAGAATCAATTTGGGTACAAATAGATGGAAGGTAAACTAGCCATTTATCCCACATCACGAGGCTTTTTCATTATTGTCTTTGATGAAATCACTGATAAAGAGCTAATTTTTGGAAAAGTATGGAACCTTTTAGTCACATTTTATTCTTATGAAACCATAGTTCCTGTAAGCTCAGGAAAAATGCACTACTAACAAGTAAGTAAAATACCAGTAATCAAACCTCCTCCTTCGCGTTCCATAGTAAACCTCAGAATGGGCTAGGAAATTTGGATTGAGCCCTGATTGTGTGATATATAGGTGCTTTTCTTCAAGAATGAGAAATAAATTTCTACAAGAACGATCCTCTTACTTTGCACCAAATGGAAAAAAGGATTATGAGGCTATTTGGGCATTATGACGAGGAAGAAGGATGTTATTTTCCCAAAGGATGCAAGAACTTAGATAGGGCATTCAAACTTATTCTCCATGTCCTTAGAGGGGAGGGGTAAGGTTTTATTTATAGCCTGGAGGAGTGATTAACTTAGAGTAATGTAAGTAATCATGGTTTGAAAATGTGGGCAAGATTAGGTGAGTGGGGACCACAAATAATGGGTGAGGATTTGATTTTGGATTTTTAATTCATAAGTGGAGGATTTTAGGTGAGTGGGGACCACGAAGAGCGGGTGAGGATTTGAATTTAAATTTTTAATTCAATAGTAGAAAAACATGGAGAATAATGACATGTTGTGAGGATTGGATTATTTTTTAGATTTTAAAATGGATAATTAATCAAATTATATTTGATAAGTTCAAAGTTTTTTTTTGTGGGAAATGAGGAAGGGGAATTAGTTGATTTAGGACAGATGTGAAATTAGGGTGTCTACATTTTCCCCTCTTTGGAAGGGTACTATGAAAGTAGTGTCCTTTCAAAGATAGTAGACGAGATGGGGGGAGAATTCAATCTACTTTACTTAAGAAAAAGGTAGAGCGAATGTTTGTTAGGGAGAATAGAAAGTGGTGAGTGAAGGATTTCATAGTAATCCTCCAAGACAAAAATTTCATGAGAAGATGTGATTATGGATGAGATGTGGTGATGACCCCTTGAAGAGGACTGACGAGAATGGAATATACGACAAAACTCTTGAAAAGAAGAGAAATGAATTCTGTAGAGAAGAGGATGATAATGGAGTGGAAGAGACTGGAATGATCGCATGACACAAATGGATAAATGATTCAATCAATATTTAATGGTAGTTATGAAAGTTTGTGAGAAAGATAAAAGGGAATAGATAGGATTGGGGGTGAATTATAAAAAGAGTAAGGGTGGTAGGGGAGGGGGAAAAAAGAAATGAAAGAAGAAAAATAAGAGAAAGGGATGATAGGAGAAGAAAGGAATGATGAAGGACAAACAAGGAGAAAAGGAAAATTGATAGAGTAGAGGGTGAAGGGATGAAATAGAGAGATGTGCCAAGTGAAGGAAGCAACATAGATAATAAAGAGGGATGCAGAAAAGTGAAAGAAATAATAGAGTTGAGAAAATAATAAAACAAGTGAAGGATAAATAACAAGGAGAAGATGAGCGTGGGAGTAGGGAGTGAAATCGACGAAAATTGAAAGAGGATGAAAGAAGAAGTAGAACGGAGAAAAGAATAAACTATTAGGGGTGACAAAAGTGTGAAAAAGAGTAAAGAAAAGAAGAGAAACAAATACAGAATGAATGAAAAGGTAGGGGTGGTAGAGAAAATGAGAATTGGTCATGTGGAACATGAAAATTAGGGGAGAGGAAAGGAAGATAGAGCGAATATAGGGAGAAAATTGAAGGAATCATGTCATTGCGTGGAATACCAAGGAGAAGAATATGTAGTAGACCAGTATGGAGATGCATGTGGAGGTTGGTATGATAAAAAAGACATGACAATGCTGAAGAGTCAGGTTATCGATGGGGAAGTAAGGAGGAAACGTGATGAAAAAAGGGGAAGAAGACGGTACAAGGGAAGGGAAATAAGACGAGGGGTGGGAGAGAGAAGAGGATAACAAAGAAAATGATGTAGAAGGAAGGGAATACAGAAAGGGGATAATAAGTGGAAAGGGAACAGTATAAGGAATGTAAAGAGAAGAAATAGGGGGAGGAATGACATTGATTGGAAAAGATTAGGAGATGCATGAAAGGAGGATATTAAGATGAAGAGAAAATAGACAAAGGATGTAGGATGAAGACAATAAAGATATTGAAGAGGGCGAAGGGAAGATGGAGAGATGGGTAAGAAGTGACAAGAAAGGGTGGAATTGAGGGGAAAAGAAAAGGAGAGAATAGAGAATGGGGGATAGAAGAGGAAAGTGCTAATGAGGGGACATTAGGGAAAGCCCCCTTACAATGAGTGGTGGGGAAGGGTGAGAGAAAAAAAATGAACAAAAGGAGAAAGATAATGAGGATTGGAAAGGGTAACGCCAACAAAGGGACATTAGGGAAAGCCCCCTTTACAATGAGTGGTGGGATTAGAGGAGGGAAGGAATGAAGGGAAACTCTAGAAGGTCCAAGGGAGTGAATGAGGTTGTGCGGAATGAGGATTGATGATTTTTAGGGAAATCCCACTTACTAATTATTAGCGCGGGAATAGAAGATGATGATGAAATATTGATAGAGGAATGCTAACAATAATGTCAAACACATGTGTGGGTATAAATGTGGGGGGATTTGAGAAGATGAAGTGGAAAGAGTAAATAAAATTGGAGGGATTAGTTGGGACTAGGTGAAAGTGAGGAGAGGATGTGGGTGATGAGGATGAACGAGGTGAGGATGAAGAAACAATACATGAAAAGAATGGGAAGAAACGGTATGAACGATGACGGATCAAGAATGGAAAAATGGGGGAAAAGAACGTGATTGTAGATGGAAGAGATTAGACGTATGTTGTAAGAGGATATGTGGAGAAAGGATAATGGTAGGAGGAAAAAGTGGGTATTAGGAGAGACCAGGTGGAATAATCGATCAACAAAGTGAACAAAGAATGAGGCGAGGGAGAAGTTCATGATGATGAGTTAAGCATAGGGAGGATCCTGACATAAGACTGTCATGTGACAGAAGTGGTTAAGTAATATTGCCAAGTGAGAAAAACTAGAGATGACAAGTGGGCAAGCGAGAAGTAGTGTTTATGAGAATGGAAAAGGAGGTGAAAGGATGTGATAATGGGTAATGCCAAGATAAAAGTGAAGATTGAAGGGTGTGTAGGGATGGGGAAAGGAAATGAGATAGATCATCCTTAAGAGGGACTCTTAAGTGAGATCGCCATGCTAGGTGAGTGATTAAGTAAGATTGTCAAGTAGAGGAGGGTGATAGTGGTGGTAAAAATATGTGATGATGGGGAATGAAGAGAAAAGATGGATGGTGAGATTGTAGAGTGATGGGCAGAGCGTAAGATGACATGTCATACCTAAGAGAATATCTTAAGTAAGATCGTCATGCTATCGGAGAGGTTTCGTAAGATCACCTAACCGATAGGGATGATATGCAAGGAGGAATAAAAAATGATATTGGGGACATGGGTGGAATGGTAGGTTGAAGAATATGATCATGATGAGATGTGAGAGAAATAATATGGGGGAAATATGATGAGATGGGGGAAGGCTATAGGGAAGATCAACCTTAATTGGAAGTCTTAAGTAAGATTGCTATGTGGCCGGAATGGTTAAGTAAGATCACCAAGCTGAAGAAGAAGAAGGATGATGATAGAGTTTGTGGGAATAGGGTATGAAAAAATGGACTGAAGGGGAACCCTCAAGTGAATTTACCATACTACGAGAGCATGTAAATAGGATGACCAGGCATAAGAAGGATTTGGGGAAGGATAAGAAAATAGTGAGTGAGGTATGCCTGAGTGGTATATGATACGAGATGAGATGATAACAAGAAATAAAGGAAACAAAGGAGTGTAACATGAATGGATGAAGGAATATATGTAGCGAATGGCGGAGAGTGTGAGCGGAATCCTTAATTAGGATGCTCGCGTGGTGAGAGTGATGATGCAAGAATGAGAAGCAGAAGATGTGTGTGGTGGTGAGTGTTTTTTGAGGAGAGGGGAGGTGGTGAAGAAGCTTCTATAGCAAGAAGATCTTAAGGAGAGAGTAAACTTCCACCGAGGATCCCATATAGAAGGGGTTATTAAGTAATATTGTCAAGTGGGAAGCAGAAGAGTGAAAGGAAAGAATACAAATGGGTGAGAGGGGACAAGAATGGTGAGAAGGGTAATATGGGGATAAGTGGTAGAGGAGTAAAAATTAGGAGTGAGGATGAATGGATCAAATACATGGTGATCATAGATGGGGGCGGAGGAGATGCTGGATAGTGAATGCTACTTGAGAAAGATCTTCAAGTAGGATTCGCAAACTACAACAGTGATCAAGTTGTATTTCCAAAACTTGGGAATGTATTAGTATGGGTAAATGGATGAGGTGCAAAGTAAGATGTTTATCATGCAGGAAGATACTCACATGATGAAAAACATCTTAATTTTAATATAGCACATAACAAAATGCATTGTGATATAAAAGACACGATGACTACATTGTAATATGTGTGATAGCATAGACAGGGGCCATCAAAAAGGTTGGATGCCCCAGTACAATATGCAAATGGAAGAGAACATAGACAGAGGCCATCAAAAAGGTTGGATGCCCCAGTACAATATGTAAATGGAAGAGAACATAGACAGAGGCCATCAAGAAAGTATGATGCCCCAGTACAACATGCAATCAAATAATATAAGAATATTAGAGAGAACACCAGGATACATAAAATCAGGATGACCTCTGTAATATATCAAGATACAAGAAAGCAATTAATAATGTATAGCTAATAATGCAACATAAGAACTAGTAAACATGTCCCTAACATGTTCCAAAGTGAGGATTGATTGAATGTTCCCCCAAGCAGGGTTACGAGGACATAGTAAAGTATTGGGTCATTGTCCTCAAACAAGGAAACAATGAGAGCTGAATTTTCCCCAAGCGAGGATTCATGCAAGGAGAAGTGTTTCGAATTCGGTATTCATAAAGTTATTGGATCATCTGTTGGGGATAATAGTTCAAAGGTTGAATTGTGTTGGTATTTTTATTTTGATAATTTTTTCTAAATATATATATATATATTGACGATTTTCAAATTTGTTCGTATTTTTTATGATTCTTTCTAATATTTTCAGATTTTTGATGAGTTAATTTTTTTTTTGGATTTTGTTCAATTTTTTCTAATGTTTGAGGATTTTCAAATGTTTTTTGGAATTTTAGATTTTTATACTGTTTTTGGATTTTTGATGATTTTCACACTATTTGTGGATTTTTACACTGTTATTGGCAATTTATGGAACAGAGTGCAGACTTATTTTTGAGAGGTGATAAACCAAGATATTATCCATATGTACCATGTTCTGTGTGGTAACTTATGCTTGGAATAACAAAAATTATCTTTCCATTGGCAAGATATGGTGGTGATGATATGATGAAAAGAAGTCCAGCTCAATTCTTGACTCCACACAACTAGTAAGATGTGTGGGCTCATCACCGAGAATCAAGAAGGACGTAGGAGGTAGATAATGAATATAGAGACAAATGCTAACAACAATCCCTTTGGGAAATTATGAATCCATTCTTCACAACGGGACTGAACCAGTTTCAAAAATAGATTTCACTCTATGAGTCACGTGCTAGGCTTAGAAAATTATGTGGCCTACTGATTGGTAAGATATGAGGTGAAGGGATAGTTCTCTCTTCACTTAGGCATCTAAATTACTTCTTTGGGGATTCTCTAATTTGCAAGGACTATAAGATTTTATATTTTTGAAATGACTCCCTATGCCTTACCCCATGCTACTAGTGAGAAGCCAGGGCTCATCACCAAAGGAAAAATATAGGTGAGAAAATTCCCTTTTTGTATTTTTTGTTGTTTTTGTTTGTTTGTTTTTTTGAATGTTTTGCAATATTTTTATGCTTTTATGAGAATGAATCTCTACACTTTACCCCATGCCACTTGTAAGAGGAAAGGTTTTATCACTAAAGACAAGAATTAGATGAGTAAGGGCACCTACTTCCATTCCCAGTCTCACACTACCAAGAAGAAGTGTGGGCTCAACACCAAAGACTATGAAAGACAAAAGATGTGACGATGAATTATTCATAAGTTATTGAATTGATGAATTTTTACAATAGTGCTTTGTATTTGGGAAGGAATATCTACCCCCAATCTCAGCTCCCACATGACTAGTAGGACTCGAGGGTTCAACATTGAAGACTGAGATGGATGACCAAATGAACTGGGTAAAGAAGTTTAGAGCTTTTTTATGAAAGAGAGAATGTATTTAAAGGGAATATATTACCATTTGTAAGCTTCTAGGTATGACCATAGGTGAAAGCGACTGAAAGTGAGAGATATTATAAGAAGTATGATACTCACAAAGTTAATAAGATCGATATTAGCACCTGTCTCATGATGATAAATATGAAGATGTGTCTTTGATAAAGAAAATATCTGCCAATGGAAATGAATAAATTGAAATTATTCGAGAGATGAAGAAAGACAGGCGGAACAAGGTACACCTTGTTTCTCAAAATAGTGAACATATCAAGGATAAAATTTCTTTAAACTAACTGCATTCATTGGTTCATCAAGATCTTGACCATCTTCAGTGGCCAATTTATAGGCTCCAGATAGCTAAATTTAGTTGTAATTACATAGGGTTCTAACCAATTAGGCTCAAATTTTCCTTGTTTTTCTCGTTCTTTAGTGGTATTCTTTTGATTTTATTTTAAAACAAGGTCACCAATTTCAAATTCTCTGGGTCTTACCTTTTTATGATAACTGCATTGCGGTGGGTTTTGATAGACTTGAAGATGATTGAGAGCATTAAGTTATTTTTCATCGAGAAGCTCAAGCTCTTGAAGTCATGACTGTCGGTATTCATCCTCATTAATTACATCTTTAAGGGAGATCCTCAAGGATGGGATTTATATATCAATAGGTAAAATGGACTTCACAACCATAAACAAGGGAAAATGGGGTGGCTCTCAGTAGGTGTGTAGTAAGATGTACAGTAAGCCCAAAGATCGAGATAAATTCGAGTATGCCAATTACATCCATGGGTATTGAAAACATTTTCCATGATGGATTTTAAGGTCTTATTGGTTGCTTCTACTTAACCATTACCTTGAGGGTAGTATGGAGTGGACCATTTAAGTTTAATGTGAAAACATGTTTGGCTAGGTATTTTACATCCTAGTTTTTAAATGATTTGCCATTATTTGCGACCAGAGTGGATGGAATACCAAATTGACAGATGATATTATTAAAAATTAATTTCGATATTTGGCTACCGGTAACATAAGTGAGAGGCATAGCTTCCACCCATTTAGTGAAGTAATCAATAGTAGTAATGATGAACTTATGTCCATCAGACGATGTTGGTCTGATTTTACCAATGAGGTCAAGTCCCCATTGAGAGAAAGGCCATGGTGTGGTTATCGATTGTAATTCCTATTAACATGCATGGATAAGATTTCCATGCTTTTGACATGCTTGAAAACATTGGAAAAAATGACATGCATCACTTTCCATGGTGGGCCTATAATATCCAACTCACAGGATTTTCTTAGCTAAGGCAATACCATTTGTGTGTGCTCCATAGATACCAGAATGAACTTCAAACTAAGACACTCGAGGATTCTGCCTGATTAAGACATCATAGTAAGGTGCCTTAATATCCTCATTTATAAAGAGTTTATGCTAAAATTGTAACGAGAAGCACGTTGTGCTAAAGCACATTTATGCATTTGTTTCATGTCGACATGAAATGTTTAATCACTGAATGAAGGTATAAAGATCAAGGTACTACAGGGTTATTTGGACCCATGATCTCACACACCATAGTGTTTTTAGGAAGATCATAGGCAGGCATTAACAGATGTTTGACGAGAAAATGTGCCTAGTGGTTGACTAGATGCGATTTCTAATAGCGATCTGATGGTTACCATAGCATCGGTAGATTTATTACAAATTCTTGGGGATTTTGATCAAATCTAATTAATCAAAAATAGCATCAAAGACTATCCACCATACGTTTATATAGGATAATTTTTTCATCCTTGACCTGGTATTCATCGGTAACTTGCTTGATGATAAGTAAAGAATCACCAAATATAGATAATTCTGTAATATTCCAAGATATAGCTCAGTTTTAATCCTGCAATGAGAGCTTCATATTATGTGATATTGTTGTTACATGGGAATGCTAAGTGAAATGATTTGGGCATAACATGTCCACTGGGTGTGATAAGCAAAATTACTAGCCCCTGAGCCATGGATATTACAAGATCCATCAAAAAATAGAGTCCAAGATGGCGCGATGTCTTTATGTAAAATATATTCATCAGGAAAAGAGAATTGAAGTGGTTCTATGCCAGGAAGGGGTGCCTTAGTAAGTTGGTCTACAAGGGCTTGTCCTTTAATTTATTTATGTAAAACAAATTCAACATCGGATTCACTAAGTAATACGACCCAACTAGACATTCTTCCTGTGAGAATGGGTCTAGATAACAAATACTTGAGACGATCAATTTTGGAAATCAACTTAGTTGTATGATTGAGCAAGTAATGAAGTAACTTATGGAATGCAAAGGTGACCACTAAGCATAATTTTTCAATTTGGGAATAATGTACTTTGTCCTTAATAAGTGTTCGACTAAGGTAATATATAGCCTGCTCTTTTTCTTGATCATTATGTTGTGCTAGTAGAGCTCCTATGACATGTTCGGTGGCAAATGTATAAAGCAACATGGGTTTATCAGCAACTGGTGACATAAGAACAAGTGGACTAGAGAGGTGTTGTTTTAACTTAGCAAAAGAGTCTTGGAAATCATGGTTCCATTGAAATTGTGCATCTTTGTTGAGTAACTAGTTGAAGTGATGGCATTTATCAACCAATTGTGATATGAAACGCTGAATAGATTGTATTTTTCCCTGAATACTACGTAATTTTTATAGGTTTTGAGGAGGAGGAATTTCCGCAATGGCTTCTGAATTTAGCAGGATCCACTTCTATGCCTCTCCTTGAGACAATAAATCCTAACAATTTACCAGAGGTCACTCCAAACACATATTTCTTTGAGTTAAGGTGAACCTTATACTCACGTAATCTATCAAAAATGCATCTTAACACACTTGGATGCCATATTCATGTTTTGGATTTTACAAATATATCATCAACATAATCTTACATGATATCATATAACATATCATGGAAGATGACAGTCATTACTCGTTGATAGGTGGCACCAACATTTTTATAGCCGAAAGACATGACCTTATAACAAAAGGTGCCCCATGGTGTAGTAAATTCCATTTTATGTTGATGACCTTTAGCTATATGTATTTTATTGTAACCAGAGAATCCATCCATTAAGGAGAGCATTTCATGACCTGCCATAGAATCAACAATCATGTTTATATTTGGTAAGGGAAATTCATCTTTAGGAAAAGCCTTGTTGATGTCACGGAAATCTGTGCATATTCTAATGCCAGGATTTTTCTTGGTGACAGGAAATATTTTAGATATCCGTGTCAAATAATCAATTGGTTTGATAAAGTTGGCTTCCAAGAGTTTTTTGAGTTCAGCTTTGACAAGCAATGCAACTTGGGGATGCATTTTGCGTAGTTTTTACTTTACATATTTTTTCATCCGGATGTACCACAAGATGGTGTACTATAAGAGATGGGTCTAGGATTGGAATGTCCTTATATGTCCATGCAAATATATCTTCGTAATTTAATAAGGAGTGTTGTGAATTCTATGCATTTTTGGTCAGACAGACTAATACTCAAGTTGTAAAATTTTTGGTTGTTCGATGGTGCCAATGTTTATGTCTTTTGTTTCTTCTACAAGCATTTTAGATGTATCATTTTCAGAGAACGATACTAATGGTTGATGTAGGTCATCATTGTTGGGTGTTTTAGGTGAGTTGGTACAAGATTTTGGTGTGTAATGTTGGGATTTATTATTGAAATGTTTTTTGGATAGGGTGGCGATAAGATTTTGACTATGAGAAATCCTCTGTTTGCGCTTTTCATCCAAATTTTCTGAGGGTGAAGGATCTGAATATTTTATCTCTTCGCCAAAATAGGTCTAATTCATTTCAATTGATTTAAAATCTTTTTCTATGGTCAGAAGTAAGGATTTGGTCACGAGTTCCAAGGAATTATTCGATGGCTTCATCATTTTGGAACATGTCCATGGCTGCATGATGTGGTTGGCCATGGTCTATGAGATTCGGATGTGTAGGCTCAAAATTGATGACATTAAAAGATAAATGTTCAAAGTAAATATGTGTTTCAGTGAGGTCCTAAAAAAGGCTACATGGAGACCTGGTGTCATTAGTAGAACAGGTGTCATCATTGTCACTTGAAATTATTATGGGAGAAACATCAAACACCTTGAAAACCTAGACCATATTTAGCATGATGTTGTGTGCAATTTATCGGGTCTAAGTGACCTTGTTCATTTGGATCGAGTCCTTTACCCTTCCATCACATATTTTTCATTATTCGGTGAGATTTGGTGAATTGAGGGGACTCATAACATGGAGCAAAGTCGCCATTATATAACCAAGATCCTAAAGAACATGGAATATGTTCATTGTCAAGATAACCAAACTTTTTCCAAATTGACTATCCCATTTGGTAAGTGGGATGGATTTTCAGATGTGGAGCATTAGGTTTGTTATAGCTATGTGGGGATTTTTTTATATAAAAGGAGTCTACCATATTTTGAAATTGATATTCGCCACATCCTGTGTCAATAATTTTAAATGTGTGGGATGGGGGACTAATAGGTACCTCATGTAGTGGGGAAATTAGTTTGGTAGTTTTAAAAGATGAACAGAATGGGTTATAAGAAAAATGGGGTGGATTGAAGGATTAAGTTTGGTTATTCACAAGAGGAGGAATCTTAATAGAAGAGGTGTGGTTGGATGAAGAAGGTTGGCTAGGTGAAAGAATAACTATTGCTAGAAGAAGATGATTGATTAGTGCAAGGAGGACTGGTGGAAGATTGTTGACTAGCGGAAGATAATGGATTGGAAAATGTTTTTTTATTAGGAGATGATGGTTTTGGGTCATTGTTAGGGAGTGTATCAGAATCAATGCGTGTTTCCTTAGGGATTATGTGAGGTGGAGCATATTTATCTGTTGATGGACAATAGTGATCATGTCGATACCATCCTTTGAGGAATCTACAATACTCAAAAGGTTGGGGATCTTCACGTAATGTAAATTCCTTGTCCAAATGAGGAAACTTAATACATTGGTGGAATGTTGATGGGATGAATTTTATGGCATGAATCCATAGTCAGCCGACGAGAATGTTATATGCAACTTCTACATCCACCAAATGACAAACTGTGACTAAGGTGATGGGTCCAACTTGGAGAGGCAACGTGATTGTGCCTTTAGACTTTCTCTCACTATTATCATACCCACGAATGGTTATGATATTGTTTTGTAAATTATTTTTAGTGTAACCTAAACAATGTAAAAGTTTCATGGAACAAATATTTTATGTGAACCCATTATCGATTAAGACGCACTTTATCTTATGATGAGTTGCATAACCATTGACATATAAATAATGGTTATTAGTGATGCTAGGATTAAGCAGGTCAGTGGGACCAAAACATAAAATAGGATTGGGGACTGTAATATGTGTGATTAAAGCCTAAAATTGTTGTGAATTGATGTTATCAAGGACACAAGTATTATTTAATGTTTTCATAACGATGCATTGTAGTGCGGGAAAATAATTAAGTAGTTCTATGATGAAAATTTGTGCTGTAGTATTCTCTAATTGTTCGAAAATATTAAATGATTGCACAGGTTGTGGAGAGGAAATAGCGGCAAAATTAAATGGTGGATGAGGAGGTGATGCAGGGGAAGAAGTGGCAAAATTTTTTTGTGGAAGGGACCCACTTTTTTTTCTGTATAATGGTGATCACATAGTCAATTCTGATCTTTATAGTTGCCCCTAAGTCTTGGTCATAATCTATGGTCGAGATGAATGAGTCATACGCAAAATTGCTTGATGATTGACCCTTATCTTTTGAATTGTTATCATGGTTAGGTAAGGGGATTTTTGAACATGTGAAGTTTTTGATTAGGTGTTTTTATCTTCGAAGTATTTTCAACTTCTATGTCTCCACATTCAATCAGGTCTTGAACGTAATGGCAGAGTTGCATGCATTGATCTATGGAGTGCCCTTTTATGCGATGGTAGTCACAATATTCGTTGTCCTTATACCAATTTAGTTTGGGCTGTCCTTCTTCGAATGGTTTGATGATGGGATATGTAATCATATTGGCATTTTCCAAATGACGAAAGACACTAGATAGACTTTCTCCAAGAGGAGTAAACTGTCTTTATCGGTCCCAAGAAGGAACTTACTTTCTAGGGATGATGATTTGTTAGGATTTTAATGTATTGATAGGATGGTTTTGAACGTTTCGGATATGGAGGGAATCAGTAATGCCATCATTGATGATATTTCAATTCCAGTTAAAGAATTTAGATTTGTCCTAGTTCTGAGGAGTGTCTCGATAAGGTTGGTCCCTAAAGGGTGCTTTAAGTAAGCCCTTAGAAATGAGGGATTTTTCAATTTGTGTGCCCTTTTCGATGACTTCTTTAAAACTATTCATACAATGCATTTGTATGTGGAATGATAATTCAGCCTTGAGACTAGGAACAAAAATGCTAACTAGTTGCCTCTCGGGTACTGAGCAGGGAAATTGACTTGTAATTCCTCACCATCGTTGTAAAAAGGAGGAAAAGTTTTCATTTGGCCTTTTCTTAGTGTTGTAGAGATCAAGCATGGTTGTTTCTGAGTCTAACTTATAGGAAAAATGTTCGAAAAATTTCTCCGATAAGTCTGCAAATGTTGTGACTGACTCTTTGGGCAGATGGAAAAACTAGTCTAAAGCCTCTCCTCCTAAAATTTTGGAGAATAATCGTAAATGTTACATGTCTCGATAGGCAACTTCTTGACATTGCATGTAAAATTCCTTGACATGTTCACGGGGGTCACCTTTTCTTTTATATTTATCAAAATTTGAGATTTCGAAGGATGACGAAAATGGTAAGTGTGATATCTCTGTATCAAATGGATAAGGACACAATTCTTCAAAGTTGAATTTTTTTGATTGTTTTTGTAGTCCCTGAATGTTGTCTTTCATAAGTTTCCATTCTTGTGAATATGGAGAAGTAGGGGATGGTTTATCAAACATATCGTGAGTATTGGAATCTAGATTGGGGTCTTTTAATCTTTTAGCTCTAGTCGTTATTTCCTCAAGTTTTTTTGTTAAGTCTAAGATTTTAGTGAATAACTCGTCGACTGAAGAACCATTTGGATTGTTTGGTATTTCATTGTGATAAATTAATTCACCATTTTTGATAAGTTTGTTTAAATTTTCTGTCCCGAAGTCAGGGGGTATTTTTGCCCCCATGGCTAGGATGCATAACAGATATTCATTTTTTTTTGTTCTATCACCCCATTGACTTATTTTTGTTCTTCATTGGTGAGTTCTGGTTGTGCAAATTCTTCATCATCATTTTAATGATTGTGACTTCCAGTGAATACCATGATGAAATGTGTCTGATTAAGCTGAAAAGTGGGTTGGAATTTTGAATAGGTGTGATGAAATAATAAATTGATAACTTTGGTTTTAGCTCAAATAAGCTCGTGATGACTGATAAGGAGAGTAACTCAAAAAACTTATCTCAATATGATGATGATGTAACTCGAGACGATTTATTACAGAATTTGTTGCACATTATATAGATTTGGCTTAAACAAGCTCTGGACTATTGATGGGGAGGGTAACCCAAATAGGTTAATTGCGATATGGTTGTGATATAACTCAAAATGAATTATGAAAGGTTTTGTGTTGGTTGTGATTTGGATAATGTGATGGTGGAGAAAATAATGAGTGAACTAAAACAAGTCACCCAATATTAGTTTGATATAGTTGAGAACAAGCTATGAAGGATGTTTTGACAATTGACAATATGGGGAGAGAATGCTAGTCACTCAATATCAGTTGGATATTGCCGTAGACAAACTATGACAGATGTATTGTTGGCTGAAGAGAGCTAATGAAATTGGTGTGATGTTTTAGTCTAAGTTGTTGGATTGTTTAGATGTTGTCGTTTGGTATTGAATTAGTCAAGAACTAAATTTTTTTTTACTGGAACACAACTAGGGTTTGAAATTTTACAATGAACACATTGATATCAGCCAAGTTTTATGATAAAACAATTATAAACTATTTTGTATTCACACAACAAGCAATCATGCAGATCCAATTGTTTTGGCTTAGGAGGTAAATTCTTCAGGAATGATCATTGTTTCATGCAATCATACAAGTATGGTGTGGAACGATGGATGCAGGCTCTTATTACTCAAAAAAGTTACGTCCTCCGATATACCCTAGTCCTGATATACCTAATTCTGTACGGGAATGGAATTGGTATGGGGAACCCTTAGAGCACTAGAGGAGACTCACCAATTCTTACTTCCTGTTTCGGAGTGAATCACCATGTCCAAAACAATTTTTGTGAAAAGGTGGAAGGTGGTGGAGCAATGAATGTGTATGGTGTCCTTATAACTCCCCAAAGATTTATAGGGACAATGCACAGGCTTCGTTGTTACAACTATTTAGGCATTACTCACATATGCCACACAACAACATTACCTATAAGTGAAGAGCAGGGGCAAGGTAAATACCGAATGCTGTGATGAGACTAAGTCTCAAGGTGCAATGTAGATACAAATGTTGTTGGTGCGTGGTAGTCAATTCCACGTCACTAGTGTAGCTTTGGTGGTGATGAAATCCACCTCGACTACATGCAAAAATAAAATGATAAAGTGATTAAACACAAGGTTCTTTCCAACTTTAAATAAATCACTGGCGGAAAATGATGGCTTACCTAGACGTGCTATTTTTTTTGGTTTCAGCAATTTTCTTTGAATGGTGGTATTTTTGCGGGATTTTTTTGTTCTTATGTTTTTTTTGACAATATTCTAGTCACGCGGTCCTATAAAAAAAAAATTAGTAGTTATCCTACAAATAAAATATTAGAAAAGTGATCGTTGTTGTTTTTTATTTTTCAGATCGCTCGAAGGCATAGGAAAAGAGCATACACAACCAACGACAAAACAACTATTAATAATACAACGAAGGAAAATAATGATTGAAATGATAGTTAGAAAACAAATCTAGAGGATCCTACAATGTTAGAACAAGAAACTAAAAAATTGTGATCGTTTCTGATTTTCCAGATCGCTCAAAGGTGCAAGAAAAGAGCATAGGCAGATACATTTGGAATAGATTTTGTTTTTTTTCTTTTAAATGTTATTAATTATTGCAATTAATCATAATTGTGAAATAGCGATAATGACTATTTTCACAAAAAAGAAAAAGGACGAAAGAATAGTGTGAAAACGTTACCTAGAAGTGTTGTCATGGAAAATTGAAATGCAAGGCAAAAATAAATTAAAAAAAATGTTTAGCAGAGCTCGGGTGGCCTCACGTTTCTGATTTCCAAGATCATTTTTAAAGTGCAATGAAAGAGCATAAGTGTGAGGTTGTTATGTTAAAAAAAATAAAATAAAAATTAAAAAAAAACTACAATTTTTTTGTTGTTTTTGTTAAAAAGACAGGTGTTAGAAGAAATGAAACCAAAAAAAATTCTATAAGTCTAAATCAAAAAAATTATTTTTCCATTGCATATATGTTTTCAATACCTTTCCGTTAAAAAAGTGAAGTCATTCCGAGTTCGGGAGCAAAATTTATGGCTTCCGGAAGATGGGCTACAGTAGGCACTCTGAAATGAAAATTTTGAACGTGAGAAAAATACCCTGGAAGATTTTTATTTTTTTTGACTTCTGTACTTCACCTTAGAAGCTAAAATTTTACAGCAAGGTTAAAAAAGAATAGTAAATAGAAATAAAGAGTTAGATCACAAAATGATTAACTAAAATGAAAGAAAGGAAAATGATTAACTTCCTACAAAGCAATTATTTTAGCAAAAATAAATAAATAAACGTATTTTCCGAATTGGTTGTCCCATGATAGTAAGATGATAAGTTAATGACTAGTTCATTTGGTTCTGCAGATTACAAGTGAATAACAAAATCAGAACTAGGAACTATTTAAAATGTAACCTCTGTGACAACTGTGGGAGTGAATATTTCTGCTGTGATCCACAAGTATCTGGATCAGGGGATAGATGTCTATCTGCTAAACACCAAGTGCCGAGGATATCAAAGACATGATGAGCATCATAGTTTCATTGTTGCTATAACCTACAGATACACCACAAGAAACCACACAACAAAAATGCTACCCATAGCATGAAGGTTAACCAAAGAAGTCCATAAGGAACAGAAAAAGAGATAATAACAAACAATAATAAACAAAGAGCAGATAAAACCACTAATTGGGAAATTAATGGTAACAGTTCACAAGTAACCGGGTGTGCTAGAATGTAAGATCGAAAAAATGCACTACTAACAAGGAAGTAAAATACTAATAATCATACCTCCTGCTTTGCGTTCCCGTAGCGAACCTTGAAATGGGCTATGAAACTTGGATTGAACCTTGATTGTGTGATATGTAAGTGCTTTTCTTCAAGACAGAGCAATACCTTCCTGCAACAACGATCCTCTTACTTTATACTAGATAGAAAAAAAGGATTATGAGACTATTTAGATATTAAGACGAGGCAAAAGGATGTTCTTTGCTCAAAGGATGCAAGAACTTAGATAGGACATTCAATTTTATTCTGTGTCCTTAGAGGGGAGGGGTAATGTTGTATTTATAGCCTGGGGGAGTGATTAACTTAGAGAAATTTAAGTAATCATGGTTTGAAAAATGTGGGCAAGATTAGGTGAGTGGGGACCATGAAGAATGGGTGAGGATTTGATTTTGGATTTTTAATACATAAGTGGAGGATTTTAGGTGAGTGGGGACCACGAAGAGTGGGTGAGGATTTGAATTTGAATTTTTAATTCAATAGTAGAAAAATATGAAGAATAATGACATGTGGTGAGGATGGGGTTATTTGTTAGATTTTCAAATGGATAATTAATCAAATTATATTTGATTAATTCCAAGTGTATATTTGTGGGAAATGAGGAAGGGGAATTAATTGATTTAGGATAGATGTGAAATTAGGGTGTCTACAGTTCCCTTTGTTTAATCTTGCTACAGATATTTTTCATGTTAAACATGTATGGATTGGGTTGCCATAATTTCCTCTCCAATTTTGGAGTGAGAAATGTCTAGGTTCAATAGGAGATACCTTGGGTAAATACTTGTATATTGACCCTAAGACAACTGCATATTATTTTACCACATATGCTCACATTCTGGTAGATATGGATACTACTGTTGATTTTCCTACCTATATTGATCTCATTGTGGAGGACCAAATTTGGACACAAAATCTTGATTTTGAAGATTTCCCTTTCATATGCCGATTTTTTTTTTCTCTTGGTCACTTAGCTTCAGAATATCAGATGGGTAAAAAGCAAGTTAAAGGTAGATTGTCATGGTAGAAAGAATTCAGACCTAATCAACTGGTTGTCAACAGTTATTTCGATAGTGATTCAGAGGTTGAATCAAAGAACGAAGATGATGCTAGTTTGACGATTGTGTTGGTGATTCCTTCTCCTCCAGGTGGTAAGGTATCCCCCAAGCATTCTAACTTTAAGTCACTTCTTGTTGTATCTCACGAGGACAACGAATTTTGAAATCATCATTCCAGTTCAATCTTAGGAGAATATGGATCCAAATATTGGTGAAGATTGGATTAATGTGGGGAAGAAGAAGAACGGGAAAATTGTTTCTGATCCCCTTAAGATGCACTTAAGATCCCGTGGGAATGGGGTCTCAGGGATGAACTTGACGTTTGTTTTGATTTATTTTTATTCCGTTGTTTTGTTGATCTTTTAGGCCATTGGTAGAGGCAGCTTCACTAGAACTTCACTGATATATCTTTTTCTCTATTGTTAAATGTTGTTATAGGGGGGGGGTCCCCTCAACCCATTTTGACCATTAATCAAAAAATAATAATCCACAACTCATCAAAATTTTCTTTAAAGCTGGTAAGTATTATGCCATTCCTCATCGGGACTCGCCATTATTTTAAGTAGAATCTACTACCCTCGGTAAGCCCTGATTTGGAAAATTAGCAAGGACAAATAACTAAACGGTGGCCTTGGTGACGTCCCCTTATTTAACGAAACCGAAAAGCTAACCTTGGGACAGAAACAGCAAAACGGTTGCACTTAGAATTATCCAGATACGCACTCCACAGGTCATCCCTACCTACCAACCATTCTAAAATCCCCCAGTTATCTCGCAGCCAAACCCGCCATGAGTATTATATAATGCCCCTCCCCGCGCCCCTGTATTCGCAAACTGTCTTACTCTATCGATCGGTTTTGAAGATCCCCACGCCTCTCTAAAGTTTCCGTAATAACAGTATTTCCCCCAATCTAGGAGAACATGGGGAAATTTAGCTTGGTTATGGCCGTTATTCTGGTGTTGGCTCTGATGAGATCTTCCGTGGCCGCTCCAGAAGCATCGCCCAAAACCGCACCGCCAGCGAAAGCACCTCTTATATCGGTAGATGAATTGAGCCCCATCTCGTCCGCTGTTTTCTCTCCCTCAGACGAAGGTATGACCGGTACCATGACAGCTCCTGCTACTGCTCCTATTAACGAAGAGGATAATCTTTCGAATGCTTCTACCACCGCCATACACAGCATAGCTTTCTTCTTCGCCGCCTTTTTTGGGAAGTGCCGTTTTACTTCTCTAATTATTCATTGCATCGACATCTTTCTTGTTCGTGAATTTGGTGGTTTAAGAACTGCATAATTGTGCTCCGGAGCAGCAGTTTGTTCAAAGGCAGTGGTAGGAGATTGAATTCATTCGTTTGGTAGCACAGCTGCTAGAGCAATTGTTTTCATCAAGATATTCTTGTTTTCATCAATTATTTTCCCATATTGACTCTGTTTTTCGGTTAGCCGAGAGGAAACCATCCGTGTTATTTCAATAACACGGTTGATTTCTGAGAGTCCCGTGCGTCTATTGTAGTTTCTACCACCTGGAAAAAAAATAACTATTTTTCTATTTTATTAAGAACTATTAGCTGATTTCTAGTTTATGAGGTTTGATAACATTCAACTCACGTTAATCTGTACGTCTAATTCTGCATGATGGGTAGTTAACCCATTGAAACGTACAGCCTACGACAACAATTGTTCAGAATTCTATTAAACTAGCAATCACACGGAAACTATGATTACGTCCCAGGTGTGTCAAAGAAGTTAAACATGAGAGAGCAAAACATTGGAGCAGGAGGAGGGGTAATGAAGAAGGTGGATGAAGGAGCAGAAGTGCATGGGTGTGGAAAATGTTGAGGAAACTTATATGAAACACTTCATTCTTATAATTAGGAACATATGAACCATTTGCCACTTTTTTTTTTTTGGTATTGTTTGAAAAAGAAAGGGGGTGCGGTGCACATATCACTAAGGCAACATACATTGGAAATATCTATGAAAGCAAGCCTTAGTGGAATGATACTTCCAATGCTAATAGTTTCTTATTGCAATGTCACACATTGTGATTTATGAGTGGTTAGAACACACATAAATGTAAGGGTAGTTCACTTGCACATGTCCCAAGAAACTTTAGAAATACATAAATATGGAGTGGACTTGACATCCTGTGGAGTTGATGTAGTAGCTGAATTTGACAACCACAAAACATGTCTAGTCAAGTCATTTTCCCACATTTTTAGACCATTATCTTATGCCATTCTCCACACACTTGCAAACAACAATAGATATCAGCCATAAGACTTTTCCTTGTCGATTTGTAGTTAACACCGTCTCCTCAACATTCCAGGTTCGTAACACTACTCATTAAATTTGAAGCCTTGCCATGTGTATATATATTAGAAAGGTTCAAGAATACCACTCTTTTGTCAACTATACTGGTTCTACCAATGTTCTTTGTGATCTTTGAATACATGACCTAGAACTAATTTCTTATGGCAATTTCCTTTTTGACCTAGCCACAAAATAGAGGATAGTGCTAACTAGTCATTCAGTGACACCTATTTTTGTCTTGCATGAAGCTAGTTGGCCTCACCACAAAGTATTTTTTTTCACTTCTTGTAAATAGAGAAGATTGCAAATGTTTGAATTCAAAACTCTATATATGTTATAAATAAAAATTCTATAACATTTAGGGTTCCTTTTGTCGCTGATTTCATGCATATTTGTGATTATAGTTTCTCTTTAGTTATTAAGTAAGTGATTAATGTTTCTCTCTTCATCGGTCCTAATGACACCATCCATCAATGACCACTACAAAAAAACCCTTGAACTTCTATTTTCACAACCAGTGAGACTCCCATTTGGAAACTCTATTGGTACAAATAATGTTTGAGGCATTTGAAAATGAAAACATAAATTTTTTTGGGTGCTTTTGGATTCTCTTCTGATGCTCAGCCTCATCCCAAGTTATAAACATGGAATATTGTATGTTGAATAATATATTTTGTCTCATCGGTTGGAAGATTATAATTCAGTTGATCAATCTCAAAATTATGATTTTGTTTATGTTACTTGTTTGATATTTATTTGTTTTTCATGAGAGTATGGATCGCGAATTTGGTAGGGGGAGATGTTATGTCAACATATTCATCACCAAATTGAAATGAAAATGAAAACAATGGAGCATTCATGTCATGTCTAAGCAGGAGATGTTTACAAAAAATTACATTAAGAGGCTCATCATCTTCAACATCTTGCCATATCGGTAATCTATAATTCCTCGCTAGGCTTTTCTCTTTAGAATTTGTAGTATACAAAATCAAGCATGCCCATACCATATGTTGTGATTATCTAAGAGAGGATGGAAGCATGTCGTGATTTTAATGTAATGATTGATACAACACGGGTGGGAGATATTTATGCATAGTGAAGGACTAAGCTACAACTGCTTATCCTCTACCTCGCGCACCCCCCATATTTGCAATCAATGATCTTATGAAATTAGATGTGTTTATTATTATTATTTTTCCTTTTAATATTTCCATTTTGGCTAGCCATACTCTCCCTTGTGATCCACTATTTTAAAGATTATAATTAATTCACAACAAGTTTGTTAGATTTTAATAATTAATATAAACGATTATCCTATTTAAAACAATGTTTGTTCAGTATTAAATATATCTTAATTATCAACAACCTACAAAGACTACCTTTATTAATGGATTTGTAAATGTTGGATATTTTTTTTGTAATTATGATATTATGTGCATACTGAGAATAAAGTTTGACACATATTGTAAGCATCATAATACAATTGATAAATTTAAATATTATTAGTAAAATATATGATGCCAACATCAGAACATATAAGATATTAACTCTTAACACCTTATATTAAATATTTCTTAATTGTCGTCAACCTAGAAATCCTGCGGCCTTTTTAATGGATTTGTAACTTTTTGGGATTGCTAGAGATACATTGTAATGTAGTTTAATAATATAATCGTTTAACTATTACAAACCAAACTATTATGTAAACGTAATTACAATAGAAAACACATTAACAAAAATAAATATGGTGGAGTAATAATAAATTTTTACACATAGTGTAAGTGTCACAAAAAATCTGAAAACTGTAAATATTATCAATAAAATATAGGTCACATACATTAGAATATATGCCACATTGATTTTTGACATACAACCAATCAAAAAAATATTCTTCTTATACCAGAATTTAGAAACACAAAATGTCAGAGAAATAATCAAAATAGAAACTTTAGTGTTGCTAAAATATTTGGAATAAAGATCATGTTTACGTATATGAAAACTACCCCAAAGAACTTGTACATATGTATTTATTCCCACAAAGTATTGAAGGAATAACAAAAACGTAAAAAAATTAAAATGTGTTACTTTAGAAAGTAATAAAACTATAGATGTTATAATAATATAAATAAAAAATAGTCGCCCATCATTGATGGAAGAAGGGACATGTCAAATTTAAGTCCCTTACCTAAAATTTAGAGAGTCACAAGTTCAAAAAATCATATAATTAATATTTAGACCAGATATTATTCTTCGATCCACCTGGTTTTAAGGATCGTTGCAATTTATTTGTATTTAGGTTAGAAGGATGTCGAGTAGTTGGTTTAACCATATTTCATTATCTTATAGAATGTCATTATTTCCATTATATTTCTATTTATGTTTTATGTATATGCCTACCATCTGTTTCAATTCATGTCCAAACTACATAAGTCTAATATGGCATATATACATTTAACAGTTTAGAAAGGGTGAGGTGACATGTACCAAGTAGAGGCTTATAACATAAGAATTATGAAATATTTATCTTTCTGGAAATATTTTAATCTATGGTTAGTAATTTTTTGTGCTGAATTTTTCTTCCAAACACGAATCTCACATTAAATGCAACCTCTAAATATTGATGACCACCGCTTCTATGTTGACATTCTCTATAGAATACACATGTCCTAACTTCCCTATAAAATTTGCGAATACCCATTATGAAAGCAAAACTTCCAATTATCAATGGATAACCCTATATGGAAGGGCAATACGTTGCATAATTTTGGTGTTATTGGCTAATTTTTTAATTGGATAAGGTAAGAAGTTGGTTTTGAGGGGACTAAAAAACCCAAAAATGAAAACGAGAAAAAGATTTTATAATGAAGAAAAAAAGAAACAACCTCTACCAGCGGCCAAAAGAGACTATGAAAGCACCTACACATCTGAAAAATAAACCATGTCCAAAACAATGAAGGCTAGGTCAAGGAGACTTCACCCCAAAATGAATCAATAAACTAACCGAGAAAAACTTTGTACAACCCAAGCAAACCAAGATAAGTTTTTGGGTTGAACCCTGATCCATCCATCCCCATCCATCAAGGGATCCCCTGACCCCATCATCATTCCTCCATGCATCATCCCATCTTCCTTCCCGAGATGAACTTTGATCTTGCCCTCCCTATTTTTTTATTGGCTAATGATTACTTAAATAAATGTTTAATTATTCTCAAAACAATACATCATTGAAATAAATATGTATGGTATTTAAAGATATCCACTATTATCTAGTTGAATGTATGGCTTAATCTTTTTTTTCATATGTTTTCTAAATAATCCATTATGATTACAAAAACGTGAGATATTTAGAGAGTCACAAGTTTGAAACACCATAAAATCAATATGGTGAAAGATTGTTCTTTGATCCAACTAGTTTTAAGGATCGTTGCAATATTTATTTTGTATTGAGGTGGGTAGGAAACCAAGTAGTTGTAGTAACCACATTTCATAATGTTATGGAATTACGTTATATCCATTATATTCAATTTATTTTTTTAAGTATATTCCTGCCATATTTTTCAATCGATGGCCAAAATACATGAATATGATGTGAAATATACATAATAGTCTAAAAAGGGTGGGATGTCATGTACTAAGTAGAGGCCTATAGAGTAATAATTTTGAAAATTATATCTTTCGTGGAATACTTTGATTTGGGGAAACTAATTTTTTGGTGGCCTCTTCTTCCAAACTAGAATATTGCATTCAATGTAACCAACAATATTGATGATCACCTCTTCTATGCTCAAATTATCTAGAAAACCACCACTAACATGTATCGATGAATCACCCTATATAGAAGGGAAACACATTGCATATTGGCTTTATTGGCTAGTGATTAGTGCAATAAATTTTTATTGTTTCTGATACTATATATCGTTAGAGGACATATATGTTATTTAAATATTTTTACTATTTTCTATTTTAATGTATGACTCAACCCCTTTTTTATGTTTACTAAATACTCTATCTCAATCACTAAAAAGTGAGAATGCCACATAAATAGTTAATTAGATGGAAAGCATATAAATTTGAGCGACATGCTGAAAAATAATAATTAGGGGAGGTATTTATGATAAAAGATTAGTTTTGTCGCAATATTTTCCCAAGATTGTATGAATTCAAGGTCTTGAGATATTGGTGAGTTACAAGTTGTTTGTAATCGTCATCCCAAGTTCCATTCGCCATTGAGTTCATTGGATGATTTCATTACGTGGTCATGTGGACACCTTGAGGTAGGGGACGAAGTTCTCCATATGGACCAAGTAGAAGATGGTAGAGCACTTTGAATGCGGATCACTCAGAAAACATTAAGGACCCAAGCCCACCCCCATGTCCCACTTAGAGAAAATTCTCCTCCACCACTCTAGTTCATAGGTCTGCTATAATAAAAGCATTTACCATCCAAAGTTTGAACTCAAGGTATTTTCTTATTAGTGAGTTACAATTAGTTTGTAATCATCAACCCAAGTTCCATTGCCACTAAGTTCATTAGATGCTTTCAATAAGCGACCATGGGAAAACCTTGAGGTAGGGGTCGAAATTCTCCATATGGACCAAGCGGAACATAACGGGGCTCTTCGAATGTGGATCGCTTCTCAAACATTAAGGACCCAAGCTCACTCGCATGTCCCACTTTGAGAAAGTGCTCCTCCACCACTCTAATTCATAGGTATGGTATAATAAAAGTGTTTACCATCACAAGTTTGATTGGATTAGGACTATTGTAGAAGGAATTCGATGGCTGAGGCTCGAAACTCTAATGGTGGCATATGAAATGCTGAAAGTAGGCATGGAAAAGAGCCCGAGGTGGAAAATAATAGGGGGTGAATCTTGTAAATGGTAGGATAGATGTAAACATGGTCAGCTATTTCCTTTCCCTTTACAAGGAGGATCAACTCAAATACATCAATATTTTTTTAGCTAGGAGTTTTGTCTCTCATAGTAGGGAATCTTGAAAAATTAAAAATGGGTCGCGCCCTTGTGAATTCAAACAAGTTCATTGTTCTATGTAGTGCCCACTTCCCTTCGATACCTTGTGATATTTATCCTAATACTACTAACTATATTATGGACATTGTTATAGTTTGATTTAGTATGATGTTAGATGTTAGATCATGGTTTATTGTGGACTTTGATTCATATGTTGTGCATGATGATTATTGGAAAAATTTTATATATTGATGTTGATATACTGTTTGACATGATTATATTATAGATGTGGTTCAAACATGTGATATTTGGAAATTTTGAGTAGACCTAGAAAGTGAAATTAATTTGATGATCATATAGTTGTTGATAAAACTACAAATGATATTGTTATTTTCCTTGATGATATTGTGATTCATAATTATTTATGGTTTTGGAATTATATTTATATTCATTTCAGATGTTCTGATGCGGCCACGAGGCCTAAGGAGGTATTTGTATTTTTCAGGTTAAAAATATCACAAAAAACATCGGCGAATACCAACCACATTAGAATTCTAGGTGAGTTCAACAAGGTCACCATGGAAACTTGTATTTTTTTGTGTGTGTTGGATTTTGTTAGGGATTCCCATGGGGGGAATCACCTTCGAATGTGACCAAGGGAATTTATGTTTTCTTTTATTTGGTCTTTTATTAATGTTGTATGTGTTTTTATAAGTGATGCGTTTTCCCTTTTCGTTATTTAATTGAATTGTGATTTGAGAATGTAATTAATACAGTTGCTGGTCTTGGTGTAACTGTTTTAAGAGATGTGTAAGTGACGTGTAAGTTAATTTTAGAGTATGAAACACTCCACCTTCTTGGAAATTCAAATTTTTCCTTGGAGGCTTGTGGGAAAATTTAAACTTGTCCCATACCTCTTAAATTTATTTACCAACCATACCTGTGGTTAAAGAGTTGAATTTATACTTTCATTATACATTTTTGTAAGTCAAGTTTTAACTTTTAATTGCATGTTTCTTACATGTTTTAATTTTAGTCCTTTGGAGTGTGGGCTTGTTCTGGAGTGTGTAAGTAATCTGTCATATTATTCACCCACCTATTTAATATGCCTTGGAGAATGAAGTTGACTTGGGTGTTGGAGTTGAGGATGTGTGATGTGGCATCCTACATGGATCCACCTCATCCTCTTCTCTTCCCTCTTCTATATATTTAAATTCCCATGATTTTTTTTGGGTTACTTCACTGTAATGTTTCATTCTTGGGTGGATTATTTTTTTGTTTGAGAGCTCTTGCTTTGGAGGGTTTTGAATATTGTTGAATGCTTGTGCTTAGAGGGTATTTTAGATTTCTTGCATTGGAATAAAGCTTGTTATTTTTCAACTTGGAACAACTCCATCATGGAAAGGTAAGAGCTTGGCTCTTGTTATGCTCTTCTTTCATTTGTATGCTTATGTGAATGGTTGAGTGTGTGAATATGTTATTTTATTCATTGGCTAGTTGGGTAGATGGCCTAGGAAAGATGTAGGAGAAGAATATGTAGATTCTTGTGAGGATACATAAGTGTTATGGGGAGGTATAATTGTGGAGGGAGTTGGGATTTAGGTTCCACCTTACAAAAAAAATATCTTGCATTTATTTACTCGATATGGGGTGCCATAAGAGCCTGGGGAGGCATAAGGAAATGGGAGGAATAAGAGGTACTTGGGGGAGGCATAAGGGCATGTTAGGGTTTTAAAATGACATGTTTTGGCTGTTTGTTCTCAGGTGGTGATACCCATTTCCCCTTGGGAGGCATAAGAAACAACCCCATAGTCTCTTGCTCCTTTGGCTTGCATGAGGAAGCCTGAGTGTTGTTTGTTGTCTTTTATCTGTGGTTACAAATTGTAGTTTTTTTCTGGACTGTGTTTTAAATATGAATTTGTATATGTGTTCTGGAAGTCTATTGTTTCCATGAGTTGAAACAAATTTCCTATTACATTGTGGTTGGGGCTCTAGGGCCAATGAAGAAGGATGGATTCTCCTTTTCATTAGATGTCTTTGTTGAGTGCACAGTGTTTCTCTTCTCCCTGCTTTTATCGTGATCAAACTAGAAAATGGAGGTTCTTCACGTTGCTGTAATGGAGCAAAGGAAAAAGACAAAATTTGATAGTCCTTGTTGAGATTATTTCTTATTATAAACTTTTCCCACTTTGAAGTGGATGACATTGTATATTATCTGTGATGGAAAGGCTACATTGTTTAAGTTGTGAAAGTAGTTGTGATTATGGAAGAATATATCTTGTATTTAGTTTTGTGAATAGAAAAGACTGATATGTATTCTGTATGTTATATTCGAAAAATAAATGGGAAAGAAGTTGTAAAAGATTCATTTGAATTAATGAAATTTGTGCACCTTACTCTAATGATTTTGTTTTCATTGGAAATATACGTTTGAAATATATTATAAAAGTTGTGGTTGGAAAATTGAAAAGTAAATGTTAGTGTGAAATCACATCACCCCCAAATGAGTTATGGATCTACTTTTCTAAGGTAGAATCATCGAGTGTGATTGCATAACATTGAAGTTTCCCCAAGGTGTGGGACCTTGCAAAAATGGAAAAGCTCTCCAGATTAAAGGTTGGTTTCTTATTCCTATATTTAGATGCACACGTGAGGATTTGCAAAGGATCTATTTCTATACCTGATGTAAAACTTGCTAAGGAGACAAGGGTAAAAGAGTATAAGAAATAAGAAATAACTAGACTACCAGGTGATGCGCCAAAGGAATGATGAATACTTATTTTTCCAATAGACACAAACCAAACAAAATGCATACCATAAACAATCATAGATAGCCAAATCTGTAATCAGAGACCAAATGAAAGCATAAGAGACAATAAATGATCTAAGATCGATCACAAACGTGTTTTATTACTCTTTGGATTGGTACAGTTCATTACAAAATAACCAAAAGGAAAAAACGTATTACAATTTTAATGGAAGGCCTTAACCCCAAAAATCCCTTTGCTAGGAGGAGAAGGGAGCCTGGAAAACAAAGAATGTCCAACCCTTTACAGTGAATCTCTCCTCTGTATTTATAGATTTGATCAGATAGAAGGAAGAGAGAGAGAAGCGGGAAAAGTAGTTTGAAGCTCAACTACCATTGTTAAAGCCTCTAATAGAATATTCCCCCAAATCCATCTTTACTGCATCAATCCCTAGTTTGGAACCTTGAAGGAAGAGGAAACTACAAAACAAATCAAATCTAATCTGGTTGTTGAGGAAAGAAGATCCTGCATTAAAAGCTCGAGGATGTTTCCGCCATTTTCCCTCACCTAACCTCCTCAAAAATAAAGTGTCAGACCTCCATGGCATGGGTGAGGCTGAGATCTTTCCAATGGTGTCAAATTAAAAATATTTCAAGCCCTGAGTCGAAAGATATGCCCCTTCAAAGTTTGTATCGGGTCTGTACAGATGGGCGGGAAAACAATTTGAAAAATGGGTCCCAGTTTTGATATGGGACACGTGGTAGGTAGATTAGAGAAAAAATCAGGCTTATCGGTCCGGAATTTATCTTTTTTCCCTATTGTGAAAAAACTGTGAAACTCAAAAAACTCTCGTAGCCCCACATCTCCGCCTGGACACGTGGCTCCTTCTGGTTGGCTGGGGAATGCTCTTCCATCTTTGTCTTAGTGCCTTTTGAATGAAAGGAAAATTTTCACTTTTTCATTCAAATCCCCGCTTTGGCTTTGACTCAGGTTCAAACGCTGACTTTTTCCTTTGGGCGGAGTTGCGGGTCATTTTACAACTATTACCCCTTTTGAAACAATAAGGGGAAAAGTACCAACTTGTCCCCCAATGGCCCAATTTTCCTTGATACACGTGACAGTATGGCACTTGTTTGAAAACCTTTTCTCTATTCAACCCTTGGATCAGCACCATTAAGACACTTGGCAGCCTCCGCATACTGGGCTTATGCATTGACTATTCAACCGATTCCACCCCTTTTGATATAAGACATGGAGGAACTGCGCTTGCTTGAAAACCTGGCCCAAAGTTTGTCCTTTGGAGGAGCGTCGAGTTGAAACTCTTCAGCCTCCGCTGATCTATGGACTTTTTAACAGTCCCTCTTACTTTTGAACTCTGGGCTATGTGGCGAGCTATGCGCTCATTTAGGTCTCCACCTTTGGACCAACTCTTGGAAATGCGTCATGATGACACTTGGCACTCTCTGCTTGCACTTTTATACTTAGCCAATTTTGATGCCCACCCTTTCCGCCTTTGACTTTCTTTGACCATTTGACCCTTCCTTCATTCCGGCCTGGCACATGTGGAGATGCGGCACTTGTTTGAACCTCTCTTTTTGGATTAATTTTTGGAGAAGTGCCGTTATGATACATGGATCTCTCCACTGGCTCTCTCCATACTTAGTCAATTTTGGACCTTTTCTTGAACTATTTCAAGCCCGAAAACTTTGAATCTTCATCATTTTTTCCCTTTCTTGCTCCAGGCTTCTTTGCGGCATTTCCCCTTCTTGTTTGACCCTACAATTCCATCATTGAGTATATATGTAGCTTACAAAATAAATTTAAGGAATGAAATGGCTTGACAGAGTCGTTTCTTCCCACATAGGGTTGTTTCTTCTCTCTCATCCTCTCTCACTCCATTTATAAGTCTTTCTACTACCTGTTTACAAGATCTAAATGAGTTTTTATCAATTTCTTTCTATGAATGGTAATGGCTGATCCAATATTTTTCCTAGGGTGTGAAATATGGATAACAGTAAATATGCATGAAAAAATGTTATACTGCTTTGTTCTTTTTAAATGCATGATTCACAAATCAGAACTGTATGGTGGATTTTGAATACTTGAATTGAAAAAAAAAAACCAACTTCATATGTTAGATTGGATTGGGAATAAATTTCATATATAAAGTTGGTAAAGGAACCCTGGATCTATTTAAGATCAAGTATAAACTCCATCTCTTATTTCACTGTATACTTGCAAAATTTTATCAAAAATTATGGAGACAACCCTGCAACATTGAAAAGATAAATTGAAATACCAATGGAACTTGTGGGATCAAAATGATCCCAATAAAAAAAAAATACTTGAGGAATTTCCATAGAACCTTTCAATTTGGGCTCAAACAGTTTCACAGTCATTGTTGTCAAATTGGAAAATTTTCGAAATATAAATCAACCAACCAGCTTAACCCTTGTAATCTATCCAAAAATATTCCAAGAAAATTCCTCCATGACATATTTGGCATGTTGAGAAGGAATTATGGAAAATTCAGATAAATTTAATAAGTTGAACAATCCAGTTCACATTTTAAGTGATAGAAATACGTTTTATCAAAATTGAACCATCAAAATTCATCAAAATTTAAATCTTAACATTCCTTTACAAAGAGGGCTTTGAGATATTTCCAAAAAGTCCTCATTTGCCAAAAACAAAGCTCCCAATCGAAAGTTATGGCCTTTTGAAGTTCCACTTCATTTTAGCTTCAAATATTTTCTAACTGTCAAATTTAATTAATAAAATATTGTTGGGCGGATCTGTGAGCTAAATTCTTCATTTTTTTTTGCTATTTTCCCAAAAAATCTTAAATCATGAAGTTCCCCACCACTCCGCTAACCCACAAACATACTTGTTGATCAAAACCATCTAAGTTCTAAAAAAGAAATTTGGGAAAAATTTCTACATTTCCCACGCATCCCGGATAGGCCTGCAACCAATCACATGCTGCCAGATGGATTAACGAGGCTCTATCAGAGGCACAAAATCCCTTTTAACCTTAGCACTTGTAAAATTAAAATTTGGAAACTTTTGCTAGTTTCCTTCGCACGGCCCCTCCATCACACCGCCAATCAGGATCTGCCACATTGCATTGCGAGGCGTCCGCGGAGGCGCAGGTGAATTTTACCCTTTTCACCCTTCTAGGTGTTAAAATTATTTTATCCTCACTTCCCTTCTTTCCCTACATTTTCTTAGGAGGTTCCACGTATCCCTTACGGACTTGCAGACTTGTGGGCGCGCGGGTGCAAAGGTGGCTTTTCGCTCCAAGCAGGAAAAATTCCAAAATGTCTCCCACGGCTCCGCTGGCCCACGTCTACGATGAGATTTCATCCTCAGCTCCACCAACCGAACTCCTCCTCCAGGAAAAATTTCTCCCCGCAGCCTGTAGACCCACCCCTAGGGAAACATTCCTCTCCTAGGCCCGCCGACCCACCTTGGGAATATTTTCCTCCCAAGGTCCGCCAACCCATAACTTTTGAAATACAGGGAGTTAGGAGGACTTATTTATATCAATGGAAAGGTGAGAAAATTTCCTATCTAATGGGAATTTTTTTAGAAGGTTTCAAGTGCATTAATTTTGATAAAAATTAGGTTGAATCACTTAAGCCTATCAGAGGGTGGGAGAGTGAGAAATTGCCCTCTTAATCCTAATGATTATTCTAACCCTGAGTTTTGACCCTGTAAATTTAATAATTGTTGTAATGGGAAAACTATGGGCTAATATTTTTATTTGGCCTCTTAACCTTTCTTGTGGCAACTGTTGTTTTGTAACCTGGTAGTAGACACTTTTATACAAAAACTAATTATCCCATATTTTTTTTGACTAATCCTAGGTTGTTCTTGAGTCTCAAGTGGGTTGTTTTAGTAGGCATTACACTTGGTATCAGAGAAAAGGTTCAAAATCTTGTACCCTTGGGCACACTAGAAAACTTGAGACATGAACTATAAACCTAGCACACTTTTAAAATTAGAAAACAACCCTTTTTGAAAAATTTCATATTTTAGTAAACATGGAAACTAAAGAAAACTTAGAAAGATGAACTAACTCTCACCTTAGTCGGTGCTTATAGGCATAGATGGGATGAGGGGTCCTTCCACATAGAATTAGACTTGCCACCACTAGATCATGCTGTAGCAACCATGTTACCACATATTTTACAGACACTCAAGGATGTTAATGCCACTTTATGAAGAGGGTCCATGGGAACATGTACTGCTAGACATGATAGAGATACATCAGATGAGGCTTGAGCACATTCTCGACACAGTGATGATCACAGAGAAGAGAACTCCAATGTGGATTCAGCCAGAGTAGAGTCACCACAGAGGGGATAGGGAGACTAGGTTTCAGGACATAGAGATAGGTCTCGGAGCCCTAGGCTTAGGGATGAGCATGCAGAGAGGCCTACGGGTCACCAAACCACCGCTGTAGACTATATCAGGGAGATCCTGAAGCTTGAGCCATCACATTTTTTAGGTGACACAGGTGGTTTTCAAACAAAGGCCTGGATAGTGAGCTTGAGTGGTTGCTTCAAGATTTTTCCCTTGTTCTAGCAACATGAAAGCTCATGTTGCGATCCATTTTCTGAGGGATGGATCTGGTGTTTAGTGGAGGACCGAGGAGCAAAAGCTCCATATTAATTTAGAGTCAATCACTTGGGAGCTCTTTGAGGAGTGATTTAGGAGCATATATTTGTCATGAAGGTTCATCCAGTGTAGAGGATAGATGAGTTCAATGACCTTGGACAAGAATCTCTTATAGTAGCTGAGTACGAGAGAAGATTTTTGGACCTACTCCAGTAAGTTGAGTACATGTAGGATGAGTAGGTGTGGATCTATAGGTTCATCTCGGGGCCTGAACCTTGACATTAGAGGTGTGGTTTAGATCCATTTCCCACAAAGATTAGATGAGGCCATCGAGAAGGCATACATAGCAGAGGAGACTGGGGGAAAGACCCAATAAGCTAGGGACTAAGTCTGGAGCCGCATCTAGTAGATGCAAGACAACAAATCTGAGGGGGTCATCTCCTCCTCCTCGTGGTGAAAGTGGTTCATCTCATCCCTCTTTTAGACCACAATAGCAGCAGTAGTAGTCCCACCCACTTTACAGACCTCCATAGAGATTTTATGCACAGAGGGGCCGGAGTATGGGGCCTTTTCATAAGGGTCCCACTATGACATAGGGAGCACCTAGATCTCAGTTAGTAGGAGATCTGCCATCAAAGACCTCAGCTATCCATAGCCGGGTCATTAGGATCCACATCACATCCCTCTAGAGTACCAACTAGAGTTTCTACTTAGGGGAGAGGATTAGGTGGTTGTTTTGGGTGTGGTGTTACTGGAAATTTTTGGAAAGACTACCCATAGTACCCTAATAATAGGGATAAGACATAGATCTCAGAGCCTACTGTTGGTGACGTAGGGTGCAGTCATAAGATCTATGCAGCGGTCGAGAACCACTAGATTGAGCATTAAAGTATAGTTATTGAGACCACATGTAGCATCAGTCATGTTCGTACCACCGTTTTATATGATTCTAGTTCTTATGATTCTTTTATTACACCATCATTAGTAGAGTGATGCAAGCTGGTGGTAGTTAGGTAGGGTCATATTTGGGATGTTGAGATTGATTCTAGAGCCAAGATATCTGTAGAATCCTTATTCGAGGAGTGTGTAGTAGATTTGGGACCTTTCACCACTACCTCAAATCTTTGTATCCTTATGTTGGGCTCTTATGGTGACATCTTGGGCATGTATTGCTTGTCTGCACATAGAGTCTAGAGTGGATTGTTACCACAAGATCATATCTTGTATAGATGATCTAGGAGTTGAGGCAGCGATAGCGGGGATTAGGAGACCCGTTCCTATTTGCACCATCTCAACTATGTAGCTTAAGCGGTGTGTGTGACGGGGTTTCGAGATGTATGTGGTTACAATTAGTGACCGATCAGAGAATGGGTCTAGTGAACCATCACTAGATGACTATCCCATTTTGAGAGAGTTTTATGATGTATTTCCAAGGGAGCTACTGGGGTTACCACCCTAATGTGAGATAGATTTTCATATAGATCTGGTTCCGGGAGTAGATCCTATCTCATGAGCACCTTAATGGATGACTACCCCTGAGTGAGCTATGAGCTCAAGTTACAACTTGACGGCCTTCTGGAGAAAGGTCTAATTCGTCCTAGTGCATCCCCTTGAGGTGAACTAGTGATATTTTTAAAGAAGGAAGGATCCTTGCGGTTGTGTATTGATTACCACTAGCTGAACAAAGTAATGATCAAGAATCGTTATCCCCTTCCAAGAATTCGTGATTTCTTTGATCAGATGAAGGGGCTCACAATTTTCTCAAAGATAGATCTTAAGTCAGGCTACCACCAGTTGAATATTTCGGAGGTATATATTCATAAGACCACCTTCTGTACAAGATATTGCCACTATGAGTTCACAATGGTACCTTTTGATTTGACGAAAGCCCCCGTAGTTTTAATGAGTTTGATGAATGGGGTATTCAGGACCTTCTTAGATCACTTTTTCTCATCTACCTTGATGACATTCTGATCTACTCATGTATGCGTAAGGAGCATGAGGGGAACCTTTTCCAGGTTCTTGAGTGTCTTCGTGAGTAGCAAATTTATGGGAGCTTAGAGAAGTGTGCATTATTTTAGACAGAGGTACAATATCTATGCCACATCATTTCTGGGGAAGGTATCGCTACTGATCCTTCCAATATTAGAGCTATTATGGATTAACCAACACCCACTACTGTGACAAAGGTGTTTAGATTTATGGGATTAAAAGGGTATTATAGGATATTTGTTTAAGATTTCTGTCAGATTATGAATCCCATCACTTCCCTTCAACAGAAAGGGAAGAAGTTTTTTTGGTCAGTTATATGTGAGTAGGCCTTCAGGACACTAAATGAGTGCCTCATGACAACTCCTATTCTTCCAGTGCCAGATCCTCATGGTGAGTTTTTTCATATGCATGGATTCTTCATTAGTGAGGATTGGAGGTGTGTTGATGCAAGAGGGAAGAGTAGTTGCTTCTGAGTCTCACAAACTCAAATCTTATGAGCTCAGTTATCTGACTTGTGATCTTGATCTTGCATAAGTAGTTCATGCTTTGGTTTGATGGAGGAACTTTCTTCTTTTTTGGAGATTGAGACTCAAGACACATCACTTGAGTCTTCAGCTACCTCTTCATGTAGCCCAATCTCAACACTCGCCAACGATGTTGGATGGAGTTGTCTTTATGAGTATGATATGGAGATAGAGCATGTTAAAGGGAAGGATAATGTGGTTTCAGATGCTCTTAGTAGACGAAGACATGTGGCTATGGCAACCTTAGTGAGCATAGTATTTATGGAGTAAGATTCTACAACAGCTTCCTCATGACATCTTCTACATTACAGCCAAAGAAGAGATCAAGTCTCAGAGACCCCTTGAGGGTAATTTCAATGATTTTTCTTTAGAGTCAAATGGTCTTCTTAGGCACAGAGGTCATGGATTTATGTTCCCAGAGATGGAGGCTTGAAGCAAGACATCTTGGCAGAGGCACATCGTACACCCTATTCATCCCATCCCGAGGTGAAGAAGATGCATGCCACCTTGAGACAATTATTTATCTAGAGGGGACTTTGTAGATACATGGCTTAGTTGTTGTCATGCTCTTTAGAGTGCTAAAAAGTGAAGGCCGAGCATCAACATCCAGCTGATCCTTCTCTATACTCATGTAATACCAGAAATGGAAGTGGGACACCATTTCCATGGACTTCACTGTTGGGTTACCGATGTTGAGATACCACTATGACGCCATCATGGTCACGATGGATAAATTGACAAAAGTGACTCATTTTTCTGTGGTAAAGACCACTTATACAGCTAAAGTAGTGGCACGTGTATATCTTGATGAGATTGATTAGGTCCATGTGTAGTGGGACAGATATTATGAGACTACAGCTACATGGGAGGATGCTTCAATGCTACGAGTTCAGTTCCCACATCTGTTCCAGTGACTTTTAGGAGGAATTCAAGTCTAAGGGGAGGGTGATGTAGTTCCTCGCTTCCCTTCAACACCTTGTGATATTGATCGTGATATTGTTGACTATATTATCGACATTGTTATAATTTGATTTAGTATGATGTTAGAAGTTAGATTGTAGTTTATTATGGACTTTGATTCATATGTGGTGCATGATGATTATTGGAAAATTTTTATATATTGATGTTGATATACTATTTTACATGGTTATATTATAGATGTGGTTCAAACATGTGATACTCGGATATTTTTAGTAGACCTAGAAAGTGGAATTAATTTGATGATCATATAGTTGTTGATAAAACTGCAAATGGTATTGTTGTTTGCCTTGATGATGTTGTCATTCATATGTATATATGGTTTTGGAATTATATTTATATTCATTTTGGATGTTCTGATGCAGCAATGAGGCCGAAGGAGCTATTTGTATTTTGTAGGTTAAAAATATCACAACAAACATTGAGGGATTGGAGACCAACCACACTGGAATTCTAGATGAATTCAACAAGGTCACCATGGCAACTTGTATTTTTTTATATGTGTTGGATTTTGTTAGGGATTCCCATGGGGGGAATCACCTTCGAATGTGACCAAGGGACTTTATGATTTTCTTTTATTTGGTCTTTTTATTAATGCTGTATGTGTTTTATAAGTGATGTGTTTTCCATTTTCATTATTTAATTAAATTTTGATTTGAGAATGTAAATAATAGAGTTATTGGTCTTGGTTTAAGTGTTGTAAGATATGTGTAAGTGATGTGTAAGTTTATTTTAGAGTATGAAACACTCCACCTTCTTTGAAATTCGAATTTGTCCTTGAAGGCTGATTTTGGAGGCTTGTGGGACAAGTTAAACTTGTCCCATACCTCTTAAATTTATTTACCAACCATATCTATGGTTGGAGAGTTGAATTTAGACTTTCATTATGTATTTTTGTAAGTCAAGTTGTAAATTTTAATTGCACTTTTCTTACATGTTTTAATTTTAGTCCTTTGGAGTGTGGGATTATTTTGGAGTGTGTAAGTAATTTGTCATATTATTCACCCACCTATTTAATATCCCTTGGAGAATGAAGTTGACTTGGTTGTTGGAGTTGAGGATGTGTGATGTGGCATCCTACATGGATCCACCTCATCCTCTTCTCTTCCATCTTCTATATATTCAAATTCCCATGCTTGTTTTTGGGTTACTTCACCTTGGAATGCTTCATTCTTGGGTGAATTATTTCGTTGTTTGAGAGCTCTTTCTTTGGAGGGGTTTTAAGATTGTTAAATGCTTGTGCTTAGATGACATTTTGGATTGCTTGCATTGGAATATAGCTTGTTGTTTTTGAACTTGGAACAAATCCATCATGGAAAGGTAAGATCTTGGCTCTTATTATGCTCTTCTTTCATTTTTATGCTTATTCGAATGGTTGAGTGTGTGAATGTGTTATTTTATTCATTGACTGCTTGGGTATATTTCCTAGGAAAGGTATTGGAGAAGACTACGGGGATTATTATGGGGAGACATAAGTTTTATGGGGAGGTATAAGTGTGGAGGGAGTTGGGATTTTTGATCCACCTTGTAAAAAAAATAGCTTGCATTTATTTACTCATTATGGGGTGCCGTAAGAGTTTGGTGAGGCATAAAGAAATGGGAGGAAAAAGGGGTACATGGGGGAGGCATAAGGGCTTGTGAGGGGTTTTGAAATGATATGTTTTGGCGGTTTGTTCTCAGGTGGTTATACATATTTCCCCTTATGAGGCATAAGCATCATCCCCCATATTTTCTTTCTCGTTTAGCTTGCACGAGGAATCCTGAGTGTTGTATGTTGTCTTTTATCTGTGGTTGCAAACTACAGTTTGTTCTGGAATATGTTTTAAATATGAATTTGTATGTGTGTTATGGAAGCCTATTGTTGCCATGAGTTGAAACACATTTCTTATTGCATTATGGTTGGGGCTCAGGGGCCAATCAAGAAGGATGAATTATCCTTTTCATTGGATGTATTGGTTGGATGGAGAGAGTTGCCTTTCTCCTTACTTTTGTTTTGATCAAACTGGAAAATGGAGGATCTTCACGTTGATGTACTGGAGTAGAGGAAAAAGACAAATTTCATAGTCCTTGTTGAGATTATTTGTTATTGTAACCATTTCCCACTTTGAATTTGATGACATTGTATATTATCTGTGATGGAAAGGCTACTCTGTTTTAGTTATGGAAGTAGTTGTGATTATAGAAGAATATATCTTGTATCCATTTCTGTGAACAGAAAAGAAAGATATGTATTCGTTATATTTTGAAAATATATGGAAAAGAAGTCATAAAATATTCATTCAAATTAATGGAAGTTGTGTACCTTTGTCAAATGATTTTTTTATTGGAAATCTGCATTTGAAATATAGTATAAAAGCTATGGTTGGAAAATTGAAAAGTAAATACACATGAAGAATTGCTATACTGCTTTGTTCTTTTGAAATGCATGATTTAAAAATTAGAACTGTACGTTTTCTTTCGAATACTTGAATGGAAAAGAAAAACCAACTTCATATGTTAGATTGGATTGGGAATAAATTTCATATATCCAATTGGTAAAGGAAACCTGGATCTGTTTAAGATCAAGTATAAAAATCCATCCTTTAGTTCACTTTATACTTGGAAAATTTTATCAAAAAGTATAGAGTGACCCTGCAACATTAAAAAGATAAATTGAAATACCAATGGAACTTGTGGGATCAAAATTATCCCAAGAAAACAAAAATACTAAAGGAATTTCCATAGAACCTTTCAATTTGGGCTTAAACAGTTTCATAGTCGTTGTTGTCATATTGGGAAAAATTTTAAATATAAATCAACCAACCAACTTAACCCTTGTAATCTATCCTAAAATATTCCAAGAAAATTCCTCTATGCCTATTTGGCATGTTGAGAAGGAGTTGTGGAAAATTCAGACAAATTTTATAAGTTCAACAGTTCAGTTCACGTTTTAAGTGAGAGAAAGGTGTTTTCTTAAAATTAACCCTTCAAACTTCATCAAAATTTAAATCTTAAGATTCTTGTGTAAAGAGTACTTTGAGATATTTCCAAGAAGTCCCTGTTTTCCAAAAACGGAGCTCCCAGTTGAAATTTATGGCCTCCTAAAGTTCCACTTCATTTTTGCTTCAAAAATTTTCTAACCTTGAAATTTAGTTACTAAAATATTCTTGGGCAGAACTACGGGCTAAATTCTTCATTTTTTAATTTTTTCCCAAAAATTCTGAAGGCATGAAGTTCCCTGCCACTTTGCTGACCCGTAAACATTCTTGTTGATCAAAACAATCTAAGTTCAAAAAAAATTGGGAAAATTTTCTATGTTTCCCACGCATCCTGGTAGGAACGGAGCCAATCAAGTGCTACCCACGTGGCTTAACGAGGCTCTGTCAAAGGCACAAAATCTCTTTAAACCTTGACACTTTAAAAATTAAAATTTGGAAACTTTTCCTAGTTTCCTCCGTGGGCCCCACTAGCTTTCTGCCAATCAGGATTTGCCACGGGGCATCGTGAGGTGTCGGCGGATGGCGCGAGTGAATTTTACACTTTTCACCCTTCTAGGCATTAAAATTATTTTATCCCATCCATCGTGATTTCCCCATGTTGTCATAGGATGCGCCACGTGTCCCTTGTGGACTTGCGGACTTGCGGCTGCAGAGGTGGCTTTTTACCCTAAGTGGGAAAATTTCAAAAACATCTCCCGTAGCTCCATGGGCCCTCGTCTGGGATAATATTTTGTCCCCAACCCCGTAGAACCAACTCCTCCTCTAGGAAAAAAATTTCCCTGCAGCCCACAGACCCACCCCTGAGGAAAATTTTCTCCGCTAGGCCCGTCGGCCCGCCTTGGAAAAATTTTCCTCCAAAGGTCCACCGACCCATAAATTTTGAAATACAAGGAGTTAGGAGGACTTATTTATATCAATGGAAAGGTGATAAACTTTTCTATATAATAGGAATGTTTTTATAAGGTTTAAGGTGCGTTAATGTTGAGAAAAATTAGGTTGAATATGTTAAGCCTGTAAGAGGGTGGGAGAGTGAGAAATTGCCCTCTTAATCCTAATTATTATTTTAACCCTAAGTTTTGACCCTGTAAATTTAATAACTACTATAATGGGGAAGAATATGAGCTAAGATTATTCTTTGGCCCTTTAAACCTTGTTTGTTACAAATGTTGTTTTGTAACCTGGTAGCAGACACTTTTATACAAAAAAAATATCCCATAATTTTTCTAACTAATCCTAGGTTGTTCTTGAGTTTCAAGTTCCTTGTTTTAGTTAGTTTAGGATCCTACTAAGACCACTAGATCTAATAATTCTAACTTTAAGGATGTCGTTCAACAAAAAATCCCATCCTCTTCACTTGCCTATATTGTTCACCTACCAGATGAAACTCCTATTCTTAAGCTTGGAGAATCTAGAGATCATGGTACATCTTCAATCCCCATCACAACTTAAAGTCATAAGGTGATTCAATAGAATATCCCCACCTTTATCTACTCTTTTATTATGGATATCGAAAAAAATTCCAAAAAATATGAAGTCTCCTTTTTTGTCCAAGGGTTTCTTTGTGGTGTGGTTCAAGGTGGCAGAAAAGTATCTAAAATGCCTACCGAATGGTCCTTCATTCTGGGGGGTCGCAGGGTTATTACTCACATCTTGGTTCCCTGCATTCAATTTGAATACCTTATATTTTACAAAAATTCTTGTGTGGGTTCACCTTCCAAATCTTTTGTTACATTTCTAGCATGCCCCTGAGGATATCAACAATTCCCTAGGTAAATTTATAACAGCAGATTTAGACAAGGAAGAATATGGAATTCAAACCTTATCCAGATTCTGCATCAAGATTGACTTGAGTGAGGGTTTTCCTGATAATATTTTTCTAAATTTTAGGAATCTAGAACATATCCAAACCTTAGACTATGAGGAGTACAACTTTTAGATACCGCTTTATGCCATGAATGAGGTCATCTAATGGCTGAATGTTCACAAGGTAAGAAATTCCAACCGAGAAATATTCCAAAAAATGAAGGAGAATGGATAAAATCCTTTGCAAACCAAGCTCATTACATAGATAATAAGGGGAACAATGGAAATTATCAACCTACCGAATCGGAGAAAGAATATGAAAGATAGGGTTATTTGGCCTCATCTCTCATGAAAAAACAAAACATGACAGCAATGGGTAGGGTTGAAAAGAGGTCATGTATATGATAATTCAAAAATATCATATTCAAATAAATATTATCATCCTAACCCCTTCTAATAACCTCATGATAAAAAAAAATGGCAAGACGTAAAGAAGAAAAATGAAAAAAAAGGATGGTTTGTCAAACTACTTGAATACTACTCTTCAAATAAGGAGCAGTAATGTTATGGGGCCAATCGTTCTGTCTTTTGTTGCCATGGGGATTTATGTTTTATTTGAGGATTAATCCTCTCTTTCATGTACATGGTACAGGTCCCTTTAACTCAGTTTAATGATTTTTTTTACCAATATTATATGAATGTGTAGTGCCCACTCCTCTTTGAGACTTATTATATTTTGATTTTTATTACTGTTGACTATAGACATGGATATTACTGTATCATTTTGGTTTAGCATGATGTTAGATAATAGAGATATTCATATTATTGATGGATTGTGATTCATAGTATGATTGTGTGGATTATTAGATACATATAGAAACAATTTATATTGATGATGCTTAAATGTTTTTAGCATAGATATATTACTGACATTCATAATTCTCATCATGTTGACTATGATATAGTTTTTGAACTAATCTTGTAATCTTTTTGATATTGATAAAAGATAGAATTGAGATGTTGTTGAAAATTCAGACAAATGATAACATTATTTAGTTGAGATAATGATATATCTATATGAGGTTGGTTATTGATTATGTGCATATATTTTATCATGGATGTTTTGATACAGCCACAAGGACGAAGGAGGTATTGTGTGATTTTACAGGTAATTATATCACAAAAATTAAAAGGGGATTTGAGACCAACCATAGCAGAATACTACATGGATAAAACAAAGGTCACCATGGCAACTTGTGTAATGTTGTTGTTGTTTGTTTCCTGAGATTGTTAGGGGGTCCCCATGGGGGTGGATGACCTCCAATTATGACCATGGGCTATGTGTGGAATAATTTCCTTTTTTATTTTATTTAGTATTATGTATGTAATTTATTTGTGATGCAATTTATTTAAACATTGTTGATTAATATGTTTTTATTAAGTAATTAGATCATGTTATTAAGTTATTTGGGGATGTGACAAATGGAGTCATTTATTAGATTTGTTGGTCTTTTGGACTATGTTATTTTGATTTAGTGTAAGTGACTTTGAGTGTTGTAAACTCTACCTTACCTTGGAATTTCGGATTTGGGCTTAAGGGCCATTTTTGGAGGCTTGTGGAACAAGATAAGCTTATCCCACACCTCTTAATTTCTTATACCAACCCTACTTATGGATTGGGGGGTAAAAATTAGACCTCATTATGTGCTTTGTAAGACAAAAAGTGACATTTATTACACTTCTCTTACATTGGTTTTAATTTTCTCCTTTGACGGTGTGGGCTTGGATTGTGTGTGTAAAAGGCTTGTCATTCCTCTCAACCACCAATTTATTGTGCATTGGGGTTGAGTTTTGAATTGTTATGTGGAGTTGAGGATAAGTGATGTGGCATCCTACATGGAGCCACCTCACCCTCCTCTTTTTTCTATATATGCAAATTTATTTGTTTCTTCGAGGGTTACTTCATTTCATTGTGCTCTTATATTTTTGGAGTTGGAGAGATTTTGTGAGTGCTTGTTGAATTTTTGGAGCTTGTTGGATTTTAATTGAGATTTAAGGGGCTTGAAGTTTGATTCCTTGATCAAGTTCTTACTATGGAAACGTAGGATCTACACTCTTTTTACTTATTTTTATAAGTGTGTATTGCATGTATGTGAATCTTTTGTATGCTTGTTGGGTTATTGGGTAGAATGCCTAAGTATGGTGTAGGAGAATGCTATGGGTATCGTATATGAGGGGAGTCATAAGATTTTATTTCATGTTTTGGGAGGGAGTTGGGTTGGGTAGACCCCCTTGGATAAGAAAATGCTTTCATTTCTCACTTGGTTATTTTGAGGGAGACATAAGAGATTGTAGGGAAGCATAAAAGAATGTGGGAGGCATAAGAATATATTGAGGGACGCATAAGAGTTATGTAGGGTTTTTGAGATGTATATTGGAGTGCTTTAAGGTGGGCACCTAATACCATTTGGAGGCATAAGTGATTTCCCCATAGATCCTTGCTTTATTGGCTTTACATTTCAAGCCTTGTGTATGTTGAAAGTTGTATTCTTATGATTGTTTTATTGTGTTGAATGTGTGTTATATGGTTATGAAATTTTTTATTGTGATTTTTAAGTATTTTTTAGTTTCCATGAGGTTGATCCATCCTTTATTACATTTTTGTTAGGGCTTAGGGGCCAATGAGGAGGATAGGTTCTTCTCATCATTGGATTATTGGTTGGGTGGAGAGTGTTGCCTCTCGCCCATTTTTGTTTTTGTGATCAAAGTCAAGAAATGCTGATCTCTTGTGGAAGAGTTGGTACTTTGATTATTTTTTGAAATCAAAACGAATCCTTCATGTAGAAATCATCTTGTAATTCCCCCTTAAGGTGGAAGACTAGTAGATTGTATTTAAAAGGAAAGATGTATTGTATATTTTGTTATTAAGTTGCATTATCATATTTGAAGAAAAATCATTAAAGAATGTGTATTTTCCCTTCTCTTCAAATTTTTGTAGTTGAAGGAATGAATTTGAATGGATATCATGCTTAAAATTTTATTTGTAATGAAAAAGAAAAGAGAGTTAAAAATATTAATATTTGATCATAAAATGAATTGGGAAGTTGTCATAGCTTTATTTTGGTTTGAAATGGTTAAATACTCTATGGTTTTGATATATTTAAATTCAAAGTTATCTCTTGATATCTGTATTCCTTAAAACATTAATTTGTAGAGTTTTCAAGACTAAACAGTGACCAACACTTGTTAGTTTCAATCGGTGTCGGTGTACTTGTTACCGACATCAGTCATTGTTTCATGTTTATAGTTTTCAAATTTTAACTCCTAGCTTAGATTTCAACTTAAATGATATTGTGACTTGCTCTGCAAACTCAAATTTAATGTAATATTTTTGGAAATGTCATTTAGAAAAGTGTAGGTCTCAAACTGTAAAAGATAAGCTAAAATTTAGAAGAATAGACTCAATTGACAGTAATTGGTGTCGGCGACTTAACCTCTGTCGGAATTCTTGTGACTGACATCGATCACTGTAAACTACATAAATTGTAATTATTCTCACTTGAAAGACATTGTGGTACTTTGTTTTGAATCAAATTCCTTTCTAACTGTTATGCCATCAAGAATTTGAATATTAAGTTTCTGCTGGTACAAATCCAACATCCTTGGCATTTGAAATAATACCCTGATATATTCTAATTCCATAGGAACCGGCACCAGTAGTGGAACCGACATCGGTAGCATAGGGTATACCACGGTCGGTCAAGAGACCGCCATCAATTACCTGTGTATGGACTTTTAAAAAAAAACAACGTGTTTCCAACCAAACCATTGGCTCTTATGGATCTAAACTCCATCCAAATGTAGATCTAGCCTAGGTGGGCCATATATGATTGTTTAGACCCTAGTCCAACCTACATATAGGGATTTAAATACATAAGTCTATTGATCTACAAGATGGGTTTCTTCCCCATCAATGAAAACAAAAAAAACTAGAGAACTAAACAACAATAGATCTCAAACCAGATCTAGGATAAATACTAGTATTGCAATAAAATAACTAAGAATGCTTGATTAATCTAAGATTCAAATATTATAAAGGAGGATCTATTTGATGGAATCTCCTTCTTCTCGCACATTCGATCCAAGGAGACTCCTTCATGGTTTCCCCTAAATCCATGGCATCCACTCTCTCAACCTGCAAACCAAAGACAAACAAATGAATGAGCTTAGGATATGAATTGCTTAAGAAGAATCTGTTAAGAATGGTTAGGGTTTCTTTTGGGTATATTTAATCTTGTGGTTCCTATTGATTTTATCCAAGGGGTAAGAATCAACCCTATAATTATTAGGTGGGAATATGTGTTATGGGTTTTAGATCATTTTAAGGTATGTGTAATTGGATGAATGGGGCCATTTAATGCCCTTGGATGTTAAGTTATTTATTTAGTTCCCAGTATGTTTTAGAAATTAATTCAATGGACATTAAAGAAACAAATTTAAGTGCATTAAGGTAACTAAGGATAAGGATCTATTAGATGTGGATTGAATGTTAATTCCCTCGAGATGGACTATTTAACCTAGTAAAAGGAATTATTCAACACTTATATACTGATGATAATTAAATTGACTTTAGAACTAGGTTAAGAATATTTAATTAATAATCTTGAATGGATCTAGTCTATGAAATGTAATATTGCTGGTAGGAATTAATTGAATGTATATTAGGGTTTCACACCCTTAAAACTTAAAACAAAACAAAATTTGCCACAAATTTCTAGATAATTGTTTAAGGATTAACGTGGTTTTTGAATGTTGAATATGTGGTCGTTACACTTGGTATCAGAGCCATGGGTTCAATGCTTGGACCTTGGGCACACTTGGAAACATAAGATATAACAAGAAAACATAGTGTAACTCTAAACCTAGATCACACAAGTTTCTTTATATTTTAAAACGTAGAAAACATAGAAAATTGAAGCAAAACCTAGAGTGATAGACTCTCACCTTGGTATGTGCATAAGGCACGGATTGGACAAGGGGTTCTTGCATGTTGAACTAGACTTAACACCTCTAGATCATGCAGTAGCAACCATATTATCGAAGATACTTCAAATGTTATAGGATGTTAATGCCGCTATACGCAGAGGATATTTTGGAGGAGATATTATAGAAAGGACAAAGAGCGATCAATAGAGGCTCGTGCACCTTCTTGAAATAGTTATGAGCATAGGGTAGAGAAAAACCACATAGAATTAGTAAGATGAGAATCACCACAGATAGGTCATGGAGACAAGGTGACAAGACACGAGGACAGATCGAGGATCCAAACACATCGTGATGTGCGTGTTGAAAGACCTAGAGGCAGATAGTCTACAATGGAAGATCACATTAGAGAGATTCTAAAACTTCATCCATCTAATTTCGCTGGGGACACTGGAGGATTTCAGGAAGAGGAATGGTTATTCAGCTTGAGTATATGCTTCAAGGTTTTTTTATGTACCAACAACACAAAGGATTGTGTTGCCATCCGCCTTCTAAGAGACGGATCCGGGGTTTGGTGAACGACCGAGGAGTAGAAGCTCATGTGGATTCTAAGACACTCACTTGGGAGATATTCGAGGATTCATTAAGGAGAAAATACTTCTCCATGAGGTTCATTTAGCAGAGGATAGATGATTTCCACGACCTATGTCAGGAATCCATGACAGTAGCAGAGTATGAGAGTCACTTTCTAAACTTGCTTCAGTATGTGAAATATATGCAAGACGAGAAGTAAAGGATCCATAGGATCATAAGGGGCATAAACCTATACACTGTAGGGGTAGTAAGCATTCATTTCCTGCAGAAATTAGTAGAGGCTGTTGATAAGGCCTATATTGTGGAGGAGACCAGGGGGAAGACGTAGCAGGATAGAGATAGGGTACAAAGACACATCCAATAGATGTAGGATAAAAGATGGAGGGGGTCATCTCCTCCTGCTAGTGGCATAAATGGTTCTGCATAGTCTTCATTCAGAACACCACAACACCCACGTCAGAAGAAGAATCACACTCTATTTAGGCCTCCATAGAGATTCGATACTTAGAGGGGACATAGTATGCAGACTCCTTCTAAGGGACCAATAAGAACTCAGGAACCACCTAGAGCTCAATCAGTAGGAACTCGTCGGTATGGACCTAAATAACCCATAACAAGATTTTCACGATCAATGACATAGAGCAGTAGAGTACCTGGAAGAGCCACATCTCATTGTTGGGGACCTAGTAGTTGCTACGGGTGAAGTGTATAGGGGCATCATTGAAGAGAGTGTTCGCAAAACCCTAATAACAAGGGTATGACATGGGTTTTAGATCCTACTATAGGAGACATGGCTAGGAGCCACATGATATATGCAGTGGTTGAGAACCGCTAGGCATAGCACCAGGGCACATTTATTGAGATGACATGTAGTATTGATGGCATTTTTATTTCTATTTTGTTTGATTCAGGCTCCTCATATTCTTTTATTTCCCCATTTATAGTAGAGTGATACGGGTTGGTGGCAGTTAGGTAGAGTCATAGTTGAGATGTGGAGATGGCTTCTGGTTCTAAGCTCACAGTGGAATCCTTAGTGAAGGAGTGCATAGTTGACCTAGGACACTTTTCCATGACCTTGGATCTTCGTATTCTTCTGTTGGGTTCCTATGGGGTTATTCTGAGCATGGATTATGATTTTATTAACAAATAGAACATATTATTATTACTTAGAAATAGAAACAAAAATTATTTTAAAATCAACCAATTCATATTTTTTGTAAGTTGTTTAACCTCCACACTACAAATATAAATTTCATTTTTTAAAAATATTAATTCTATAAAGAAAATAACAAACAACATTAAGACTATAATAATAAATGACTATACATTTTTTTTGAAATTGTATAAATTTTCTCAAATTTTTTATAATGGAATTTTTTTTGTGTTATTATTCCTCTTCTTCAATTGTTGAAAAACACAGTGTTTTCTCTATAATATAATATATTTTTACAGTTGTGTAAGAATATGATTGACCAGATAATGAGATGCGTGGTCAAGTGTAAAGAAAGAACCAAAAAATATTATAGTATTTTTTCTCCACTAGTGGATGAATGAGTGAATGAATGAATGTGGATTTCTGAAGGTATCTCAAGAAGACCATTAATACCATGTAAACATTACAGCCAATTTCACAAATCTGGGCCTCTAAATTTTCTAATGGTATATATATCATAAACATGCTTCACGCTTCATGTATGGATTTGTTAAAAAAAATGTATAGACATGATTATGGTAACTCTGATAAAGAGATAAATGGATATCCTCTATTAAAAAGTGGAAAATTTGTATAAAGATTAAAACTTGCATCATTTATTATGGGTGATAACACAGTACATTGTTGAACTATTTTAATTAAAGTAGAAGGGCATAAGTGGGAAATTATTCCAAAGTAATTAAATGAAACCACTTGGAATAGATACATAGCATTATAAAATGCAAAATAAACATTAAAAATCCATTTCGTTGAGGCAAAAACGTATTACGTTGAGAAACAACCTACTTTGGTATAGATCATGTAGGAGCATAAAAATATGGTATCGCAGTTTTAAATATTAGAATGAGCATATATTGTAAACTAATAATGTGTTTGTTCTTCATTTCTCAAGGGTAACAACATAATATGTTGTTGACCTGCTGCAATCAAAGTAGGAGGGAATGAATATAATTTTTACAACATATAAAATTTAATTCCTGTAACAAACACAAAATATAATATCTACAATCTTTTTTTGAAAAGGATAAAATATTGATATTGATTTGAGGGAAGAATGCTTACAATATAGAAGTCCATGATTCAAGGATATGTATTTGCAAAATGAACTCATAGATTTGCATATTAAACACAAGTATATAGACATTGGACAATGTGGTTAAAAAAATACCAAAAGGAATATGACGTATGGACTATGGACTATCAAAATGGGAAAAATATACAAAGACTATATAACAATAGTTGTTCCATAAAATTACCCTTAAATTCCATTTATGTTGGTTTCATCTTCATGTTCTTCAACAAGCCCCCTTTCCCTATCTCGTTCTGGAGCTCTTTTTAATTCATCCTCCCATGTTAGTTGACGTGATACACGACTCTTTTTTACAATAGGAAAACTAGCTTTCCTATTTGTTGGACATGGGTGCCTTCGATTCAACATCTTCTCTATAAAATATCTCTCTCGATGAAGTTTATTGTTGAATCCATCATCTAAAGGTCTAAATGGTTCTACCTCAGGATGTTGCACACCTAATATAGAAGATATTTAGCTTCCCCTCAATCGGTTTGTTGTTTCCACAAGTGTAATCTCTAATAAAGTAAGAAATGACTTGTTTAGAGGACCAACAAGACTGTTATCTACTATTGTTCTGATCCTTGTCACTTCTGGGCTCAAGTGTTCATCTTCTTCATTTATAACATGTTTATCTTGTTGCAAAACATGCATAGAGTCTTCACAGGTGTTTAAAGGATTCCATGCTTGACCAAAAGGATCATTAACCACATATTCATCTCCATAAGAAACATTTCGAGCACAAAGGATACCCTGGAGAACATTACAAATTAGTATAATAAATCATAGATTTGAATATAAAAAAATAATAATAGAATTTAGATACAATAAATTACCATGTTGGAAAATCTTGAAATTCATTTTGCCTAGAAAACCTGAACATTAAAGTTTTCTCTTGCCAAATTCTTTTTCATCATACTCACTTTAATTATGTTCTTACATAAGTACCCATTCTTTGACACTCCACATTCACACATTTCCAAATGTTGGGTTTGTTACCATACTTCATACTAACAAGTATCATTCGTCTAGCTACGAAACCATGCTAAGCATGGGTCAGAGGTATGGAAGGTGACATAATAATCAGGAATGGATTGTGCATGCAGCCATTGGTTATTTTCTAGTTTCTCCACTTTGAAGTTATGGTAGAACCTACTTTTCTTACAACATTGAATCCACCAATAATATATAAAAACAAAAGTGATTACTTGATGTATCAGCCAATCAACCCTACGATGATATGCTTTTCGAATGGAGGATAACCACTTACTCTTAAGTATAGAGTGATATGCATCTATTGCAGAATTTGTTTCTTTCCCAGCATGCTTTAAAGTCTGTAGATGTCTCACCCACATTCCAATTCTTAGAAGCTAGTGTTCCTGCCAATATTTAATAAATTTTATCTTGTCCACAAATTCTGTAAGAAAATCTTGTGCCATTTGAGTAGCATTCTCCTCATTATTTGAATGGTGCATTATTTCTCCTAACCTATTAAACATTACACGTCTTTTTTTATTGTCCTTAACCTTGGCAACAAGATTATTCAGCCATGCCCTCCTTACATGCCAGCTGCATAAGTATACTTCACACCCAAAAACTTCTCTGTATTTGAAAATGAATTTTATGAGAATTTTACAAATTTGATAGCAAACTTAATATCTATAATTTAAATTTATATATTCTAACAATATACACAAGGAGTAATATACAACCTAACAGTATTGATTTCAGTTGTAGCATCATCTACCATGAAATCATTTAGTTTTCACACAACAATATGAGCATGTTCTCTATTCACCAACTTTTTCATCCATTGGGTTAAGTCGCTAGTTGTAGCTCTTGACATTATGACCCATGCAACTGGTAGGCCCATGTGTTTGGAATCCAATGTGAGGATGGTATAGAGTTTGAACTATGGAGAGTTGACAATGCAATAACAATGTGAATTAGTAGATTATTGGTAAGAAAATGTAACATTTTTTTTGCAGAATTTTTTAATTGATAAGATTATGTAAAAGAGAATACCTTCATTCCATTGGTCCCAAAAGTGGCGTCCATTGAAAGTATGTTGTTATGGAAATATTTTAACATCCACTCAAGTTTTTGTGGCATTTGAATGCCCATGATAAACGACACATGACCATCTTCCTCAAAATTTCCTTCATATTCTTGGTATTCAAAACATATATTTGGATTTTGATCTTTCCATACTTTCACACTTTGGGCATCATTTCTATCATGCGTGTACTTTTCTCCTTTTATTTTTGTAAAAATATATTGAACATCATGTCAAGACAAGAAATCATCACGTTTTATTTTCCCATCAAACAAGGTTAGCTTCCCATGAACCATTTCATGGTGCTTTTGCAACACAATATCAGCTGGCATTCCTAATGACAGTAACTTTTCTACCCATTCTTGCAATTTCTTACTAATATGTGGCACATAATAAGCTCATGTCCCTTAAAATTTGTGATTTTTTTGGCAATTGCATATATGCTTGTTGTTATCCACATGATTCATTTGAGGATATGTAATAAGTGCATATTCACTTCTTTTCATAAGGATGCGCACATTAAAATTACATTGGCAACCATGTTTTATATGTTTACGTCTAGGTCTACTCCCCGTCCCTCTAGTTGGAAACCTGGACTTATCATATGGCAAATCATCCTCTTCTTTAAAGTCTTCAAGCCCATAGCAACACCAATATATGCAAAATGTCACTTAAAGTGAGTCATAATAAAATAAATAGCAATTTTAAAATTGCATTAAAAACATCACCTAACATTGCCACATAATACATTATATAAATGATGGTGCTATCAATTCAAACTCAGTCTGTAATTTCCCTCATGGGTGATGTGTAGTGACCAATTCCCTTTGATCCCTTTTTTTATTATTGTTTCTGATAATATCGACGACACTTATGATTTATTATAGCTTCTTTGATTTATCATGTAAGTAGATATCTGAGATACTGAACTGTTATTGATTTGATTCTTATATGGAGCATATGGACTACTAAAGACATTTTCTGTTGATATTGATATACTTTTGACATGGTTATTTATCTATATTTCTGACATGTGATATATTTAGTCATATTGAATAGATCTTGATAATTGGATTTATGTGGTGACCGTTTTTTTATGAATGAAATGTGGAATAGAAATGTGCTAGAAATTGTAAGTGATATCATATTTGCATAGATGATATTAATTCATATATCGTTGATTTTAGATTTATATCACATATTTGGCATGAATGTTTTAATGTAGCCACGAGGCCGAAGGAGGTATTCTTTATTTTGTAGGTATATTTTATTCACAACAACATTGGGGGATTGGAGACCAACCACATCGGAATTTGAGAAGAATTCAACTAGGGTCACCATGGAAACACGTAATTGTGTGTGTGTTAGAATTATTTCGTTATGAGAAAATTGTGACCTAGGGGTCATGTGTTGTTTTGCTTTAATTTCCCTTTCTATTATGTTAGTATGTGTTTTCTTTTAGTAATGAAATTTTACTTGTTTTATTATTTAGATTTTGGATTTTTGTTTACCCCTTTATTATTCATGGGTTGTACTGTCATAGTTAAGCTAATTTACATTTGTCCTAAACTAATTAAATATGTGACCAAAAAGGAGTTCATTTATTAGAATTGATTTACTCTTGGATTTTGTGTTGAGTGAAGTGTGTTTGAGTTTTGAGTGCAGCACACTCTACCCTTCACGGGAAACTCGAATTTGGCCTTAAAAGCCAACTTTGGAAGCTTGTGGGACAAGTCAAACTTGTCCCACACCTCTTAAATTTCCATGCCAACCCTACCTATGGGTTGGGGGCTCAAATTTAGGCTCTGTTAGGTGTTTTGGGAAGTTAAAAACGTGAAATGTTAATTTCATTTTCTTTTAAATATTTAATTTTTTCCTTTGGGTGAATGGGCTTTGCTGGAGTGTGTAAGGTTCTTGTCATTCCTCCAACCACTAATTAATTGTGCATTGGAATATGAAGTTGACCAAGTGATGTGGAGTGGAGAGAAAATGTGGTGGCATCCTACTTGGAGCCCCATCATCCCTCCCTCGCCTTTCTCTATTTATTGAATCCTTGTTTCTTGTTTTAGGGTTGGATGATACTTTTTAGTCTCTTGAATGTTTGGAGAGTGAGAGGATTTTGAAAAATTTTGTCGATTGTTGGAGCTTTCTGGATGCTTGCTTTCTCTTTGCAGAAGATTTGAACTTCATACTTGGAAAAATCTCTACCATGGAGAGGTAGGAGCTTCACCCTATTTTTAATTATGCTCTTTTCCTTATTGTATGTGTTATATGTTGTGTTGTATGTTGTTGTCTCTTTAGAATGCTTGTTGGGTGTGGGTATATTTCCTAAGATGGGAGTGGGAGGAGACTATGGGGAGCTTTTCTTGTAGGGAGGAATAAGAGATCACTTTCTTGAGGAGAGTGTTTGGGTTGGGTGCCCCGCCTAGTATGATGAATGCTTGCATTTCTTCTTGTTCTTATTATGAGGGAGATATAAGAGTTTTGAGGGAGGCATAAGAGTGAATGGAGGTATAAGGGGTACTTGAGGGAGGCATAAGAGTTGCTAGGGGAAATTGTGTTTTGCATTGGAGGCTTTTAGTTTGGCACCCATTCCCATTGGGAGGCATAAGTGGCCTCCCCATAGGTCTTACTCTTTTGGATTTCTTGATAAGCCTTATTATATTGTTGTTTTGATTGATTTTCTTCATGTTGGGTTGTTGTTGTGTTTGTATGTAAATGGAATGAATGTGAAATTATTTGTTAACTATTTTGGAAGCTAGTAGTTTCCATGAGTTGAAATATTCTCCCATTGTAATATGGTTGGGGCTCAGGGGCCAATGGATAGGATGGATTTTCATCTCCATTGGATATCTTGCCTCTCCCCCTATTTTTATTTTGAATCAAGCAAATTATTTGAGGATCTATCTTGTTGGAGTTAGAGAATGGAGTCTTTTTGGTGGCCATGTGAAAATTTCTTGTATTTTACAACCTTAGAGTGGAAGAAATTGTAATAATGTATTCCTTCTTGTATTTACATTTTGTATGACTTCCCACATCAAGTGGAGAACATTGTTGTAATCTTGTGGAAAGGAGTTTATGTTTAATATTTGTATTTTGAAAAGAAAGAAGAAAGATTTGGGTGAATTAGTGTTGAAATGGAAAGGAAAAATACTTTTTTTGTAGAGTCGTTTTATTGTTAATATGTAATAAGGAAAAAGAAATGACTAAAATGGATATATAGTGTAAAAGTTTAGTTGGAAGTTGTTTGTGGAAACTTGAGAGTTGCATTCTTGTTGTGAATCAAGAAAATTCTTAGAGGAGCTATCTTGTTGGAGTTGGAGAATGGAGTCTTGTTGTTGGCCATGTGAAACATTCTTGTATTTTACCCACTTAGAGTGGAAGAAATTGTAATAATGTATTCTTTCTTGTATTAACATTTTGTATGACTTCCCACATCAAGTGGAGAACATTGTTGTAATCTTGTGGAAAGGATTTTACATTAAATATTTATATTTTGAAAAGAAAGAATAAAGATTTGAGTGAATTAGTGTTGAAACGGAAAGGAAAAATACTTTTATCGTAGATTTGTTTTATTGTTAATATGTAATAAGGAAAAAGAAATGACTGAAATGGATATATAGTGCAAAAGTTTAGTTGGAAGTTGTTTGTGGAAATGAGAGTTGCATTCAAAAAGTTGTAAATTTGTAAATAGGAAAAATGGAAAAATAGAAATAGTAAGAAGTGGAACTTGATTACAAAATTACATTGTATGGAAAATAAAGTTATTGTGGTTATTTACAATGTATGCATATTGTAGTAGAATGAACGAGAGAACAAGTTAGATTATATTGTATCTAGGAAAGTTGATTTTATATGAATAAATGACAAAGAAATAAAATAGATTTACATTCCTTTTGATCTTATAATGGAAAGACAGAAACTAGTTAAACAAATTGAAATTATCATTGTAAGTAGAGGAATTTTAATAGAGTTGAAAACATTTTAAAATCAATGGATTTAGCTAAAAAAATGAATAAAATAGAAATAAAACTCACATCTAGAACTTTAATATGAACAAAGCCAACTCAAAATGCATTTTTACAACCTTTAACAACTTTAAGTTTTTGTAAAAATCTTGGCATTATGGTTTTGTTTTTCAGAAACAATACTGTCACCCTGTGCAAAGTGGCGGCTCCCGTAACCACCACTCAGACTATGGCGGCAGTCTCAAAACCGCCACTGAATAGGGCGGCGGTCCTATGTTTGTTGCCTAGGTAAGGCGGAAGTTTCACAACCACCACTCTAAAAGGTGGTGGTCCACTGTTCGTCACCCTATCAGGGCCGTGGTCCCAAGACATCTAGTCTGCTCTGGGCAGCGGTCTTGTCACTTATGACATAATTTCACAGACCCCGCGCCTGTGCGTGAAATTTAACAAAATTTCACTAATTCCTAAGTTGTAAAATTTAACCTATTACTACCAGCATGTAAAATAAAGAGAAATGCTATGGAATGGAACAAAAAAATACACAAATGGTGAATATAAAAGCATTCTTTTATTCATAATAAAAGGCGGTAGGGTTTTTCCCAAATTCAAAACCCAATACACAATAACCTTGAAATGAAAACCAAATTGGAGGAGGAAACCCCTCTCAATCTTTAAATGAAATAGATTACATAAATAAAACTAAAACTAAACTAAGCCTAGACTAAATCTTCACGTAGAATCCTTCATGGCTCCTTCCTTTTTTCTCTCATGGCTTCCTCCTCTCCAACCTGCAAATTTAACAAAAGAAAATGAACCAAATGAGAATATTAGAATGAGAAAAGGGTTTTAATAGAATTTCATAAGGATTTTAGGGCTAAGTTGGGAACCCTAGCATCTAATGGCTAAGATGGGTTTGATCCAAGGGTGGAGGATTGACCCTACCTTTATTAAGAAGAAATGTAATTTAAATTTTTAATGTGAAATCCTTAAGGGTATGTGTAGAGGGGTGAGTGGGGCCATGTAATTGCTTAAGGGTGTAATGTCCTTAAAACCCTTAGTGTGTGTAAGAAATTTAATAAAGAATCTTTTAAGATATTAAGGTAATGAATTTAATAAGTTAGCATAAGGTTAACCTTGTTAGGATTGGACTTAATTAAAGAGAAGAAAACATTTAATTAAGTGAAGTAAAACTTGTTACCTTTCCGTAGAACTACTAATTAATGGACCATAGAGATAATTTTGCTAACATGTAACTTTTAACTATACCTGATTCCTTGATCGTAAAAATTGAGTTAAGTAGTTTAAGTAAGTTGATGAAACCTAAAGGTTAAGAACCCTTGTAACATTCTTGTAACTAAAAGTAAATAAAATTAGTTGCACTTTCGAGTTACGTGTTAGGTTGAAGCGAGTTCCTAGAACGTCATTTTTGTGGGCATCACACTTGGTATCAGAGCCATGGGTTCAAATTTTAGACCCTTAGGCATACCTAGAGAACATGAAACATGAACATTCAACCTAATGCAAAGTTGGTTCTTTTAATCTAGAAAACCACTATGTTGTAAATTGTAAAAATATAAATCCTAGAAAACTGCAACAACACCTAGGATAATGAAATAACTCTCACCTTGATCTGTGTAAGAGGTGCAGATCAGACAAGGGGTCTTTTCATATAGACCTAGATATACCACCACTAGAGTAGGCTATAGTAGCCATTCTAACTCATATTTTATAGATGCTTCAGGACATCAATGCCGTCATACACGGAGAGCCCTTGGGAGGATGATTTGCTAGACATGGCATGGAACAGTTAGTAGAGGCCCATGTATCCCCTCGACACAGTGATGAGTGCAGGGCAAAGAAATTTTACACAGAGTCAGCTAGGGTAGAGTTAGCACAAAGAGGACATGGGGACAAGATCTCAAGACATAGGGGCAGGTCTCAGAGCCCTAGACAGAGGGAGGAGCATGTAGAGAGACCTAGGGGTCATCAGACATCAGCATCAGACCATATTAGAGAGATCCTAAAGCTATGAACATTTCACTATTCAGGTGATACATGAGGTTTTTAGGAAGAGGCCTTGTTGGTGAGATTTAGTGGATGCTTCAAGCTCTGTCATTATACTAGCAAACGAAATCTCATGTTGCGATCCATATTCTGAGGGATGGAGTAGGAGTCTGGTGGAGGACCGAGGAGTAGAAGCTCCATGTTGATTCGGAGACAGTTACCTAGGAGATTTTTGAGGAGCATTTTAGGAGTAGGTATTTACCCAGGAGGTTTATACAACAGTAGATAGATGTGTTTCATGACCTTTGTCAGGCATCGATGATTTTAGCCAAGTATGAGAGTCAATTTCTGGACCTACTCCAGTACATGAACTATATATAGGATGAGCATGCATGGATTCACAGGTTCATCTGATCCTTGAACTTGGATTTGGATGGCACACTGCCCATTCACTACACACAGACATTAGCAAAGGTCATGAAGAAGGCCTATATTATAGAGGAGACATGGGGGAAGACGTAGCAGGCTAGAGATAGATTTTAGAGCTGCATACAATAGATGTAGGATGATAGATCAAGGGGCTCAGTTCCTCCTCCATGGGGTGGAAACAATTTAGGATAGGCTTCATTCAGGCAACCACAATAGTAGTAGCAGCAGTAAACCCGCCCACCTTACAGACCTCCTCAGAGATTTGATGCATAGATAATACAAAGTATGAGGCCTCCTCCTAGGGGTCCCATCAAAACACAGTGTGTGCCGATAGCTCAGTCAGCATGGGCTTGTCAGTAGATTCCTCAGTATTCCGTAGCCAAATCATTAGGATCCACAGCTTAGACATCTAGAGTACTTGCTAGAGATACAACTCACTGGAGGGGACCAGGTAGCTGTTATTGTTGTGGTGTTACTGGGCATCATTGGAGAGATTTCCCACATAACCCTAACAAGGGTAAGATGTAGATCTCAGAGCCTATGGTTAGAGATATGGCATGGAGTCATCAGATCTACACAGTGATTGAGAACCGCCAGGATGAGCACCAAAGTACTGTGATTGAGAGGAAAGGTAGTATTGGTGGTATTTCCGCCTCTATATTATTTGATTCTGGTTCTTCTGATTTGTTTATTATACAATCCTTAGTAGAGCATTGCAAGATTATGGAAGCTAAACAAGGTCATAGTTGGGACATTGAGATGGCTTCTAGAGCCAAAATTTCTATAGACTCCTTAGTTAAGGAGTGTGTAGTGGATTTTGGACCCTTCACCACTACCTCAAATCTTCGAATCCTCCCACTAGGATCTTATGGTGTCATTTTGGGCATGGACTGGTTTTCTTATCATAGAGCTAGAGTGGAATATTACTATAAGACTATTTCTTTCATAGATGATCTTGGAGTGGAGTCAATGATATTAGGACTTAGGAGACCCATTTCTATTCGCAGCATCTCCACTATGTAACTTAAGCGGTGTGCGCGATGGGGTTGTTAGTTGTATGCTGTCACGGTTGGTAAAAGATTGGAGGATGAGGCTAGTGGGCCATCCCTTGATGACCATCCCATCTTGAGAGAGTTTTTTGATGTGTTTCCAGGGGAGCTACCGGGGTTACCTCACCCACATGAGATAGATTTCCACATAGATCTAGTTCCGGGAGCAGAGCCTATCTCACGAGCACCTTATTGGATGACTAATCCTGAGCTATGTGAGCTCAAGTTGTAGCTTGAGGGCCTTCTGGAGAAGGGCCTAATCCATCCTAGTGTATCCCCTTTGGGTGTACTAGTGATCTTTGTAAAGAAGAAGGATGGATCTTTATGGTTGTGTATTGATTATCGTCAATTGAATAAAGTAACGATAAAAAATCGTTACCCCCTGCAATGCATTGATGATTTATTTGATCAGATGAAGGGGGTTACAGTTTTCTCCAAGATAGATCTTAAGTCAGGGTACCATCAACTTAGGATTACGGAAGCAGATATTCATAAGACCACATTCCGTACGAGATATGGCCACTACGAGTTCACAGTGGTACCTTTCGGTTTGATGAATGAGTCCACAGTGTTTATAAGTTTGATGAATGGGGTATTCAAGAATTTTCTATATCATTCCATGCTCATCTTCCTTGATGACATTATGATTTACTCAGGTACGCGTGAGGAGCACCTTTGCTAGGTTCTTCAGTGTCTTTGTGAGAAACATCTTTATGGGAACTTGGAGAAGTGTGTGTTCTTGTAGGAAGAGGTGCAGTATTTGCACCACATCATTTCTAGGGAAGGTATCGCAGTCAATCCTTCCAAGATTCATGCCATCATGGATTATCCAGCACCCACTAGTGTGAAAGAGGTGTGCAGCTTCATGGGTTCACCAGGATATTATAGGAGATTTGTTCAGGACTTTTCTCGGATTGGACACCCCATCACTTCCCTTCAACAAAAAGGGAAGAAGTTTGTATGGTCAGATAGATGTGAGAATGGTTTCAATACATTGAAGGAATGCCTTAAGACAACCACATATTCTTGTAGGACCAGATCCTCAGGGTGAGTTGTATGTTTACACAGATGCTTCTCTGGAAGGACTTGGAGGTGTGTTGATGCAAGAGGATAGAGTAGTTACTTTTGAGTCTTGCAAAATTAAGGATTATGAGCTCAATTATCTGACTCATGATCTTGAGCGTGCAACAGTTGTGCATGCCTTAATGTAGTGGAGATATTTCCTTCTTGGATGGATATTCACACTTAGGATTGATCACTTGATTCTTTGCCACCTCTTCACGCAACCCAATCTCAATGTTTGGGCAATGGCGTTGGATGGAGTTGCTTTGCGAATATGACATGGAGATAGAGCATGTGAAGGGGAAGGAGATTATTATTGTAGATGCCTTGAGTAGATAGAGACATGTGGCTATGGCCACCTCAGTGGGCACACATTTATAGAGTAGGATTCTGCAGCAGCTTCCTCTGGATAGTTTCTACCTTACAACCAGAGCAGAGATTGAGTCTCAGAGACCCTTTGAGGGGAGATTTGATGTATTTTCATTAGAGATAGATGGCCTTCTCAGACACAGAGGTCAGATATATGTTCCTAGAGATGGAGGCTTGAGACAAAACATTTTGACTGAGGATCGTCGTGCACCTTATTCAGTCCATCCCGGGGTGAATAAGATGCATGCCACCTTGAGATAGTTGTATTTTTGGAGAGGAATTTGAAGAGACGCCTTGTTTGTGTCACGCTGCTTAGAGTGCCAGAGGCAGAAGGCAGAGCATCAGCATCCACCTAGCCTTCTCTTTCCTCACGTCATACCGAAGTGGAAGTGGGACACCATTTCCATGGAATTCATCGTTGGGTTACTGACATCGAGATACCACCACAGACGTCATCATGGTCACGGTGGATAAATTAATGAAAGTAGCTCATTTTTCTCTGGTGATGACCACCTATACAGCAAGTGTAGTGGCAAGAGTATATCTAGATGATATTTTCATATTACAATGGATTCTATAGAAGATCATTTACGATTGTGATCCTTTATACACTTCACATTTCTAGACCACCATGCAACATGGTCTTGGGATGAGGATCAATTTCAGCACAACTTATCACCCTGAGACAGATAGATAGACTTAGCAGGTGAGTCAAATCTTGGAGGACATGCTTAGGATGTACATTATGGATCACCAGTCAAGATGGGAGGAGTATCTATATTTGGTGGAGTTTTCCTACAATAATAGTTTCAGAGTTTGATAGGCATGGCTCATTTCTAGGCATTATATGGCAAAGAGTGCATGACACCTCTTAGTTGGGACAGGTTAGAGGAAAGGGTTTCGCTTAGGCCAGCATTATTACAGGATATGGAGCAGCAAGTTACATTGATTAGACAGAGATTGTAGGAGCACAAGATACGCAAAAGAAGTATGTGGACCAACATAGTATAGATCATAGTTTTGAGGTAGGCACGAAGTTGTTTCTTCATGTCAGACCGCATAAGAGCCCTATCCATTACGGAAAAGGTTTTAAGCTTGCTCTTAGGTTTTTGGGTCCCTTTGAGATCTTAGATCACATCAGTCCCTTAGCTTATTGTCTATCATTGCCACCTTCCTTGTCTTGTGTCCATGATGTGTTTCACATTTCTGTGCTTAGGAGATACATTTTTCATCATTCTCACATGCTAGATTGGACCGCATTGCAGGTGTTAGATTAGGGACAGGTGATGGTGGAGCCTGTATGAATTATAGAGTGCGGGACCATGGTCCTTCGCGGTAGAGAGATTGACAAGGTTTGGGTCCAGTGGGACAGATATGATGAGATTGTAGCTACTTGGGAGAATGCTACTTTACTACGAGTGTAGTTTCCACACCTGTTCCAGTGACTACCAGGAGGAAGTCAAGTCTAAGAGGAGGGGGATGTAGTGCTCACTTCCCTTTGATACCTTTTTTATTATTGTTTTCTATACTTTCGACTGCACTTATGATCTATTATAGCTTCTTTGATTTAGCATGTTAGTAGATATCTGACATACTAAACTGTTATTGATTTGATTCTTATATGATGCTTATAGACTACTGGAGACATTTGATGTTGATATTGATATACCTTTGACATGGTTATTTATCTCTATTTCTGACATGCGATATATTTATTCATATTGAATAGATCTTGATAATTGGATTTATGTGGTGACCGTTTTGACATGACTGAAATGTGAAATAAAAATGTGCTAGAAATTTTAAGTGATATCATATTTGCATAGATGATATTAATTCATATATAGTTGATTTTAGATTTATATCACATATTTGGCATGAATGTTTTAATGCAGCCATAAGGCCAAAGGAGGTATTCTCTATTTTGTAAGTATATTATATTCACAACAACATCATGGGATTGGAGAACAACCACATTGGAATTCAAGAAGAATTCAACTAGGGTCACCATGGCAACATGTAATTGTGTGTGTGTTAGAATTATTTTGTTAGGAGATAATTGTAACCTAGGGGTCATGTATTGTTTTGTTTTAATTTCCCTTTCTATTATGTTAGTATGTGTTTTCTTTTAGTAATGAAATTTTACTTTTTTAATTATTTAGATTTTCGATTTGTGTTTACCCCTTTATTATTCATGGGTCGTAGTGTCTTAGTTAATCTAATTTGAATTTGTCCTAAAGTAATTAAAGATGTGACCAGAAAGGAGTTCATTTATTAGAATTGATTTTCTCTTGGATTTTGTGTTGAGTGAAGTGTGTTTGAGTTTTGAGTGTAGCACACTCTACCCTTCATGGGAAACTCGAATTTGGCCTTAGAGGCCAAATTTGGAAGCTTGTGGGACAAGTCAAACTTGTCCCACACCTCTTAAATGCCCATGCCAACCATACCAATGGGTTGGGGGCCCAAATTTAGGCTCTTTTAGGTGTTTTGGGAAGTTCAAAACATGAAATGTTAATTGCATTTTCTTTTAAATATTTAATTTTTTCCTTTAGGGGAGTAGGCTTTCCTAGAGTGTGTAAGGTTCTTGTCATTCCTCCAACCACTAATTAATTGTGCATTGGAATATGAGGTTGACCAAGTTATGTGGAGTGGAGACAAAATTAGGTGGCATCCTACTTGGAGCCCCATCATCCCTCCCTCTCCTTTCTCTATTTATTGAATCCTTGTTTCTTGTTTTAGGGTTGGATGATCATTTTTAGTCTCTTGAATGTTTGGAGAGTGAGAGGATTTTGAAAGAGTTTGTGGATTGTTGGAGCTTTGTGGATGCTTGTTTGCTCCTTAGAGAAGCTTTGAAATTCATACTTGGAACAAGCTCTACCATGGAGAGGTAGGAGCTTCACCTTAGTTTGAATTATGCTCTTTGCTTTATTGTATGTGTTATATGTTGTGTTGTATGTTGTCGTCTCTTTAGAATGCTTGTTGGGTGTGGGTAGATTTCCTAAGTTGGGAGTGGGAGGAGACTATGGGGAGTTTTTCTTGTAGGGAGGAATTAGAGATCAATTTCTTGAGGAGGGAGTTTGGGTTGGGTACCCCACCTAGTATGTGGAATGCTTGCATTTCTTCTTGTTCTTATTATGAGGGAGACATAAGAGTTTTGAGGGAGGCATAAGAGTATATGGAGGTATAAGGGGTACTTGACGGAGGCATAAGAATTGCTAGGGGAAATTATGTTTTGTATTGGAGGCTTTTATGTGGGCACTCATTCCCATTGGGAGGTATAACTAACCTCCCCATAGGTCTTACTCTTTTGGCTTTCTTGATAAGCCTTGTTATATTGTTGTTCTGATTGATTTTCTTCTTGTTTAGTTGTTGTTGTGTTTGTATGTAAATGGAATGAATGTGAAATTATTTGTTAATTATTTTGGAAGCTAGTAGTTGTCATGAGTTGAAATCTTTTCCCATTGTAATGTGGATGGGGCTCGGCGGCAAATGGAGAGGATGACTTTTCCTCTCCATTGGATATCTTGGTTGGGTGGAGAGTGTTGCCTCTCCACCTATTTTTGTTGTGAATCAAGAAAATTCTTAGAGGAGCTATCTTGTTGGAGTTGGAGAATGGAGTCTTGTTGTTGGCCATGTGAAACATTCTTGTATTTTACCCACTTAGAGTGGAAGAAATTGTAATAATGTATTCTTTCTTGTATTAACATTTTGTATGACTTCCCACATCAAGTGGAGAACATTGTTGTAATCTTGTGGAAAGGATTTTACATTAAATATTTATATTTTGAAAAGAAAGAATAAAGATTTGAGTGAATTAGTGTTGAAACGGAAAGGAAAAATACTTTTATCGTAGATTTGTTTTATTGTTAATATGTAATAAGGAAAAAGAAATGACTGAAATGGATATATAGTGCAAAAGTTTAGTTGGAAGTTGTTTGTGGAAATGAGAGTTGCATTCAAAAAGTTGTAAATTTGTAAATAGGAAAAATGGAAAAATAGAAATAGTAAGAAGTGGAACTTGATTACAAAATTACATTGTATGGAAAATAAAGTTATTGTGGTTATTTACAATGTATGCATATTGTAGTAGAATGAAAGAGAGAAAAAGTTAGATTATATTGTATCTAGGAAAGTTGATTTTATATGAATAAATGACAAAGAAATAAAATAGATTTACATTCCTTTTGCTCTTATAATGGAAAGAAGAAACTAGTTAAACAAATGGAAATTATCATTGTAAGTAGAGGAATTTTAATAGAGTTGAAAACATTTTAAAATCAATGGATTTAGCTAAAAAAATGAATAAAAGAGCAATAAAACTCAAATCTGGAACTTTAAAATGAACAAAGCCAACTAAAAATGCATTTTTAATACCTTGAGAAACTTTAAGTTTTTATAAAAATCTCGGCATAATGGTTCTATTTTTCAAAAACAAGACCATTACCCTGTGTAGAGTGGCGGTCCCATAACCACCACTCAGACTATTGCGGCAGTCTCAAAACTGCCACTCAGTAGGGTGGTGGTCCTATGTTTATCACCCAAGTAAGGTGGTAGTTTCACAATTACCGCTCTAAAAGGTGATGGTCCACTGTTTTTCATCCTGTTAGGGTGGCAGTCCCAGTACCACTGGTCTACTCTGGGTGGCGATCCTGTCACTTGTGACAGAATTCCTCAGACCCATGCCTATGCGTGAAATTTAACTAGATTTCACTAATTCCTAAGTTGTAAAATTTAACCTATTACTACCAACAAGTAAAATAAAGAGAAATGCTATGGAATGGAACAAATAAACACAAAAATGGTGAATTTAAAAGAATTCTTTTATTCATAATAAAAGGGGGTAGGGTTTGCCCCAAATTTAAAACCCAATACATAATAACCTTGAAATGAAAATCAAATTGGAGGAGGAAACGCCTCTCAATATTTAAATGAAATAGATTACATAAATAAAACTAAAACTAAAGTAAGCCTAGACTAAATCTTGACGTAGAATCCTTCATGGCTCCTTCCTTTTTGCTCTCATGGCTTCCTCCTCTCCAACCTGCAAATTTAAGATAAGAAAATGAACCAAATGAGAATATTAGAATGAGAAAAGGGTTTTAATAGACTTTCATAAGGATTTTAGGGCTAATTTCGGAACCTTATGATCTAATGGCTAAGATGGATTTGATCCAAGGGTGGAGGATTGACCCTACCTTTATTAAGAAGAAATGTAATTTAAGTGTTTAATGTGAAATCCTTAAGGGTATGTGTAGAGGGGTTAGTGGGGCCATGTAATTGGTTAAGAGTGTAATGTCCTTAGAACCCTTAGTGTGTGTAAGAAATTTAATAAAGAATCTTTTAAGCTATTAAGGTAATGAATTTAATAAGTTAGCATAATTTTAACCTTGTTAGGATTGTCCACTTAATTAAAGAAAAGAAAACATTTAATTAAGTGAATTAAACGTTGTTACCTTTTAGTAGAACTACCGATTAATGGACCATAGAGATAATTGTGCTAACATGTAACTTTTAACAAGACCTATTTCTTTGATCGTAAAAAATGAGTTAAGTAGTTTAAGTAAGTTGATGAACCTTAATGGTTAAGAACCTTTGTAACATCCTTGTAACTTAAACAAAAAAAAATTAGTTACACGTTCGAGTTAAGTGTTAGGTTAAAGCAAGTTCCTACAACATCGTTTTTACGGGCGTCACATGATGAATGACTCCAACATTTGTAATAACTTGTTGGAAATGATGTCCACTGACATTCCCCTTTAATAAAAACATCTACTCGTCTAACTTCTACCCATGCAATAAAATCCCCTTCCACTGTACAGTTATCTTTAACTTTGCTCCAAACTACATCTGATGCAGAGAATAGTACTTCCGGAGGACATTGGATAGGAATGTCTAACAAGCGCTTCCACTTTGAGTTTCTCTTATTATACATTGATGTTAATAACACTACAAATTATTAAAATTTGGAAAAAAAATCTTCAAGATAACACACTATACAATTAGACAATAACACTAACCATTTGATATTTATATTATGGCTAACGCTAAAATGATAAGACCTGCATTCACAAATGTTCAATATGTTCAAGAAATTGAGGATCATTATTAAAAAAAATCAGGTCAACAAAAAGAGTAAAAATGACATTAAGAATCTCATAAAATTGAGCTAGCCATCTTAATTTCACTCTCATATCACTAAAAAAAACTAGAATTATTTGAATATTGCTTATTGTAAAACCAATCCTTCTCCCTCACATGATCTCTCACTGCCTCTTTCTTTTCAACAAGCAACCTAAAAGGTTAGACGCTGGAAACATGCAAACCCAAAAACTCCTCTTCAAAAATTAAAGCATCTTGCACTTCCCTCAATGATTTCCACTCATGTATTCAATAGGAAAAAGTATGAATGCAACAATAGGAAATCTGAAAAAGAAGTATGAAGTATGTAGATCATGATCTATGCTTTTTTTCATTAAAGCCAAAACTATAGATGCACAAAGAAGTTAGTGAATATAACTTAATAGCCAAAGGTTGGGAAGAACCATATCATCAGATTAGATATTAGAGTATCTTTTCTAAGTTATTCAAGGTTGAGAATTGTTTAATATCAGATGCTACCTTATATAAGAGAATCAACCCAAAAATAGCTCTCAAGGGTATCACAAATCATCACTAGCATCAATATCAAATTATGGAAATCATTTTAGGTCTCAAACATTCCACCACTCTAAACAACATAGGCTAGAAAAAATTCATTATCATCAACCTAATTGCAGGAATCATTCATAATATATAATGAATATAGCTTGTAAAAGTAACGTGTTCCATCATTTAGTTTGGGTGACAACGTAATACGTTGTTCTAGTGTCGAAATTAAATTGTGAGAGAATGAGTTTGAAAATGTTCCAATTTAATTCAATGAAACAACATTGAATAGATTATTCAGTGCAAAACAAACTTTAAAAATGCAGGTCGTCAAAGAAACAATGTATTACGTTGAAAAATCACCTACTTTGATATAGATCTTGTAGGCACACTAATATATGAAATTATAGTTTTATATAGTACACCATGTAACTTATGTAGCCTAGTAACCAATCAAAACATCGTTATCAGGGGTAACAACGTAATATGTTGTTAAATTGTTCTACTCATAGTAGGAGGGAATGGATTTAGATCCTGTAGGCACATAAGAATGGTGCATTGTAGTTTTATACACTATAATGACTATATCTTATAAAAATAACATGTTCCATCATTTAGTATGGGTGACGATGTAATAATACGATTTGATACTTTGATGATCCTACATTGTACACATGTGGGCTAAAACCTATGAAGGGCAGAATTGATCATTGAATGGTATCATTTTAAGACCTTATTTGATGATAAATCGAGTGCTTAACAGTCTCATAAAGGATTATCTCCACAAGGGAAAACAAAGATGAAGTTTTATATATGCATTCAAGGATATTTAAGGTTCATAAAAGAGTGTTGTTGAGCTAAGACAGTTTGCATGGAGACAAAGAGAGATTTTTTTTATAACTCAAGAAGAAGTGAACTGTTGAGGTTGGATAAATGGACTACTAGCTAGGAATTAAAAGGTAAATGTGGACGGTGAGCGCAGTCAAGAACTTTACTCAAATTACTTTTCATTTGTTATATGTTTGGAAGTCAGACATAAATTATGATTGGAAAAAGGATAGGTGTATGCATACAAAGAAAGACTGAGGGAAAGATTGTAGAGAAGAACAAGAACATGAATATGAGAACATGACATGCTCTTTGAGGAGGATTTACCGAGCTAAGAGGTACATAACCTATAATTAATAGAGCTTATAAAAATAATGTTGTCCATCATTTAGTTTGGGTAACAACGTAATACTTTTTTGTAGTGTTGAAATTAAAGTGTGAGAGAATGAATTGGAAAATATTCCAATTTATTTCAATGAAACAACTTTGAATAGATTACTCAATGCAAAACAAACTTTAAAAATGCAGGTCATCAAAGAAACAATGTATTACGTTGAGAAACCACCTACTTTGATATAGATTCTGTATGCACACTAATATATGAAATTATAGTTTTATATAGTACACCATGTATCTTATGTAGCCTAGTAATGAGTCAGATCATCGTTATCAGGGGTAATAACGTAATATGTTGTTACATTGTTGTACTCATAGTAGGAGGGAATAGATTTAGATCTTGTAGGCACATAAGAATGGTGCATTGCAATTTTATACACTATATTGATTATATCTTGTAAAAATAACGTGTTCCATCATTTAGTATGGGTGAAGACGTAATAATAGGATTTGATACTTTGATGACATTCCCTACATTGTACACATGTGGGCTACAACCTATGAAGGGAAGAATTGATCATTGAATGGTATCATTTGAAGACCTTGTTTGATAATAAATTGGGTGCTTAACAATATCATAAAGGATTATCTCCGCAAGGGAAAACAAAGATGAAGTTTGATATATGCATTCAAGGATATTTAAGGTTCATAAAAGAGTGTTGTTGAGTTAAGACAGTTTGCATGGAGACAAAGAGATAGTGTTTTTTAGAACTCAAGAAGAAATGAAGTGTTGAGGTTGGATAAATGGACTAATATCTAGGAATTAGAAGGTAAATGTGAAGAGTGAGGGCAGTTAAGAACCTTACTCAAAGTACTTGTCATTGGTTATATGCTTGGAAGTCATACTTAAATTCTGATTGGAAAAAGGATTGGTGTACGTATACAAAGAAATATTGAGGGAAAGATTGTAGAGAAGAACAAGAACATGAATGTGAGAACATGACATGCTCCTTGAGGAGGATTTACCAAGCTAGGAGGTACACCAACTATAATGAATATAGCTTGTTAAAAAAATGTGTTCCATCATTTAGTTTGGGTGACAATGTAATACATTATTGTAGTGTCAAAATTAAAGTGTGAGAGAATGAATTGGAAAATATTCAAATTTAATTCAATGAAACAACTTCGAATAGATTATTTAGTGCAAAAAAACACTTTCAAAATGCAGGTCATCAAAGAAAAAACATATTACGTTGTGAAACCACCTACTTTAATATAGATATTGTAGGCACATTAATATCTGAAATTATAGTTTTAAATAGTACACCATGTATCTTATGTAGCCTATTAACGAGTCAGATCATCGTTATCAGGGGTAACAACATAATATTTTGTTAAACTACTGTACTTGTAGTAGGAGGGAATGGATTTGAAATTATTTCTAAGTAATTGAATGAAACAAATTTGAATCGTTTCATAACACTATGATGTGCAAAAAAAATATTTAAAAATGCATGTCGTTGACACAACAATGTATTACGTGGGAAAGTAGCCTACTTTGATATAGATCTTGTAGGAACATAAGAATGTGGCATCATAATTTTATACACTCTAATGACTATAACTTGTAAAAATAACGTATTCCATCATTTAGATTGGGAGACAACGTAATATGTTGTTGTATTGTTGTAATTAAAACTCTCTCAGGAAAAATCTTACATTGAATATTAGATTTAAGTATCTGAATAACCATTCAACTTATAATTTCTTTGTTTTCAATTAGCCTTGTCTCAAATAAATCTTGCAAACACTAACAAATTTTTTTATTCCTTTCAGTTTTGATAGATGACTATAAAATGATGTTGTGGTAAATGACTAGAAAAGTAGTTCAAAAACTTAATAATTTAATAAACAAGATGAGTTGAACTTATTACTGATTTAAAAAAATGTAATGTTCTTACCTAATTTGCAATGTACAAATTGTTTCCAAACTTTCCTGTCATGAGCAATGTTCTTTCTCACAGCCCACCTTTAGAAATATCCTTTAACTTCCATAAAATTGAATGAAATATGAGTGTTGTTCTTTTTTTGCAATACTTAAATAAATTCGTTTATGTAAAAATAATAAAAAACAGAACAATGGCGCCAAAAAGTGGAGTAAATAGTTTAATGGATATAATTTAGGTAGCAAAGAATTAATGGTAGCATTCAATAAATATTTGAAATGATGTATTGCCCTGCAAGCGCAGCAAATTCATAACAATAAATGTGAATAAATAGGTAGCGTTGAGCAGTCAAGGGAAAGTATTGAAATGACTTGAATTTCATTAATTTTTTAACTCCCCTAAAACACTGGAAAGTACCCAGTCAGCAGCCACCTCACTACTCCCTGCGAACTTACGTGAGGAATAGGGCAAGCCCTCCATGGGACCATGCTCTTAGATTTGTACAAAAAATTACGGGATGTCGGCATGCTAGATTGTCTCTGGCTTCTTCGTTTCCACATTGCATCGTAGATCTCGTCTGTGGAGGTTCTCAATGACAGCATGAGTGAAGCAGCGCATAATTACTGTGAATTGGTGAAGGTCAGGGTGAATATGAGAATCATTGACATTCGCGAAGGGCTTGGAATCGACAACGACATCACCAAATCTGCATCTTCAGACATGTGGGTGGCTTATAGCTTGGAAGAATATGCCAGCCTAGTGGTATTGGCTTCCCGGATGTCCTGCGACCAGAAATGACTTTCGCATCCCGTGCTCTGCTAGCCTCTGCAGTAAAAGTGGCCAATCTCTGGTCTCTCATCACTCTCTGCTTATTTTTGATGTGTTTTCTGTGTAACAGAATGTCCCTTCCGCCGGGGTTGGCCTCGACCTCGACTTGCAAACCCTACCAGACGAGCTACTCGGGGAATGCAAATCCATGGAGACATACGCTCTCCTCGGGGACTTCAAATGGATTTTAGCCTACATGTGACATAGCAAGAGTAGGAAACCAAGAAAAGGGTTGGTTTCATGGAGTCCAGGAAAACAGAAAATTTCTGGTCCAAGCAACGGTTGAGGCACCCCCAAGATGAACGGAAGCCAAATGCCACCATGGGTTCAGCAACTTAGCTCTCCAGACACAAGCGGGAAATGACAGGTCTGACAGGTCATTCCTAACCCAAATCAAATCACCAGCTGAATCATATATTTGTGCATCACAGTTAAGAGCCGGCAAAATATATCGTACCATTGCCAGCTTCGACAAATCGTCTTGTGCCAGCCTGCAAGTTTGATATATAAAAATAGAACAAATGTAACATTGTAGAGGCAGTGTAGAAAATCTCTGACAGTGCAGAAAATTTGTTGCGTATGCGTGAGCTACAAGAGAATGGAACGTTGCAGAGGCAGTTCCTCCCGAGGAAGAATGAACGCAAATTTTAAGTAAAAATCAAGGGTGCAGAACAGTCTATGCGTCAACGCATGTACTCCGGAAATCTCCAACGTCCACCTTCTGACGCATGTTAAAATCTGCAAGTTCGACTCAAAATAGAAATGCCTTCGGCATAATAAAAAGTGGTCTTCATTTAAACAGTTTTAAAAATATATTTATATTTATTAATATAATTTAATTATAAATCTATATTTTTAAATATGCAAATCCCAATGATGGTGATTTTAAAAAAAGAAAAAAGAAAGAAAAAATAGAGAATAAAATTAATTTATAGTTTTATAAACTAAAATAAATGTTAGGGGTAATTGTGCTAAACAAAGCTCTCGCTAATAGTTTTCCTAAAATAAGCACCATTATTGGTTAAATAAAACCTGCATAGAGAGATAGATCTATAACCGTAATATCTCATCATTTTACAATATACAAATTGATCGACCTGAATTTGTGTCTGTATCTGAAGCGGGTTCAATTGTCTCTGAGAAGAAACTATTTTCTGCCACTTTTTTAGTTTGTTATTTGAATAAGAAGAAGAAGATTGAGGATTAGAAGGCTTTTCATCCGGGTGTAATGTCTAGTTGTACTGATTTTGCTTCTTCTGCTTGTGAGCAACTACGTCCACTGTAACCTTTGCAGCACCATTCCGTTGATTAAATCTATGCCAAAAACCTATGTCATTGATTAAATCGGAAGTGTTAGCCACTCGCACGATCTTTGTATCCGTATTTGAAGAGGGTTCAATTGTCTCTAAAGGGAAAATTCCCGTCACATTTCTACACAACTATCATATTTCACCCAGTTTGATCTAAAACTTGAGCCATATTTCTAAAAACAATGGGGAGGGAAAGGTGGTTTTTTAACTCTTTCTTTCAAGGTATGTGACGTGGAAGGAAGGGATCAACTCTAAAAAATGAAAGCCGAGACCTGTTTGAGCCCTTTGATGTTTAACACACGTATGGGAGCATGATCTACTCCATTGATCTCCTGCTACTGTTAGTTTCACCAAGCTTCACCTCAACTGTATATACGCCTTCGGTGTAAAAACACTACACCGCTAAAGTTAACATCAACAAAAACACTACCACCAATCAGAACCTTGGAATTCAAAATTAAAAGACAAAGGTGTACCGCAACCATAACCATCATTACCATTACATAACAAAAGAAATCCCACAATAGTTCCTTGAAACTGACCATTAATCCTCCTTAACACATTTTCTTCGGTTTTTTTAATAGTTGTCATTTCTTTATTCTTATTTCACTCTTCATTTTGGCATATATAAAAAAAGAAAAAGTTGTTAAATCCATTGAATAAAAATCATATTTGAGATAGAGGTTGTAGGAATTTCAGCAAGAAATCATTATGGTAGGATTTCACACTTGCATGTTATACCACGGCCTCTTGGGGAGCTATAAGATAGTACCCTTTTTGTTAAGTTCTAGGGTGTCTCGCCTTTTGGGCTCACCTATATATCACCTCCCTCCACTTTGAACTTGGCTACTGATGGCGAGGCTGGAGCTACGAACAATGGGTACACGACAGAACCATCCGCATAAATTTGTCACGAAGGTCTTTAAAGAGATAATGTTTCTCCTCCTGATGTTGTATTACATGTTTCTGAATTTAATGTTGTGTGCTGATGGCTTGAATAGTGTTTACTTATTGGTTACTTTATGGGTCGTGTCCCCTCTAAAATCATGCTTAAATCTTGGGTTAACTTGTCCTGGGCCACTCATGGCATCAGGGTTGAGAGTGTGCAAAACATGAGTAAATGATTCTTCCTTTTTCAATTGTTTGACCCTTCACAAGCCCCAATTACCCTGAACCGTTCAGCTACCTGGTATGTTTCTAAGTCCCTGTTGGTTCTTTCCCCTTGGAGTAAGGACTTTGTGTGTCTGAGTTTGTAGCTCTTAAAGTCCCGATCTTAGTGGAGCTCCCTCATTTTCCGCTTCCATGCATGTATTTTTTTTCACCAAATAGCATCCTCTATTGAGCGAGTTGTTTGCATGGAACCTCAATGCTTTTGTAGCACCCATCTGAAGAAAATGGGTCTGCGTTGAAGTAAACCTCTCACAAGAATTGAAATAATTCCTGGAGATCCAAATAGGTGACACTCATTATTCTCAGCGAGTTCTTTATAATAACCTGCCTAACACATGTTTTCTTTGCTAGGCTTCAAATCACAAGATCAAGGATTTCCCAGTGTATGTTTCATACAATCTCCCAACACCTAAGGCGGCTACTGAATCCATTAAGCTCCCACAAGATGAAGGGTGGAAAAATTTTGGAGGATTAAAAAAAAGAAAAACATTGTTCATCGGATCAGAACATGTTAGTTATATTATAATATATTATTGGAGTTGTTTTAACAACTCGTATGATTTTGTGTTGTTACATGAGTAACAATCACAACTAAATAGGATTTTGTGATATTATTGGGAAAGTAGTTTCCTAAAAAATAGGGATGTAAATACCCATTTATATGTAGTGGCATATGTTGTATAATCATCTGGAATTAATTATGAAGAATATCATTATTCCGTGATTAATATTGTGTGTTATTCTTCTGTAAAAACTGATCTAAAGCTGAGATTTGGTATAAGAGTGAGCAATCAATTAAAATTTCTTACAAATAATGGTTTAAGTGTGATATATGATTATTAGATTTATGTGGAGAAGTCACAATGATTTTCTTTCTGTCCTCATGGATGCAAGAAAACGTGGTGTGTTGTGGCATAGAAACAGGCTTCATCAATTGCTTGAGTTCCTTCTCATACTGCCGTTTTGAAATAACTGGACATGTAGACCCAAGTTGACAGCAACACCCATGCACTATTGGACATGTACCATAAGTTTAGCATTAACTCTTTCTGTGTATTTTTTTCGCTCAGATTTGTTATTTCAAAGGTTCTTCACTGTCCATTACTAGATGAGACTTCATTAGATTAGTCCTGCGATAAATCACATTTGAGAAAAGGATCAAATAAATTTCTCTTCAATAGTTATTTACCAGGGCTTTGTTCATGGTGGATCAGACATTATTTGATACTTGGTATCTTTTGCGTAAATTCTCTAGCAAATTACTCCTCTCTCAATATCTTGCACAAATTGATGAATGAATGCTGCGGAAGATTCTCATGAAAATATTGTTTTCTCGGTACACATCCAAAGCAAGATCCACGTAATGGGAAGGTAGATATTCATCTAACAGCCGCAATTTCCATCATCCATGTGTAATTTGATCAGGTCAAGTAGGAGGTTTTGTTATTTAAAGATAAATTGTTTTTAGATGAAATCAGTTGAGGTTTAGTTGAACAGTTTTAAAAAAATTTATAAAATTTTCCATGGGTCAATTGCCATAGATATTTGTTATTTATTATGTCTTAGGTTTACAATTATAATATTGTTATTAAAAGTAATATTTAATTACTTTTTAATAGTTTTTTTTAATCAATTATTTTGTATTGCTATCTTGTATAGTCAAAAGGAGTTATTGTGTCCTAGTCGTTCATATATATTAGAATTAATAGATTTGTAGTTGTCCTTTACAAATCGAATTTATAGTCATTATTATCTATTTGTTTGTAAAAAGGTGAATTTTTTGTTTTAGCCAACAATTATTGTTTTAAAATTTGTGAAGAGTCATAATGGATAAGTTGAGTCACGTTGAAAAATTTGAAGGTAAATATTTTTAGACTTGGCAAGTATGAACTCAGTTCTTCCTAATTAACAAAGGCTTGTGGGATATTGTTGATGGAAAAGAGAAGAAACTGACAAATGCAGATAAAGCAGAAAAATGGGAAAGCAGAGATCGAAATGCTACAAATATTATTGGATTAGGTCTATCAAATTCTTATTTGCATCATATAGACTTAAAAAAGTTGTCTCACACAATTTGGGAGACATTGAACAAATTGTTTGGATCACAAACTGGAAGCGTAGCAATGTATTTAAAGCAAATCTTGTTTGGCCTCAAGATGGAAAAAGTAGACAACATGGTGGAATTTATTAGTAAGTTTCATTCTATTTGCAACCAACTAGCGGGAATAAGTGTAGCTGTTCCTGGTGAAGATGCTAAAGCAGTATTAATCAAAGCATACCTCCATGCTAATCTAACATGGTCTTTACATTGAGTAAAATAAATCCAAGTTTAGAAGAACTTATTTCTTCTTTATTAGATGAAGAAAAAAGAATCATGTTTATGGAACGAGACGAAAAAACCATGTATGGTAAGAAATAAGATAATAGAATATCTAAATCTTCTTTCAGACCTGGATCATGTTATAAAGATTCAAAGAAGCGGCTCACCTATTATTACTATAGACAATCTGGTCACTTTTCCTCAAATTGCAAGAAAAGAGAACAAGACTTACTTGATGGGAAACTGCAAGATAATGCCATGGCTACTGATGACGAAGGAGAAAATGAAGAGGAAGGAAATACTACTTATACAAAATCCAAGTGATAAAGATTTTCTCTATTAGATAATTTTTACTGGAAGACAGAGGCAATGGAGGCTGGAGGTCAGACAACTACCTCTCGTCAGTCACCAACGACAAGGCTGCATAGAGTTGTGGTGGCAAATATATAGTGTGAGTATATGCTTTTCAGTGTGGTTTCATGCACTTCAATTTTTACAGTTTGTAGTTTTCAATAAGTGGAAATTTCACATTGAGGGGGGAACATGATTAACATGATCCAATGTTCCATTTCCAGTTTTTCAGTTGTGTATGTGATTATTCCTATTTCCCCAATGCAAAAACATAGTAAAAAATAGATAGCACAGTGAAATGCAACATCATGAGTCTTAATGAGGTAGAACAGTCAAATGTGTTCATGTTCATACCTAGGTTTGTGGTTAGCCTCCTGAAAACCATTGAAGGATGATCAGATGTGTTCCTGCTTGAGTTCCCACACTACTTGGTCAAATATGTTCCTTGGAGTGAATGGTTGATAAGCCGATGATTCTTGACTGTGTTCCCATCCTTGTCGGTCAGATGTGTTCTCGTGAGTGCATGGTTGATAAGAATTTGATGTGTTCCTTATTCTACCTTCAGTTTGAGTGTGTGCTAAGATCATGAATGCGCAAAGGCGGTAGGCTACTGAGGAAGTGTGAAAGTTCTTTTTTTACCATGTAAACATTAAGGTGGGGAATGTTAGTTATATTATAATATATTATTGAAGTTGTTTTAACAACTCGTATGATTTGAGTTGTGTATTGCTACATGAGTAACAATCACAACTAAATAGGATTTTGTGATATTGATGGGAAATTAGTTTCCTAAAAAATAGGGATGTAAATACCTATTTATATGGAGTGGCATATGTTGTATAATCATCTGGAATGAATTATGAAGAAGATCATTATTCCGTGATTAATATTGTGTGTTATTCTTTTGTAAAACTGATCCAAAGATGAGATGTTCTAAGTAGAAAAATTAGATAGAATATATTTTGATTGTTGGAGGAATGTTCCTGTGTTGTGTAAACCACTCTCTAAAATTTTGAAAAATATGCCCAACTGAGAAACTAATTGTAACTTCCCCCTGGTCATAGGCACCCAGGAAAGGTCATGAGCACCCAACCACTCATATATGTATTTGGGCACTGACATCTTTGTTAAATTTAAGACCCAAGTCAGAATCTGGGTCGTCATGTGTCTGTAAATCTATTCTATTCCTATATTATGAAGGCCTGTACTAAAGCTTTGTGTTGTTGTATGGGGTGACTGATTAGCCCAATGTATGCACCCCCCTCATTTTGGGTGCATACGATATCGCTGGGAGGATGTGGCCCAAAGGAGGACCTGATGCTGATCTAAAACTGTTACCTTGCAAGGGGGGAATGTGCATGATATAAACCAAGGCACATGCAAAGAAAGTGGCTAGGACATGTTCTATTAAAAAAATACATGTACGTATATAGAATAAAACGTGTAATCGAGTAAGCAAGAAAACAAATTAGACCACAAAAATAGAGTTTCAAACATGGGAAATTACTCACAATATCCCAAGACAATCAATGTCGAAGTGGCATAAAATATACAAGGAATGAACTTACAAGACATAGGGTATAACCCGTGAACAATGGCATATAATGGAAAACAGTGGAAAAAAATATCAAGCAAAATATCACATAACCATCTTGGAAAATAGTTCCTGCGAATAAAATGATGCACATGAAGCACTCGTTAGCATGTTCGAAAGATAAAACGTATGTCAAGACCTACATATATTGATAGAATAGTCTGCTAGTAAGAATAGGAATTAGTATAAAATGAAACAACACTATAGGTAAATATATTTCATGGAAAATAAAATAAAACTTTTTCATCACACTACCTATGCCTGGATTTTGGTAGAAATGGATACTTTAAAGGACCTTCCTACTTCTATTGAGCTAAAAGTGAAGGAAAAAATTTGGGTCCAATCTTTGTACTACAAAGGTCTTCCTTTTAGATGCAAAAATTACTTCTCTCTAAATCACCTAATCTCAAATTTTATTGTTAAGAAAACCTTAAGTTATATAAGCAATTAGTGGAAAAAAATTTAGAGTAAGTACTTGGAAAATTTTGTTGATTTAGATTTAGAACCAAATGAAGAAACTCCTCATACTTCTTAATTATTCTACACAAAAATGTTGGTACTAACACAGAAAATCAGAAGAATCCACAGTTAGTCTCACATTCTTAGGGGTAATCTCCCACCATCGATTTGTAGGTGGCTCTTCCTATTTACTCGGAGGATGATAATGAGGAATGGATGAAAGTGAAGAGGAAAAAAATGAAAAATATTAAGTTGAACACCTCCGTTCCCATGAACAAGAACTGATCTGGTTCACTGTTCTTGTGATTTGGTATTTTTTTTGGATGTGTTCAGGCTACTTTGTGGTGGTGCTCCCATTTGTTTTGTTGCATTGTTCTATTTTATTCTTGTTTGGTAGCTTGGTTGCTGCTTCTCTATGGTTTATGTTCATCTCAGGTTGGAACTCATTTTTCTTCTTGTGCTCATTTTTTTTATTAGGATCCTAAGACCTTTCATTATACTTGGGGTATGTTCCCCATAAAAAAACCATCTACCCTTAATAAAAAGAGAATAAGAAGTAATATAAAATGAAACAATAGAACCGAATATATGTAAGAGTAGAAATGTAGATGCTCCAAGGAGCCTCAGTGGGACTATTAAGAGGTACAGTGCCAAGCATCCATGTTGTGTATGGAGATTTGTAAGAAGTATGCATTCACAACTAAAGACCGAGTGAGCATTCATGTATATATAGAAAATATAATGACATATTGGGTATCCATCTAACATAGTAATCCAAGTGTAACATGTGAGTAAGAGAAAACAAGAGCATCACTACCAAGATATGTAATATGCTATAAGTGAGTGAAATGGAATCGTATGCAAAGTGAGTTCTATAGAGGCGACGTGCCCCCCCCTGAGTGGATTGTTATGAGTATGCATGAGATGAGACTCATTTATAAAGACCCCTCAATAGTCAAGAATGAACCATAGAATAAAATTGCATCATCGGGAAATGGTTTGAATTGTGGACTAGAAAAATATGATAAATGAAGAATTGATCATAGAGTGTAGAATAGGTGGGGTTCATTTCAGATTTATACCCTTAGCATTCAAGTATGAACCATAAAATTAGAGTGCATCATAGGGTGATGAGTACATCATGTAAAATTATATGCCAAAAGTTTGTATCTTGAATGTAAAGAGTGAGAAGTGTGTCTGATGTTTGATAGTAGATGCTAGAAAGAAATGTCATGAATGCCCAAAGTGTGAATTGTGTAGTGTGTATGATCTAGTTGAAGATAGAAAGAGATATCTTGAATGTATAAAATGTGAAGTCTATAGGATGTAAGGTTCATGCATGTAGTATGTCCTCAACATTTAAGTGTGAACCTCAGCATAAGAGTGCATCATAGGGTAGTGACAATGCAAAATGTATCAAGATGGGTAATGATGCTTAGAAAGATGAAACATTCAAAGCACAAATCGTAAGAATCGAAATATTAGACAACTAGTGATGTTAGGATGGGGAAGTAAACTTGATGCCCCCATAAGTGTGTGATGATGAGAAGAATCAAGTAACATAATCTAAGATATCATCATTTTCATGGTTGAGGTTATACGGAGAAGTGTCAAAGACCTAGTAAGAAATAGTGTGTGGTTGATCATATAAAGAGCCATTGTAGTGTAAGTTGTACATTACCATTGTGTATTCTTTATGAGTGAAATGTGGTAGTCGAAAACTATGTGCATAAAAGTAAGTAATATTATTTTAATAGTCCAAGAAATCAATCAGTGAAAACAGAAACATGGTCGAAAGGCATAGGAAATGTGACATCAATATGTTTGAGATCTAAAGTGCCACCAATGTATTCAAGAAAGATTTCCTAAGTGTAAGCATAGAAGTATGAGATGTTCGTGCAATAAAGACAAATAGATGAAAAATGTGGAGGAAATAAGCAACACTGATGGAAAATATCCATGATAGAGGTGAGGAAAATTAGGGTGAGGAAGGAGATAATCCAATGAAAATCCTAATCAAGCTAGACCCTCATGCATGAAAACATTATCAGAACTAGTGGGATCGAATAGAATATGTGGCCTTTAAGAATTATTGATGAAAGAAGTTCATGTGAAAGTAGGAAGTTGTAATGTAGAGTCTCCAGTGTAAGAGGAGGAATTTGGTACGACGTCTAATCTAGAAATGGTCCCATGGAGACGAATCATGTAGCTGGTAGGGGTAGAAGATTCTGTGAGTTGATAATCATCAATGAGATACGTAGGAGTATTATGGGGGTGACCAATGTTATGATAAATCGATTGAGTATGAAGAACAGTGAGTTGATATAGAATACAATATTTGAATGGGTCACAGTCAAGAAAAATATTATACACATTACCATCATGAAGGAACTTAATGCATCAATGAACTGTAGAAGGTAGTGCATGCATAGAATGAAGCCATGGTCAACCACGTAATAAATTGTATTGGAGATTGGAATTGATGAAAAATAATATTATGGGGATGGTTTTTTGGCCAACTGTGATAGGTAAGTTGACATGTCCCATGCATGGTCATATAAAATAATCATAGCTATGAAGATAAATAGAGGTTCGAGTGAGATTAGCTAAGGAAATGCCAATTTGTTGAAGAAATGTTATATTAAAAAGACTGAGCTCAGGCTCATTATCAACTAGTACCTTCCTAATACGTATGTTATAGATGGAAGTGTTAATATAAAGAGGAGGATCATTTTTCGTAAATAGAAACAATGGCAGTGAGATCAGATGGGAAAATAAAGTGATGAGAAAACACATCAATGAATGAATTATATACAAGCTCTGAATCAGTATTGGTAGGAATGCTAGTATATGCCAAGAGAGAATTTATTTTAGCGGCACAATCAGGATAAGCTTGAATAAATTCATGATTAGAGATATCCATGATTGGATTAAATAGATCCAAGAGTGTCCACATGGAATGCTTCACCAAATAATTTTAAAAATATAGAACTTTTGAAATCGTACTTATAGAGTAACAAATGTACACAAGAAATAAGATAAATAAAAATTAAACCCTTAATGTAAGAGGGAGAGTAAAATACTGAGATAATTTTTAATAAATCTCGAAGTTCTCTAAATTCGAACAATGATGAACATGACGAGGAAACAATTACAAATGTGTCAGGTAAATTCTCTAACTCTCAGGTACATCGGGACTAGGGCGCCCAAAACACGACTAGGGTACCTAGGTGCTATAGACAACTGGTAGGCACCCATGACTACACAAGACCTCATAAATATATTTTTGTTATGTCATATGATGGTAGCTAACCTTCACAGTTGGTCACCTATATGTTGTTGGATGATCGTAGAATTCACTTGTAACTTGCAAAATAAATAATATCAAGTGCAAAACTGAAAAAAAAATCAAATCCTTAAAGAGAAAGATTCAAGTGGGGAGTCGTACTGACCTTGGTGGTCACCTAAAAGAGTAAACTTACGAGCAAGTGCTGCACTACATTTCATACTCAATGAGTCAATGTAGTTTTTATGTGTGTGTATAAATTGTGCGATAGGTAGATCTTGTGCATGATGATCTTGATAGTGAGCGATAGGTAGATGTAGCATTGTACATAGATGTGTGGATGGAAAAAAAACTTCTCTTATTATGCGTGTATGTAGAAAATTTTGTCCCTTGTCCCTTGGGTTATTCCTAGATGGATGCCTTGATGCTCTTACAATACCTTTGGATGTAATCTTAGATGATGATAATATATGCTTAGATTTTGGTCCCTTATTATGGTCACATAGCTTTATATTTATATGATTCCCTTATTTGAATTTTGTAATTAAGAGCTAAAAGGTCGAACCATAAGAAAACAAGATGCTTGAAAGATAAAAGAGGCCCAAAATAGGTGATGAATATAAATAATGGTCAGGGTTCCCTGAAGGATGGGGGTTCCTAGGCACTGGTGTTTTGTCTAGGTGATGGTTTCCAAAGTCATAAAATATGGAACCGTAAAGTATCGACTAGGTTGTAGGGTGTAAAGGACCAGAGGGAAAGTAAGAAACACAGACAAAAGGCCAAAGATAGATGTGAATTGGTAGTTTTATTAGTTAGGAACTATATGAATAGTGGTATGTGATTACACCCTATAAAATTACTGAAAGTGTGTGATTTAGTGTCTACACCGATTAAGCAAAGTTGAGTTATACAATTTTGTGAAGCATAATAATGGTCAATTCCCGTGGAACCAGTGTGATGCCTTCGACAACTTTTCTGCTAACTGTATGGCACTCAATCCACATTTGTCATGAATTATTTGTCATGCAATATAATGGGAATTATTGATGCCAATTTTAAGTATATAATTCGTGATGGTTTCCAAAAAAATTCCAACTTAGATGTTTTGTGTCTTCAGAAAATTTATTGATAGGTTTTTTATTGTTAATGATTTGTAATTCCATTTGGTCTGACAACTCGACTTTCACCAGTTATCATGATGGAGTTTGTGGGGGTTTAATTTGTTTTTTTGCCTCTAAATGGAAACCCTTATATATGAATCATGGTGGAGACCCCACCAATAAAGCAATCTGGGCTCTCTTTAGTATTGAAATCCACCCTTTTGGATTCATCAACATTTATGCTTCTAATGATACACCTTAAATGATTGATCTTTGGATGTTGATAGCCAATGAAATCCCTGATGCCGATTTGGTAATTTGCAGTGACTTTAATATGGTTGAGTTACCCATATATAAATGTGGGCACCTTCCTATGCAATGGATGATGGATGAAAGGGTGGAAATTTTATATACGTAATAAATTTGGATTTTATTATCCAAACACCTCAAGCAGGCCCACCACTGAAACCTAGTTCACTTGGTCCAATCTCAAAGGTAGATCGGATTGGGTTCTGAAATGACTCGTTAGGGCCATGTTTTCTAGTTAATATTTATTTAGTTTGACAAAAATTATTACTTTCTTGTGGAAGCGATGCAAAATTTTGTCCTTTTTGACCACTTCACTATTAGATATCGTGTCATTTGGTAAGATAAGAGGCCTTTTAGTCATAAAGGCTAGAGTTTTCTAAACACATCCTTGATGGAACATGGACCGAAACTTAATCCTATCAAGTGAGTGTGGAACTTAACTCGTTGGCTACGTCATCTACATAACTATTATCCACCTCTTCTATCCAGTCAGACTAAATGGTTGAAGTATGCAATGACTATGACAACATGATTCCTTAGAATCTATGGTCTATAACTGGCTAACATTTGTCTCCACTCCTATTCTTTGAATTCCTTAGCTATCAGCCAAGTGGTGGTGGAACTTGAGGGAAATCCATTCTTCTAAGCCTTACAACTCAAGGTGGCAGAACTTAGGCAAAAAATTGAAATTGTGAACAATTATAATGCTCAAGGCCCACAAATATGTGTCCACCTTCACTGGCTCAAGGTTGGGGATCAGTTTTTAAAGGATTTTTTCCAAGCATGGAAAGCCAAACATTCCTTTCAAAAAATCCCATCAGTATGCGATGGTGGATCTTGGCTCATGGATCCCCAACTCAAATTAGAGGCATTTGGTACTCACTACAGGAAAGTTTTTAAAGAACAAACTACTTTAGAAAAATGATAAGATTTGTTAGATCTATTATTCATCACATTTTCATGAATTATTTTTCAGGAATTTTTTTTATGTTACTACATGCTCTCCCTCCATGACTTGTAGGAAGCGGTTATGCCAATGGAAAAATACAAAGCATTGAGTTGTGATGGATTCCCCTGCAAATTTTATATATCACTATGGGATACAATTGGCTCAGAACTTTTTGAGGTTTATCTACATGGATATTAGAACCAGTCCCTCAGTCCCCATATTATAAAAGGTAATATCAAGTTCATCCCTAAGAATCGAGACCCTAAGTTGATAAGAAATCAGCATCCTAAAATATTTCTTAATGTGTCTTAAAAATTCATTGCTAGATCTCTTATCATTCGGCTGTGACACATTCTTCTTGCCATTTTCTAGTCAGATAAAACTACTTTCATCTAAGGGTGTTATATATTTAGCAATATCATCACAGTCTGGGAAGGCATGTAATGGGCACACATATCTAACCATCAAATCCATCTTAATGAAATTTAATTCAAGAAATATTATGACTGGATAGAGTGGTCGTTCATTGTTTTTATTTTTAAATCCCTAATTTATTTTGATCTATTAAGATGATATTTTCCCATGCATCCACCTAGATCACCATGAATGGGGACAAATCGACCACTTTTGGCCCTTTCATATCCATCTGGTAAAGATTTCTACTAGATCCCAACCTTTATGTTATTACAAATGAAAGGGTTTTCTATCTATTTTCCAAAGTGAAATCTTAGGGGCTTTTCAAGGGAATTATTTTTCCTTCCTCCAATAATTCCCAGCTTCTTAATGGTCATTTCATGGAAGATTCCTTCCTTAATATCTTTTAACATAAAAGTAACATTAGGAATGCTATGTAGTGCCTTAACACTTTCTATTTAGCTTCACGTTTTTCCATTTAATGGTGTAAAACACACTATTACAAACAATCCTTCCTCCCCACACCCCATTGAATGGCTATGTATGATTAGAAGATGCTTGACCCATTTCAAATGTTAAATTTTCTTGGTATTCCTTTTTTTAAAGCTTTGAACTTTGAAATATTTGGCAATATGTCATCCAGCTGGTAGCTCAAAAATGGGAATATTAGATTACTAATACGCTATCTATAATGGGAAATTTTCAAATTTGATCCAAAGTGCTTGAGGCCATGTATGTGTATTACTCTTTTTGTTGGGTCCCTTCAAAAATAATTGTGCAAAAGAAGGAAAAACTACTCAAATATTTCCTTTGGAAAATTATTCCACATAGTTGAATGGGAAAATTTTTTCCTCCCCAAATAATAAGGAGGGTTTGGCGTTATTGACATTTTACTTCGAAAAAAAGCACTATCCACCAAATGGATAGTTCATAGCATCGAAGTGAAAGAAGCTTAAAATGTTCTTCTGTGAAATGGGATTACTGAAGGCTTCTCCTACAGTCGGTCATACTGGAAAGGACTTGGATTTCCAATATTCTCATTGTCCCCATTCCAATCAAAGTGGTTGGAAATTATAAGCTCAAAAGTATTTGGAAATCCCGAGAGAAGATCAAATCATGAGTTATGTGGAATGGCAATAGCTTACACAATGGCCTTTATTTTAACCACCACTCTTTTTTGTAGTATTTTGTCAGTTAATTCCAAGATCGCTATATTTCTAAGGTTACTTGGATTTCTACACTCCACATTGTCAAGAGAGGTAATCGTACTGTCAGAAGGAAAGCCATTTCTTGGTTTTGTTTGTCCTATATTTCACTTGAAATTGGTGTAAAAAAATGGTGAACATCTAGGTAAGCCATTGCTTGGTTTAGTTTGTCCTATATATGTGTTCATACTTGAGTTCCCACACTGCTAGGTCAGATGTGTTCCCTCGAGTAACTGGTTGATAAACAAATGATTCATGAGCGTGTTCCCATCCTCATCGGTCAGATTTGTTCTAAAGAGTGCATGGTCGATAATAATTTTATGTGTTCCTTATTCTACCTTATGTTCATCATTTGGTGGAAAAAAACAAGATAAGGAATCATATTCCATATTAATTTGAGTTCTGGATAAGATCCTTTAAATGTCATGTTATAGGAGTTGGAGAACCGTGGTTGTGAACTATAGTAAGGTTGGTTTATCTCCTTAAACCCAGCTATAAATTTAATATTAAACCCTTAAGGAGGGGGCATGTAAGGAGACAATAAAATTTATGAGTAGTTATAAACCCACAATGTCAATGAGGGCGACTATTTCATACCCACTTAGTTATAATAGTCCTCGAGACCCTAAATGGGCGGACGACATGCCGTACTCCTGACTTGACATATTCAAATTGTATATAAACATGAAAAGACTAATGGGAAAGGATAAGGATGGATGAAAGAAAAGGAAGAAAGAGGATATGACATGGAGTTCATCCATCACGTCGGGTTCATGAATTTTGTACACCTGAAAATCAACACTTGATTTTAAATATTTGGAAATATGTCATGCACCTTTTGGATCCAAAGTGGTAATATTAGAATAATATTATGTTATCTATAATGGGAAAATTTCAGATTTGATCCAAAGTGCCTGAAGCCAAGTATGTGTATTACTCTTTTAATTGGGTCCCTTCCAAAGTAATTGTGCAAAATATGGAAAAACTACTCAAATGTTTCCTTTGGAAAAATGTTTCCTCTGGCAAAGTATTCAACATAGTTGAATGGGAAACTTTTTTCCTCCCCAAATAATCATGATGGTTTGGCGTTATCGACATTTAAAGCAAAAAAACAAGCATTATACATCAACTGGATAGTTCATAGCATAGAAGGGGGAGAAGCTTAAAAGACTCTTATGTGAAATGGGATTACTGAAGGCTCCCCCTACGGTCGGTCATACTAGAAAGTTCTTGGATTTCCAATGTTCTCATTGTCCCCATTCCAATCAAAGTGGTTGGAAATTATGTTCTCAAAAGTATTTGGAAATCCTAAGAGAAGATTAAACCATGACTTATGTGGAAAGGAAATTGCTTACACAATGGCCTTTCATTTATCCACCACTCTTATTTGTAGTCTTATTTCATTCAATTCAAATATCGTTGTCTTTCCAAGGTTACTTGGATTCCTACGGTCCACATTGTTAAGCGAGGAAATCATACTATCATAAATAAATTCATTGCTTGGTTTAGTTTATCATATATGTAACTTGAAATTGGTATAAAAAATTGGTGAACATCTAGGTAAGCAATTCCTGGGTTTACTTTGTCATATATATGTGTTTCTTGCTTGATTTCTGACATTACTAGGTCAGATGTGTTCCCTGGAGTGACAACTTGATAAGTAGATGATTCCTGAGCATGCTCCCATCCTCATCAGTCAGATTTGTTTCCGAGAGTGCATGGTCGATAAGATGTGTATGTGTTCTTTCTTCTACGTTCAGTTAATCATTTGGTGGAATAAAATATGATGAGGAATCATATTGCATATTAATTTGAGGTCTAGATAAGACCCATAGATAAAAACCTTATTCTCCTTTAAATTTCATGTACTAGGAGTTGGAGAACTATAGTTGTGAACTATAGTTATGTTGGTCGATCTCCTTAATCCCAAGTATAAATTTAGTTGTAAACCCTTAAAGAGGGGGAATGTGAGGAGATAATAATTTTTTTTAGTAGTTATAACCCCACAACGCCAATGAGGGTGACGTTTTCATACCCACTTAGATGTAATTTTCCTCGAGACCCAAGATGGGTGGCAGGCATGCTGTACTCCTGACCTGACATATTCGAAGGGTATCTAAAAATTAAAATAATAATGGGAGACAATAAGGATGGATGAAAGAAAAGGAAGAAAGAGGATATGAAAAGGAACAGATGAATCATGTCAGGTTCACCAATTTTTGTACACTTGAAAATCAAAACGTGATTTTAAATATTTGGCAATATATCATGCACTTGGTGGCTCAAAAGTGGGAATATTATATTACTAATACGTTATCTATAATGAGAAAATTTCAGATTCGATCCAAAGTGCTTCAAGCCACTTATGTGTATTACTCTTTTTGTTGGGTCCCTTCCAAAATAATTCTGCAAAAGATGGAAAAACTACTCAAATCTTTCCTTTGGAAAAAGGTTTCCTCTGGAATAGTATTCCAACATAGTTGAATGGGAAACTTGTTTTCTCCCTAAATAATCAGGAGAATTTGGTGATATTGACATTTTATGCCAAAAAAAAGCATTATGCACCAAATGGATAGTTCATAGCATAGAAGGGGAAGAAGCTTAAAAGGTTCATCTATGAAATGGGATTACTGAAGGCTCCCCCTACGGTTTGTCATACTAGAAAGGACTTAGATTTCCAATATTCTCATTATCCCCATTCTAATCAAAGTGGTTAGTAATTATGTGATCAAAACTATATGGAAATCCTAAGAGAAGATCAAACCATGATTTGTGTGGAATTGCAATGACTTACCCAATGGCCTTTCATTTAACCACCACTCTGTTTTGTAGTCTTCTATCATTCAATTCCAATATTATTGTCTTTCTAAGGTTACTTGGATTCCTACGCTCCACATTATCAAGCGAGGCAATCATACTGTGTTAAGGAAAGCCATTGTTTGGTTTAGTTTGTCTTATATGTTACTTGAAATTGGTGTAAAAAATTAGTGACCATCTAGGTAAGCGATTTCTTGGTTTAGTTTGTCCTATATATGTGTTCCTGCTTGAGTTCTCACACTACTAGGTCAGATGTGTTCCTTGGAGTAACTGGTTTAGAGGTAGATGATTCATGAGCTTGTTCCCATCCTCATCGGTCAGATGTGTTCCTGAGAGTGCATAGTCAACTATAAGTTTATGTTTTCCTTCTTCTACCTTCAGTTCATCATTTGGTGGAAAAAAAAAGAGAGGAATTAGATTGCATGTTAATTTGAGGTCTAGATAGGACCCGTGGATAAAATCCTTGTTCTGTTGTAAATGTCATGTTATAGGGATTGGAAAACTGTGGTTGTGAACTATAATTAGGTTGGTATATCTCCTTAATCTATACTATAAATTTAGTATTAAAACCTTAAGGATGGGACGTGTGAGGAGATAATGAATTTTTTGAGTAGTTATCAACCCACAATGACAATTAGGGTGACTGTTTCATACCCTCTTAGTTGTACAAGGCCTCAAGACCCAAGATGGGCGGCGGGCATGTCGTACTTTTGATCTGACATATTCAGAGGGTATATAGAAATGAAAATAATAATGGGAGAGGATAAGGAAGGATGAAAGAAAAGGAAGAAAGAGGATATGAAAAGGAATTGGTCCATCATGTCAGGTTCACCAATTTTGTACACCTGAAAATCAACACGTGATTTTAAATCTTTGGTAGTATGTCATACACCTAGTGCCTCAAAAGTGGGAATATTATATTACTAATACATTTTATATAAGTGTAAAATTTCAGATTTGATCCAAAGTGCTTGAAGCCACGCATTTATATTACTCTTTCTATTGGGTCCCTTCAAAAATAATTGTGTAAAAGATGCAAAAACTACTCAAATATTTCCTTTGAAAAATGTTTCATCTGGAAACGTATTCCACATATCTAAATGGGAAAAAAAATTCTCCCAAATAATCAGGAGGGTTTGACGTTATTGACATTTTATGCCAAAAATAATAACTATGCACCAAATGGATAGTTCATAGAATATAATGGGAAGAATCTTAAAAGGTTCTTCTCTGAAATGGGATTACTGAAGGTTCTCCCTATTGTTTGTCATACTGGAAAGGACTTATAGTTCAAATATTCTCATTGTCCACATTCTAATGAAAGTGGTTGGAAATTATGTGCTCAAAAGTATTTGGAAATCCCGAGAGCAGATCAAATCAACACTTTTGTGGAATGGAAATGGCTTACACAATGGCCTTTAATTTAACCACCACTATTTTTTGTAGTCTTCTTTCATTCAATTCCAAGATAGTTGTCTTTCCAAGGTTACTTGGATTCCTACCCTCAGCATTGTCAAGTGAGGCAATCATATTGTCATAAGGAAATCCATTTCTTGGTTTAGTTTTTCCTATATGTCACTTGAAATTGGTGTATAAAATTGTTGAACATCTAGGTAACCCATTACTTTGTTTAGTTTGTCCTATATATGTGTTCCTACTTGAGTTCCCACAATGCTAGGTTAGATGTGTTCCTTGGAGTGACTTGTTAAAAACCAGATGATTCTTGAGCGTGTTCCCATCCTCATCAGTCAGATGTGTTCCCGAGAGTGCACGGTCGATTAGAAGTTGGTGTTCCTTCTTATACATTGAGTTCATCATTTGGTGAAAAAAAATAACAAAAGGAATTAGATTGCATGGTAATTTGAGTTATGGATAAGACCCGTGGATAAAACCCTTGTTCTCTTGTAAATGTCTTGCTATAAGAGTTGGAGAACTATGGTTGTGAACTATAGTTAGGTTCATCTATCTCCTTAATCCCAACTATAAATTTAGTATTAAACCATTAAGGATGGGGCGTGTGAGGAGATAATAATTTTTTTGAGTAGTTATCAACTCACAATGTTAATGAGGGTGACCGTTTCATAACCACTTAATTGTAATAGGGCTTGAGACAAAATATGGGCGGTGGGCATGTCGTACTCCTGACTTGAAATATTCAAAGGGTATATAAATACAAAAATAATAATGGGAGAGGAGAAGGATGCATGAAAGAAAAGGAAGAAAGAGAATATGAAAAGGAACTGGTCCATCACGTCAGGTTCACCAATTTTATACACCTAAAAAATCAACACATGATTTTAAATATTTGGAAGTTTTTCATGCACCTGGTGGCTCAAAATTGGCAATATTAGATTACTAATATGATATCTATAATGGAAAAATTTCAGATTTGAGTCAAAGTTCTTTAAGCCACGGATGTGTATAACTCTTTCTATTGGGTCCCTTCCTAAATAATTGTGCAATAGATGGAAAAACTACTCAAATATTTCCTTTGGAAAATTTTTACCTCTTGCAAAGTATTCCACATAGTTAAATGGGAAAATTTTTTCCTCCCCAAATAATCAGGAGGGTCTGGTGTTATTGACATTTTTACACCAAAAACAAGCACTATGCACAAAATGGATAGTTCATATCATAGAAGGGGAAGAATCTTAAAAGGTTCTTCTTTGAAATGGGATTATTGAAGGCTCCCCCTACATTTGGTCATAATGGAAATGACTTGGATTTTCAATATTCTCATTAGCCCATTCCAATCAAAGTGGTTGGCAATTATGTGCTCAAAAGTATTTGGAAATCTTGAGAGAAGATCAAACTATGAATTATGTGGAATGGAAATGGATTAAACAATGGGATTTAATTTAACCACCACTCTTTTTTGTCATCTTCTGTCATTCAATTCCAAGATATTTGTCTTTCCAATGTTACTTGGGTTTCTACTGTCATAAGGAAAGCCATTTATTTGTTTAGTTTATCCTATATGTCACTTGAAAATTGGTGTAAAACATTTGTGAAAATATATTTTAGCCATTATTTTGTTTATTTTTTTCTATATATGTGTTCCCTGGAGTGACTGATTGATAAAAAGATGATTCTGTGAGCATGTTCCCATCCGTGTTTGTCATATTTATTCCCAAGAGTGCATGGTCGATAAGAAGTTTTTGCTTTCCTTCTTCTACCTTCAGTTCATCATTTGGTGGAAAAAAAGAAGAAAAGGAATCATATTGCATATTAATTTGAGGTCTGGATAATTACCGCAGATAAAAACCTTGATATCCTTTAAATGTCATGTTATAGGAGTTTGAGAACTATGGTTGTGAACTATAGTTAGATTGGTATATCTCCTTAATCCCAAGTATAAATTTAGTATTAAACCCTTAAAGAATGGGAATGTGAGGAGATAATAAATTTTCTGAGTAATTATCAACCCACAACATCAATGAGGGTGACCATTTCATACCCACTTAGTTGTAATAGGCCTCGAGACCTAATATGGGTCGCGGGTGTCCCATACTTTTTGACTTGAAATATTCAGAGTGTATATAAAAATAAAAAGAATATTGGGAGAGGATAAGGACGAATGAAAGAAAAGGAAGAAAGAGGATATGAAAGGGAACTGGTCCATCACATTGGGTTCACCAATTTTGTACACCTGAAAATCAAAATGTGATTTTAAATATTTAGCAATATGTCATGCACCTAGTGGCTCAAAACTGGGAATATTAGATTACTAATACGCTATCTATAATGGAAAATTTTCATATTTGATCCAAAGTTCTTGAATCCATGTATGTGTGTTACTCTTTCTGTTGGGTTCCTTCAAAAATAATTGTGAAAAAGATGGAAAAACTACTTAAATATTTCATTTGGAAAAATGTTTCCCTTTAGAAAATTATTCCACATAGTTGAATGGGAAACTTTTTTCCTCCTTAAATAATCAGGAGGGTTTGTCGATATTGACATTTTATGCCAAAAACATGCACTATGCACCAAATGGATAGTTCATAGCATCGAACGAGAAGAAGCTTAAAAGGTTCTTCTCTGAAATGTGATTACTGAAGAATCCCCCTACGGTCGTGTTGGTGAAAAACTTTATCGGGTGGACAAACTTGTGGATTTATTACCAACGTTCTGGGAGTTTGACTCCCTCTACTTAATCGATGCAATTGTCATATGTGCATGCACATGAAAAGGTGGATTTCTGTGGTGGCCTTTCGACTAGGGATCCAATAGTGGAAATCCACTGACACTACAGCAAAGCTAGAAATCTCTTGCTAGGGAATTCTTTGTCTGTAGAGTGGGAAAAGGGAGTGATAAAAGAGGTAACAAAACTAATGCTGTAGGTAGAAAATTAGATTCCTTAATGCACTAGTTAGAAACTTCAACACATGCATTCATGACAAGAAACAACCTTGCAAATAGCAACAAGACCAAATAGAATTTGATGAACACAAACTATCATGAAACTCATTAGTCAAAAAAAGTTATAAAATCCTTCTTCTTGTATTGATTGCTTAGAAAAAAGTTGTACATAGTGGAGAAATGGAAGAAATTGAGAAGGGGGGGAATAGAAGAAAATGTTTATCTCCTTTGTTCTCTCAAGGTGCAATATACTATTGAGTTTACAAGATCAATCACCAACCCTTTGCAATGGTAATGGTGTTACAATTTATAGAATGAGAGGTGACTTATCGTCTTCCTCATGACCTTTGGAATACCTTAATATGACTTAAGACTCTTCATATTCCACTTTAAATATTTAAGTCCCTTTTATAATAGCAAGGTGACTTCATTACATTATATTTCTAAAGTCATTTAAGTAATATTAAAAAGTGCAATCATCAACAAAAAGATATAACATTGAAGAGAGAGTGTGTCGTATGAGGAACGAAGAGAGAGAGAGATAGAAGAGGAAGAAGAAGAAGAAGAAGAAGAAGAAATATGCCAAAGGATGAGTTGCCATAGTGGACTTGTCTCTATTCTTTGACTATTATCCACTTCGTAATCCAGAGAAGGCTTCAGACCTATCCAAAAAATCAATTTACTATTTTTAGTAAGTATGAGAAATCAGGTCCCCGATCTTCAATTGGATGTTGCGGCTCAATTTTCTTCTTTCTCCCTGTATTCCTCACTCCTTCTGGATCAAATTTCTATTTTTAGCAGGTGTTCAAGGGCACACTTACTATTTTTAGTAAGTGCCAAAAATGTCCGTTCTGGTGGATTTTCAGTTGTAGTGCACCTCCAATGTCTTTATCTTCTTCGCAGGTTCTTTTATCGATGAATTTCCCAAAATAACAGCTCTTATGTAGTAGACTTGCTATTTTTAGAAATTTTTCCTCTGGGATTTAGATTGATGTGAAACAAAAATTTTTGATATGGGGTTTTTCCCAATATCCGCCCTTTGAACTTTTGGGCCCGCCCGCTTAATAATCCAGGAGATTTTAAAGTTTTAATTTTTAGACCTGACAGTGCTTCTGGGTACGACAGCCATTAATGGACCTCAAAATTGCAGGTCTGGTTTTATCCTCCATTTGTGAAGAAAATTTTACTTTTTATGTGGGTTTCTTCTTCTGGTTCTTCACGTGTAATCTTATTTTGATCCGACAACCAGTTTGATAGGAAACCCCACTTCTTTCTTCATTGTGGATTCTCTATCGCACATGGGGGGAGTTTGAAGGTGTATTCTTGATGGCCTTGGGTAGAGGAATGAGAAGAAAAATATATATTGTTGTTTCATGCATCCGTTTGGGATATTTCTTCAACTTCTCATTTCATGGCTATGGAGTTTTCTATGTTTTCTCCTTCTGTGCTCTGTGCTTCTCCTTCTGTGTTTGATGAGGATTCATTCTGAGACCTGCATGCTTTCATGGAGTTGGAGGGGATTTAATTTTTATCAGTTCTGGTTTGATTTCTTGCAATGGTGGAGTGATGGAAGACAGTTCCAGAGGAAGTATGGAGGAATGAAGTGCACATACAACTGTTAGAAGTTAGAAGCGAAAAAAGTGGCACTTGGAACAATTTCAAAATGATATGCATAGGTAGGGCTTGGGTGAATTTTTACATGCTTGATGTCCCTAACCTCAGGGACATGAGGGAAATAAATTTCCACAATGAGCAAGATGGCTACATGTGGCACTAGATCCAACGACATTGAATGAAGGAGGAAAAAGATGATTTAAAGCACTCGGAGCTAAAAGGAGGTCACATGGGTGTCCAAATGACTCCCAATGGGGGATGGGAACATTTTTTGAGGAATTATGTCCCCCACCTCAGGTTCATAAGGGAAATAAAATTACACGGTGGTCCTGGAGCTGACACGTGGCACCTGATCCAACGGCAGGGAATAAATGCTTTAAAAAAAACACCTGGGGGCTGAACTGTCGAGTCTGGAGGTCACATGAGGGTCCAAGAGGTCATATGAGGACTGAGAGGGTGTCAAGGGGGCTGGGAAATATTTTCCAACCTTTATGTCCCTGACCTTGGGGGACGTGAGGGACAGAAAATCCTGCCAGTCTCCTGGTGCTGACACGTGTCCTCCCAAACATTTGGCTAAGTCCTGAACTTGTAACACTGATAATGTGAGCTCCCGATGGACGTTTTTGGAAACATTTTATATAAACCTGACTGTAAATAGCCTTATAAATAAAATGGTGGGGGTATAATGTCTTTATTATTCTATTTTATCCTTGAAAAATTAGATTTTTGATTTTGTACTCCACCTGTACCTGAGAAAAACTACCTGCAGACCTAATGTGCAAAAGTGTTGTGAAAAATATTATTTCAATATCATGTAGGTCTTGGAATCCTATTTCTTTAGATATTATTTTCACTCCTAACTCCATCCGGAGATCCCAGAATCTTCTTCTGAAGCCCATCAGATGTTTTAGGCCTGTGTACCGCCTAGGCTTGTGAACGCTATTTTTTACTCAAACTGCTCCAAGTCTTGCAAAACTTCCCCAAACCTTCAAACATCATTTCCATGATGTTATAAGGTCTTCCATCCACCTCCATGTTGAATTTTGGCCCTTCCATTCTACTCCATGGTGGTTGATCTAGTCATGGGAAGGCTAGTGTCTTTATAGAACTCCCTAAAATCTCCTAGGGGACCAAATTGACATCAAATAGGGGGTGATCAGACTGACAGATTTTACTTGGGATTCCTAGGAATGATAAAACATGAAAAAATCACCATAGGGGTATAGTTTTCGTGCTTGGAAACTTCCAATTTCCCTATTGAACATCTTCACGACAACAGTTGGCTCTAGCTTTGGGACATGACATGGACTGAGTGTAGCGAAGACATGACATGGGAATCTAGAATCTCAATTTTAGACCATATAATTCATTGACTAGTGCCTTATCCATTGGGCCATGCGGAGTCATGTACAACTTCTAGAAAGGAAGATTATAAGAAGGAAATACACACACACAAAACAAAGGAAAGGAAACACACGACACACAACAGGAAGTGAAAAACATGCAATAGAAAGGGAAACACCTAACAATCACCTATGGTATAAGGTGGGAGACAACCCAATTTCACTTAAGTACTTTTATTTCCTCAATATTTATCCCTGAGTGGGAAACACTAAGTGATGATGTTCTGCGAAGCCGTTGACGGGTTCCAAAAAGTAGCCTCCCTTCGACTACTTATGAAAGCCAAGTGCTTTCACAATTTTCCTTTTACTTTGTAGGAGTGAGTCCATATGAGCTTCTTGATTCTCAAGTCCTTGCTTGTAAATTCCACTACCTTCATGCTCTTTGAAATTGGTTTCATCGTGCCAGTCTCCTTCCATGTTTACCCATATAGCTGATTCTCCATCGAGCATCTCATCACTACTCCAAAGCTGATTGGTGTTCTAATTCCTTGAATATTCTGAGTTACTTTCTTTCCCAGGTCCATGGTCATTGACATCTTCTCCATGAGAAACATTTTATTCATCCTTTATCTCTACTTCACTATGAGGCATTTGAGTACTGACGGGAGGATCGGAGGTAAACTCATATTTTTCTTCTATGTCCATGGCACTAGTAAAGAGATTAGGAATCAGCTCGGCATCTTCAGCAACTTCTACTACATCCAAGATTTCTTGCATAGAGTTATGCTTCGTCATTTCCTATAGCTTATCTTGATATGCCTTTGAATAATCTTTATTTTTTAGATCAAGGAAACTATCTGGAGGGATTACCTCATCAAATCAAAAATTGCTGCACTTTACCGATCCTTCATCAAAAATACCTTCATCTTTAGAGGTCTTGAAACTCCTTTCTTCAATTTCTTTGTCATGGGAAGAGTCTTCATCTTCGAACAGGAAAGAAAATATCTCCATTTTGGTATTACATCCATCAATCATTAGCTCAAGAGTGGCATCATATGTTTCATCTTGCCTTATCTCAATATGGCCAACCTTCACATTAGTTAAGGCTTTCCAAATAAGCTTCACTCTTGTCTTGAAAATTTGTGGCTTTCATCAGGAGCTCGAGACTGAGCTCAGGATCTTCAGTTTCTTCTATGGCTCTAAGCATTTCTTGTACATACATTTTTTTCAAACCTGTCACAAGATCATCACATTTTGATTTTGTCTCTCCATAGATGGCCTGACTGAGGTCATCCTCATCCCCAAATGGCAATGAGAATAACTCCTCATCTTTTAAAATCATATAAACTGGTTTTTCTTCTTGAAAATCATCAAGAACCATCTCCTCTTCCTCGTGGTCTGCATCATCTGGTGATTCAAGGTTGTCCTCTTGTAAATCGAATCTCCTCAATGCTTCTTCAAAATCCAAATCTCTTCAAAAAGGCATGTTTGGGCCTATCAAGGTTGGAATATCCTCTTTCTCCTCGGTTTCCTCAAAGTGATTCATCTTCCTGCTACCTTGATACAAGATGTTAGCTTCTGGGCTTCCAGACTTTCATCTAGTGTACCTCATTTTCTTCTCGGGAAGCAATTTCTCCATGTCTCCCTTCACTAGTATGGTTGCAGATGACCAATTCATCTGAATTCTCCCTCCCAAGTCTCAGAAAAAAATTCTACTCAATAACATTGCGAATGAGGTTGGGACATTGGCTACCAAAATCAACACTAAAATTTTCCTATCCAGAAATTTGGCGAGAGACACTTGTACATCTTTGACCTTCCCTACAAGTGGGGCCTTTTTTTACTCCAAAGAGTAACAAGATCCACTAGGTGGATTCATTGTAAGTTTAAGAGCCTTGGCGGCCTTCAAAGGCATCACGTTGTCTGAGGCACCAAAATCTATTATGCAATTATTCAGTACATATTCTCCAACAAGAAGGGAGACGTAGAAAGGTTCAACTTTATCAGTCTTTGATGCACTTAGAGAAAGCATGTTCTGTGAAGGAGGTGTAGGTGAGTTTGGTAGCATGCCTTTTGAACTAGAAGTTACAACATTGGGTGTTAGACTACCACTCCTAATGTATCAGACGAACCTCTCGAATTGTTCAGGATGAGTCCGCAAATATTCAGTTTCAGTAATATGCAGTTTGGCTTTGTTTGCATATTCTATGAAGTCAAAGGGATCATATGTGGACAAGGGGAGTGAAGGGACTGATTTTTGGGTCTTGATAGGCTTGGGATCAGGATTTGATGTTTTAGGAATGGAGGATATTTTAAAAGGTACACTAGGAGATTTCAAGTTATTAGATTTTGTAGGAGCAGATTTGGGTTTTGAAATGGAAGAGACATTGGAAGACTTACTTAGGATTTCAGGAGTCTTCTTACTTGCTATGGGATTAGGATCCAACAATGCAGAATTCATGGTAGATGGAAGTGGGGATCCTCAACTGATCATTTTACTTTTTGGATTCACCATAGGAGGATCATCAACCTTCTTTTCTTTTGCAGCATTGGAGGGAGATGCTCTTTTCTCAGAATGAGAACAAGTGAATACCACACATGAGAAACTAGGTGCATCTTCTTCATCTTCATCATAACCTCCAGAATACTCACAAAATATGATTTTTGCATCATTCTCAAACTCATCACTTTCTAGGAAACCACCACCTTCACTTTCTTGTTCAAGCTCTTCTTCATCTTCTTGAAATCTACAAATTATGTTCATGGGTGGGGCCTCCAAGGTGAGCCTTTGGGGTGCTCCCGCAATCTGATTTCTGTTTCTTATTTGGGAAGAAACACGTTCAAATATTTCCCTCTTCAAAGATGCTATCTCATTCCCCAAATTTTGCAATGATGTATTGGTTCTCTCATCTTCAGGACGTTAGGCCTTGCCCTTTGATGGATTCTTGATCTTTCCAGAGAAAATAAGATCGTCATCCAATTCAATGGCCCTCTTTTGTGCTTCTAAAATGTTCCTTGGTTGAACTCTTCGTAGGAGAAAGCCGACCTCTAGTGATTGAGCATTTATGAAGAATATTTTGATATTGTTTTGAGAGGGTGAATCTTCTTCTAGTATCATGTGAAGTAACCATTCGAAACAAGCCACGAAGTGTCTCATCGTTTCACTTTCTCCTTTCATAATTTGAGCCAACTGTACATGTCATGACAATCTTCACTTGATTTGAATATTTCCTCGAATGAAACCTTGATTTCATCCCAACCAGTGATGGATCGGGCAGGAAGGAGGTAGAACCATTCTGCTACTTTTTCTTGGAGGGACTCCACGAACAATCTTACACCAACATCTTCATGCTGGACACCAAGAATTCCACATGATGTCGTGAAAGAAGCAATGTGTTCTTCAGGATGTTGTGTGTTGTCACCTTTTAACTTTGGAAAGTTCTTACAGGAACCCGTTGGTAGATCATGAAGAGAAGGTTCAAGAGTAGGTGGGCCCGTATTCCTTCCCCATGGAATAATGGGTCGGGGTCTTTCTTCTTCGTCTACCATTGTTTTTTCTTTTTATGCTCTTCCTTCTATAAATTATTCTTCAAATTCTTCTTCTGGGATCTCAACACTCAATGGTGGTTGAAAAATGGGATAATTTGAAGGGGGAGTATCCACAAGAGTTTTGATAGGATTTCCCAATGAACTTCGTGAAGAGCTAGATAAAGAGGAGGCTTAAGAGAATAAGTATGGATTATCTTTAATTCATTCTTGCTGATTTTTTGAAGCCTCAAAATTGAAATCATCAACACCTCTTGACATGCTCAACCGGTGTGTCTTCCTTCTGCCAGATTTTTGAAATTCTTGAAGTGGGAATATGAGAAAACACGTTCAGAACTCAGTAGTATGTCTTTTAGTAATGGAATTTCATGAATTTTTTTTTCTTTTTCTTTTTCAATATTTGTTTTTTTTTTAATATTTTGAGACCTTATGATCATTTTTAGGTGCAGATGTTGCTAAATCTACCCCACGGTGGGTGCCAAAAACTGTTGGTGAGAAAATTTTTCGGGTGGACAAACTTGTGGATTTCTTTCCAACACTCTGGGAGTCTGAGTCCCTCTACTTAATCGGTGCAGCTACCATATGTACATGTGTATGAAAAGGTGGATTTCGGTGGTGGCCTTTCGACCGAGGATCCAATAGGGGCACTCCACTACCCCTATGGAAAAGCTATCAATCTCTTACTAGGGAAGTCTTCATCTATAGAGCAGGAAAAGGGGAGTGAGAAAAAAGGAAAGAGAACTAATGCTGCAGGTAGAAAATCATATTCCTTCATGCACTAGTTAGATACTTCAACACATGCATTCATGAGAAGAAACAACCCTGCAAATAGCAAGAAGAAAAAAATAGAATTTGATGAACAAAAAGTATCATAAAAACCCCTTAGTCAAAGAAAGCTAGAAACTCCTTCTTCTTGTATTGATTGCTTAGAAAAAAGTTGTACATAGTGGAGAAATGGAAGAAATTGAGAAGGGGGGAATAGAAGAAAATAGCTATCTCCTTTTCTCTCTCAAGGTGTAATATACTCTTAGAGTTTACAAGATCAATCACCAACCATTTGCAATGGGAATGGCATTACAATTTATAGAATGAGAGGTGACTTATTGTCTTCCTCATGACCTTTCGAAAACCTTAATCTGACTTAAGACTGTTCATATTCCACTTTAAATATTTATGTCCCTTTTATAATAGCAAGGTGACTTAATTTACATTATATTTCTAAAGTCATTTAACTCATATTAAAAATTGCAACCCTCAATGTGAAAATATAACATTGAAGAGAGAGAGTGTTGTATGAGTGAAGAGAGAGATAGAAGAGGAAGAAGAAGAAGAATTATGCGAAAGGATGAGTTGCTACAGTGGACTTGGCTTCATTCTCTGAATGTTCCCCACTTTTTAATTTTGAGAAGGGTTCTGACCTATCCAAAAATCAACTTACTATTTTTAGTAAGTATGAGAAATCAGGTCCTCGATCTTCAATTGGATGTTGCGGCTCAATTTTCTTCTTTCTCCCTACGTTCCTCCGTTCCTTCTGGATTATCTTTCTATTTTTAGAAGGTGCTCGAGGGCACACTTACTATTTTTAGTAAGTGCCCTAAAATGTCCGTTCTAGTGGATTCTCAGCTGTAGTGCACCTCTAATGTATTCATCTTCTTTGCAAGTTCTTCTATCGATGACTTCCCAAAAATAGCAGTTCCTATGTAGTAGACCTGCTATTTTTAGAAAGTTTTCCTCTAGTAATCGGATTGATGTGGAACAAATTTTTTTGACATGGGTTTTTTTCCCAATATCCTCCCTCTGATATTTTGGGCCCGGCCACTTAATAATCCAGGATATTTTAAAGTTTTAATTTTCAGACCTCGCAGTGCATCTGGGTACGACAGCCATTAATGGACCTGAAAATTGCAGGTCTGGGTTTTCTCCTCCATTTGCAAAGAAAATTGTATTTTTGATGTCTATTTTTCTTCTGGTGCTTCATGTGCAATCTTACTTCGATCGGCAACCAGTTTGATGGGAAATCCCACTTCTTTCTTCGTTGAGCTGGAATGGAGATTTCTTTGTTGTGGATGCTCTGTCGCACATGGGGGAGTTTGAAGGTGTATTATTGATGGACTTGGGTAGAGGAATGAGAAGAAAAATATATCTTGTTGTTTCATGCATCCGTTTCATGGCTATGGAGTTTTCTTTGTTTTCTCCTTCTGTGCTTTGTGCTTCTCCTGTTGTGTTTGATGAGGATTCCTTCTCAGACCTGCATGTTTTCATAGAGTGGGGAGGGGAGTGAATTTTTATCAGGTCTTGTTTGATTTCTTGCAATGGTGGAGTGATGGAAGAAAACTGTAGAGGAAGTATGGAGGAAATATGAAGTGCACATTCAACTATTAGAAGTTAGAAGCAAAAAAAGTGGCACTTGGAAAAATCTCAAAAATATATGCACATGTAGGGCTTGGGCACATTTTTCCATGCTTGATTTCCCTGACCTTAGGGATGTGAGGGACATAAATTTCCACATTGAGCAAGACGGAGACACCTGGCACTATATCCAACAGTAGGGAATGAAGGAGGAAAAAGCTGATTTAAAGCAATCGTAGCTGAAAGGAGGTCACATGGGTGTCCAAAGGACTCCCTATGGGGGATGAGTGCATTTTTTAAAGTCCTGATGTTCCCCCACCTTAGGTTCATAGAGGACATCAAATTCCACGGTGGTCCTGGAGCTGAACTGTTGAGTTTGGAGGTCATATGAGGGTCCAAGAGGTCATATGAGGGCTGAAAGGGCTTCATTGGGGATGGGAACACTTTTATAACCTTGATTTCCCTTACCTCGGGGGACGTGAGGAACACAAAATCTCGCTAGGATCCTGGTGCTGACACGTGTCCTCCCAAACATTTGGCTAAGTCCAGCACTTGTAATAGTGATAATGGTGAGCTCCAGATTGGTGTTTTTGGAAACTTTTTATATAATCCTAACTAGAAATAGCCTTCAAAATAGAATGGTGGGGGTATATTGTCTTTATTACTCCATTTTATCCCTGAAAAATTGAATTTTTTTATTTTATACTCCACCTGTACCTGAGAAAAACTACCTGCAGACCTAATGCACCAAAGTATTGTGAAAAATATTATTCACCATCATGAAGTTCTTGGAATCCTCTTTCTGTAGATATTTAATTTTTCTCCTAACTCCATCCAGAGCTCTTAGAATCTTCTTTTGAAGCCTAGCAGCTGTTTTAGGCCTGTGTACCGCCTAGGCTTGTGAACCCTTTTTTTACGCAGAATGCTCCAAGTATTTTAAAACTTCCTCAAACCTTAAAAAATCATTTTCCATGATGTTTCAAGGTATTCCATTCACGTCTATGTTTAATTTTTTCCCTTCCGTTCCACTCCTTGGTGGTTGATCTAGTCCTGGGAATGGCCAGTGATAACCCTTCTCTATACTGCCAAAAGATAGTGTCATTTTAGAACTCCCTAAAATCACCTAGGGGACAAAATTGAAATCAAATAGGGGTTGATCAGACTGAAGCATTTGACATGGGGTGCCTAGGAATGATAAACCATGAAAAATCCACCATAGGGGGTATAGTTGTCGTGCTTGGAAACTTCCAATTTCCCTGTTGTACATTTTCACGAAAACAAATGTGTCATATTGGAAAGGACATGGAATTTCTATATTCTCATTTTCCCCATTCCAATCAAAGTGGTTATCAATTATGTGCTCAAAAGTATTTGGAAATATTGAGAGAAGATCAAACCATGACTTATGTGGAATGGCAATGGGCTTACACAATGGCCTTTCATTTAACCACCACTCTTTTGTGTAGCCTTCTATCATTAAATTCCAAGATCATTATCTTTCCAAGGTTACTTGGATTCCTATGCTCCGCATTGTCAAGCGAGGCAATCGTACTGTCATAAGGAAAGTCATTACTTGGTTTAGTTTTTTCCTATATGTCACTTGAAATTGGTGTAAACAATTGGTGAACATATAGGTAAGCCATTTTTTGGTTTAGTTTGTTCTATATAAGTGTTCTTGCTTGAGGTCCCACACTACTAGGTCAGATGTGTCCCCTGGAGTGAATTTTTGTTAAGCAGATGATTCTTGAGTGTGTTCTAATCCTCGTGAGTCAGATTTATTTCTGAGAGAGCATGATCGATAAGAAGTTGATGTGTTCCATCTTCTACCCTCATTTCATAATTTGTTGGAATAAAATAAAAGAAGGAATCATATTGCATGTTAATTTGAGGTCTAGATAAGACCTATGGATAAAAACATTGTTCTCCTTTAAATGTCATGTTACATGAGTTGGAGAACTGTGGTTTTGAACTATAGTTAGGCTGGTCTATCTCCTTAATACCAAGTATAATTTAGTATTAAACCCTTAAGGAGGGGGAAAGTGAGAAGATAATAAATTTTGTGAGTAGTTATAAACCCAAAACATCAACGAGGGTGACCATTCCATACGGAATTAGCTGTAATAGGCCTTCAGACCCAAGATGGTCAAAAGGCATGCCATACTCAAGACTTGACATATTCAGATGGTATATAAATAGAAAAAGAATAATGGGAGAGGATAAGGATGGATGAAATAAAAGGAAGAAAGAGGATATGAAAAGGAATTGGTCCATCACGTCGGGTTCACCAATTTTGTACACCTAAAAATTGACACGTAATTTTAAATATTTGGTAGTATGTCATGCACATGGTGGCTCAAAATTGGGAATATTAGATTACTAATACACTATCTATAATTGGAAAATTTCAGATCTGATCAAAAGTTCTTGAAGTCACGTATGTGTATTACTCTTTATATTGGGTCCCTTCAAAAATAATTGTTCAAAAGATGGAAAAAATACTCAAATATTTCCTGTGGAAATTTTTTTTCTCTGGAAACGTATTCCACATAGTTGAATGGGAAGAATTTTTCCTCCCCAAATAATCAAGAGGGTTTGGCATTTTTGATATTTTACGTCAAAAACAAGAACTCTGCACCAAATGGATAGTTCATAGAATTGAAGAGGAAGAATCTTAAAAGTTTCTTCTGTGAAATGAGATTACTGAAGGCTCCCCCTATGGTGTGTCATATTGGAAAGAAATTATATTTCTAATATTCTTTATCCCCATTACAATGAAAGTGGTTGGCAGTTATGTCGTCAAAAGTATTTGGAAATTCTAACAGAAGATCAAATCAAGACTTATGCGGAATGAAAATGGCTTACACAATGGCCTTTCATTTAACCACTACTCTTTTTTGTAGTCTTCTATCATTCAATTCCAAGATCGTTTTCTTTGCAAGGTTACTTGGATTCCTACGCTCCACATTGTAAAGCGAGGAAATCATACTATCATAAGGAAGGCCATTGCTTGTTTTAGTTTTTCCTATATGTCACTTGAAATTGGTGTACAAAATTTCTTAAGATCTAGGAAATCCATTTCATGGTTTAGTTTCTCCTATATATGTGTCCTTGCTTGAATTCCCACACTGCTAGGTCAGATGTGTTCCTTGGAATGATTGGTTGATAAGAAGATGATTCCTAAGCGTGTTGCCATACTCATCAGTCAGATATGTTCCCGAGAGATTATGGTCGATTAGAATTTGGTGTTCCTTATTCTACCTTTAGTTCATCATTTTTTGCAAAAAAAGAAGAGAAAGAATCAGATTGCATGTTAATTTGTGGTATGGATAAAATCTTGTTCTCCTGTAAATGTCTTGTTATAGGAGTTGGAGAACTGTGGTTGTGAACTATAATTAGGTTGGTCTATCTCTTTAATACCAACTATAAATTTAGTATTAAACCCTTAAGTGGGGGATAGTGTGAGGAGATGATAAATTTTCGAAGTAGTTATCAACCCACAATGACAACGAGGGTAACCGTTTCATACCCACTTAGTTGTAATACGCATCAAGACCCAAGATGGGCGGGCATGCCGTACTCCTTACCTGACATATTCAGATGGTATGTAAACACGAAAAGAATAATGGGATAGGATAAGGATAGATGAATTAAAATGAATAAAGAGGATACGAAAAGGAATTGGTCCATCACGTCAGGTTCACCAATTTTGTACACCTAAAAAATCAACTTGTGATTTTAAATCTTTGGCTATATGTCATACACCTAGTGGCTCAAAAGTGGGAATATTATATTACTAATACACTATCTATAATGGGAAAATTTCAGATTTGATCCAATGTTCTTAAAGCCATGTATGTGTACTACTTTTTCTATTGGGTCCCTTCAAAAATTATTGTGCAAAAGATGGAAAAACTTCTCAAATATTTCCTTTGAAAAATGTTTCCTCTGGAAAATTATTCCACATAGTTGAATGGGAAAGTATTTTCCTCCCCAAATAATCAGGAGGGTTTGGCATTTTTCATATTTTACGCCAAAAACAAGAACTATGCACCAAATGGATAGTTCATATAATTGAAGGGGAAGAATCTTAAAAGGTTCCTATGTGAAATGGGATTACTTAAGGCTTCCCCTATGGTGTGTCATATTGGAAAGAAATTATATTTCCAATATTCTCATTGTCCCCATTCCAATCAAATTGGTTTGGAAATTATAAGCTCAAAAGTATTTTGAAATCCCGAGAGAATATAAAAACCATGAGTTGTGTGGAATGGAAATGGCTTACACAATGGCCCTTTCATTTAACCACCACTCTTTTTTGTATTCTTTTGTCATTAAATTCCAAGATCGTTGTCTTTGTAAGGTTACTTGGATTCCTATGCTCCACATTGTAAAGCAAGGAAATCGTACTATCATAAGGAAGGCCATTGCTTGGTTTAGTTTTTCCTATCTGTCACTTGAAATTGGTGTAAAAAAATTGGTGAACATATAGGTAAGCCATTTCTTGGTTTATTTTGTCATATATATGTGTTCATGCTTAAGTTCCCACACTACTATGTCAGATGTGTTCCATCGAGTAACTGGTTGATAAACAAATGACTCATGAGCATGTTCCCATACTCGTCGGTCATATTTGTTCCCAAGAGTGCATGGTCGATACGAAGTCTATGTGTTCCTTCTTCTACCTTATGTTCATTATTTGGTGGAAAAAAAACAAGATAAAGAATCATATTCAATATTAATTTTAGTTTTGGATAAAAAATGTTGTTCTCCTTTAAATATCATGTTATAGGAGTTGAAGAACTGTGGTTACTTGGATTCCTACGCCCCACATTGTAAATCGAGGAAATCATACTATCATAAGGAAGGCCATTGCTTGGTTTAGTTTTTCCTATATGTCACTTGAAATTAGTGTACAAAATTGCTTAACCACTAGGTAAGCCATTGCTTGGTTTATTTTTTCCTATATATGTGTCCCTGCTTAAATTCCCACACTGTTAGGTCAAATGTGCTCCCTGGAGTGACTAGCTGATAAGCAGATGATTCCTGAGTGTGTTCACATCCTCATCAGTTAGATGTGTTCCCAAGACTACATGGTCAATTAGAATTTGATGTGTTCTTTATTATACCTTTAGTTCATTATTTGTTGGAAAAAATGAAGAGAAGGAATCAGATTGCATGTTAATTTGAGGTATGGATAAGACATGTGATAAAACCCTTGTTAACCTATAAATGTCTTGTTATAGGAGTTGGATAACTGTGGTTGTGAACTATAATTAGGTTTGTCTGTCTCTTTAATCCCAACTATAAACTTAGTATTAAACCCTTAAGTGGGGGATAGTGTGAGGAGATAATAATTGTTCTGAGTAGTTATCATCCCACAATGACAATGAGGGTGACTTTTTCATACCCACTTAGTTGTAATAGGCCTCGAGACCCAAGATGGGTGGCGGTCATGCCATACTCCTGACTTGACATATTCAGATGGTATATAAACATGGAAAGAATAATAGGAGAGGATAAGGATAGATGAAAGAAAAGGAAGAAAGAGGATATGAAAAGGAATTGGTCCATCACGTTGGGTTCACCAATTTTGTACACCTAAAAATCAACATGTGATTTTAAATCTTTGGCTATATGTCATTCACCTAGTGGCTCAAAAGTGTGAATATTATATTACTAATACACTATCTATAATGGGAAAATTTCAGATTTGATCCAATGTTCTTAAAGCCATGTATGTGTATTACTTTTTCTATTGGGTCCCTTAAAAATAATTGTGTAAAAGATGGAAAAGCTTCTCAAATATTTCCTTTGAAAAATGTTTCCTCTCGAAAATTATTCCACATAGTTAAATGGGAAACTTTTTTCCTCCCGAAATAATCAGGAGGGTTTTGATATTTTACGCCGAAAACAAGAACTATGCACCAAATGGATAGTTCATAGAATTGAAGGGGAATAATCTTAAAAGGTTCTTATGTGAAATGGGATTACTTAAGGCTCCTACTATGGTGTGTCATATTGGAAAGAAATTATATTTCTAATATTCTCATTATCCCCATTCCAATCAAAGTGGTTGGCAATTATAAGCTCAAAAGTATTTGGAAATCCCAAGAGAATATAAAAGCATGAGGTATGTGGAAGGGAAATGGCTTACACAATGGCCTTTGATTTAGCCACCACTCTTTTTTATATTCTTTTGTTATTCAATTCCAAGATTGTTGTCTTCCTAAGGTTACTTGGATTTCTACGCTCCACATTGTTAAGAGAGGTAATCATATTGTGATAAGGGAAGAAATTGCTTGGTTTAGTTTGTCCTATATGTCACTTGATATTGGTGTAAAAAATTGGTGAACATATAGGTAAGCCATTGCTTGGTTTAGTTTTTCCTCTATATGTGTTCATGCTTGAGTTCCCAAACTGTTAGGCTAGATGTGTTCCCTTGAGTAACTGGTTGATAAAAAAATGATTCATAAGCGTGTTCCCATCCTTGTCAGTCAAATTTGTTCCCAAGAGTGCATGGTCGATAATAAGTTTATGTGTTCCTTCTTTTACCTTATGTTCATCATTTGGTGGAAAACAACAAGAGGAGGAATCATATTCCATATTAATTTGAGGTTTGGATAAGATCCATGGATAAAAACCTTTTTCTCCTTTAAATGTCTTGTTATAGGAGTTGGAGAACTATGGTTGTGAACTATATTAAGGTTGGTCTATCTCCTTTTTCCCAAGTATAAATTTATTAATAAAACCTTAAGGATGGGGCATGTGAGGAGATAGTAAATTTTCTGATTAGTTATAAACCCACAATTTCAATGAGGGCGACCGTTTCATACCCACTTAGTTATAATAGGCCTCGAGACCCAAGACGGGCAGTGGGCATGCCGTACTCCTGACCTGACATATTCATATGGTACAAAAACATGAAAAGAATAATGAGAGAGGATAAGGATGGATGAAAAAATGAAAAAAAGAGGATATGAAAAGGAATTGTTCCATCACGATAGGTTCAACACTTTTGTACACCTGAAAATCAACACTTTATTTTAGATGCATGTGACTTGCCAAGGTCATTCTGGGATGAATAGGGTGATATGGATGGGATGATTATAGGATGGGTAAATACAATGTAGGTGGAATAGACAGAAGTGAAAACAAGAAATAAAGGCAACATAATGTTTTCAACTTAAAAAATGGGAATTTGTTCTTTGAGGGAAATGAATGTTTGTCTTACTTTTTCAACAATGATGCTACGATCAATGATGATTGCCTTATGTAATTTGTGTTCAATATCAGTAGAATTTAACAATAATCTACTTGGCTATGGAACACGGGGAAATTACCCTTCTTCATCTATAAATTCCTCTCTGAAGAGCATCATGAAGATAAGACGAGCGATGGAATATAGTCTTGACCTAGTTGGTTTTACTTGAATTCTTTTGGAATATCTTCCTCATCATTCAAAAAAGTGAGCTACTGAATAATATCACGTGGGACTGGGGTAATTATGAAGACAAGCTTATGTAAGCCTTGGTCAATGTATGTCAAACATTTATACATATTTTGTTGTAGCACAGTAGGGTTGCAAAATCTACGTCTTGGTTCGTGTGGACCTGAATTTTCATGTGGGCACAAACCAAGCAATTACTGAAGAAAACAAGCAGACAAGAAACCAAAGTGAACTAAAGTTGATATTTGGTAGCTTAAGCCTCTATGAAAATGAGTGCGGTTTTTTTCATTCTGGATCTAATTAATCTAATCTCCTAACTTTACATAAAAATAACAAGCATATATGAATTAAATAAAGTTAATTGATTTTTCCTTTAATGCAATTAAATGTGACTGAAAATATTTAATAAAAGAAATGTAAAACAAACTATCTAATTACCTTTTTATATTTTCAGATAAACTTTTAAATGAAAATAAATAAAGTAAATCTAATTAACTTCTAATCTATGTTTTCGGGTTTTCATTTTACTAGAAATAAAATAAATGAAATCTACAACCAAAGGGAAATTTCTTCAAAATTAAATAAATCCCACTTCTACACTAAAACAAAGTAAAGCGGGAATACTCGGATGTGGTTATTCCTGTGTTGTAGGATGTGAAGCATAATGTAATTTCCATAAAACAATTTCTATTTTGTAATTGTGGATTTTTACTTGTTATGATTGCCTCACCTCATAATCATAGGAAGAAAAAATGCTTCTTAGAAGAAATTTATTCTTCCCTTTAAATTCCCTTGTAAAATAATAGTTTCCACATAAAAGACTAATAGTGAAGTTCAACAAAACAAGAAGAATAGACAGAGAAGCTTCCACAAGTTTCTTTCCCTTGCAGACCCACATGGATAAGGATGGAAGGATATTTTCAATGAAAAATTGTTTGTATGCACATAAATCTAATTAATGAAGGAATTGAAGTCTACAGATATTCTAAAATTAATAAGTAAAGAAATTGATGCACATGAAATTACTCCAAATCCTTTCCTAGGAAAATCAACATGGATAAAACTAGGATATGTAAATGAACACCTAGATTTTTACTCCTTCAAAACAAGTTATATTACTTCTATTAGATTTAATGAAAAATATTGATTCTAGATTAAGAAATTTAAAGAAAATGAAAATAACATCCCCAACCTGGTTATCGTAAAACTAATATGATTCCCAAGCTTGGTGATGCTTCTCTTTATCCTCTCAGTTCTTTCTAGAGATGAGTCTAATTCGTCCAAGGAACAATTGTGGTTGGTTTTAGAAGAAATTGTGAAAATGCTAGAGCATATTGGTTGTAGGCTAGCTAGTGTCAAATGCAAGAAGAAAGCAACAAAGCAGTGATGTGAGTTATTTTTGTACTTCTTACGAATATTTCATAAGAGTAACAGTGTAATCAAAATCAAGAATATCTAACCAATGCTTCAGGAAAAATATTGTTTTTATAGGCAAACAATAGGGAAGAAGTCCAACACACTTGGCAATTAGAAAATGCCAAATCATCCACATGACAGGCACTCAACATTCTAATAATAGTAAGGAAGAGAGAGGAGCTCTACACTTATCCATCAAGATTAAAATAAAGGGAAATTTTCTAGAAACATTTGAGAAAGACACTGAGAAGCTTGTAAATGCGTACAAAACTCACAGTTTTGAGTCTCAGATTAAAGTGCACGAAATTTCCGATCTACGTAGACTGGTGGTTACACAACCATCATGGCGGTCATGTAACCACTAGTCTAAGAAGACCATTGGTTACGTAACCAACATGAAATTCACATAACTAAAAAAGAAAACACTAAGGATGAGGGGATAAAAACATTTGTGAAAGCATTTGGGAAAAAAATTGTGAATGAAAGAAAAGATAACGAACTAAGAAATAATGAAGAAAAATTCATATAAGGATGGTGTAGACAAAGAAATGAGATCTAGACCTTATCATTTGTTTTGGAAAAGAGAAAATTGTCATAGGAGATTTTTACCATTCAATCGATGTATCACCATACAATTTTGGGTCCGTACAAAAACTCCATATCTTCTTATCTTTTATGTCTCCCATGATACGTTCATTTGAAATCCCCTTACATTTACGTTTTCCCAAGCCACCCAACAAATCCATTGTCTGAAACTACAAACAATTTTTCACTTCGTCAATACTTGTTTGTCACTCCTTTCATTCACAAAAATATCTATAAATAGTTTCCACATCATACACTACACAAAACACTTGTTGTACCTCAATTAATTGACATAAATACAATGTTGTTGTATAAGAGTTATGTTTCCCATTGTTTTTCTATTACATTTTTTCCATGCTAAAACTTCCACCATCAAATCCATTCTTCTTCACCCCTCTTCCTCTCCCATTGTTTATCTCCCTCGAATTTGACTCCTTCTAAGTATCCCCTTTGGTGTTTCTATTGTATATTTTCTTTGCTTGTCACTCATATCACTAATTAGTGTACAAGCTCTATAATTGATGGCATTTCATACATCAATTGTCCGCTACAATTAGTGAAACTCTCAAATAAAAAATACACGCTACAAAGTGCTATATAAAACACTCTTCATGGTTGGTGTTTCAACTAAAAACCATTTCGAATTCTCCCACTTTTTAATTTAGACCATTCAAACTCAAGTGATTACTTCAAGTGATCTATCGATTATTTCTTGGGGAGGAATAATGTCAACCATAGAATAAGTATTGTGTGTCATGCATGTGGATAATTCCCCTATCACATCAAAAGCCTCAATGGCCTACACCTCTCTCATTTTCTTTTAGTGATTGTTGAATGAAAATGCCATAATGATTATTGATGTGGAAAATTGTGTGTATTCACTACCTTTGGATGCTACATCCACTACATTTGGATGCTACATCCACTACACATCATCCGGTGTGTAAATGCATGTGTTGAAACTTCAAATAAATTTTCACTTTGAGAATATTTTTCTACCACTCCTTCGCTTCACATAAATCTATATAAGTTTCTTCTGCATCGTCTTGAACTACAACCCTATTCTCCTTGTAAGGATTGATATAAATTTCATGTGGTTGTTGGATGGTTGAGTTTAACATTATTTCCTCTTTCCATTTTCACCACCCTCTTGCTTCTTTTCCTTCAACCCACTTCCTCTTAAAACCTCTTCCTCTCCCATCATTTCTCTCCCTCCAATTTGACTCCTTAAAAAGTTTCCCTTTGGCATTTCCATCATACATTTCACATACAATTGCTAGTTACTATACTTGTGTCATAAGATATGTGAATATTCGATGTGACAATGTATATCCTATTATCTAAGCTTATAGTTAATGTGATTTCTATAATTCATATGTTTTGAGCATGAGTTAATTTTTGCTATTATATTAGCACATTTTTATAATATTAGGGAATTATGATGTTTATATTTTAGTGGTATGAGATGAATTAAAATATGGTATTAGTCAAAGCGCCTCTAGTCTATTGGTCATGATGTATGGCTTTCAATGAGTTTGTCGGGGATCAAATCTTGCTTATTGCAAGGTATGGAGACACTCAACATAGAGATTTAAACAGTTGAGGCCAGGATCGTGCACTTGGCGATTTTTGATGGTGTGGATGCCCCTTACCCATAGCTTCTTAGATGAAGTTGTTCATTGGTTTAGTTTCTTCATTTACTTTGCATTGTTGAATCTATATATTCGTTCCGGAACTTATGCAGAGATACCATTAAACAATGTAATCTAGCACATGCTTGTATAACACATCTTAAGGTGCTCAATCAACAAAATAATATATATTTTTAATTTTTATATTATATAATTTTGACATGATTTTTTTTTTTTATAATAAATGTTAAATTATTGGTAAATGTGAAAATATATAATAATTTCTTTTAAAATGGTTGATATAATAAATTTAACATATAATAAAGATTAAAATGATATCTTCAAATTTTTATATTTACTTAATATTAAATGATGAATAAATTAAAAAATATAAAAATATTTACAAATGATTACTTGAAAACTTGATATTATTAATATATTATATAAGGGAAAGAATCCTATAACCCGTGTATTGAAACATGCACGTTTGATTTTTCAATCATTGTTTAAAAATTACCAATAATTGTTTAATGTTTTAAATCAAAAATAATTACGAATAACCAACCGCAATGTGATATATATCGTGTTTGGTTATTGATACACTTCAAATATTCTATATCAATTATTTTAATACTAAATCAAATCAAAATATATTTATTTCAATAAAATAATAATAAATAATAAATAATCTATTTAAATAAGCGCAAATTTTGATTCTCTACAAACACTTACATGCATATCTGCACCCCTAAAATTAAAATTATAAAGTAAAATCCCGGCTAAGCAATAATAATCTCATCATTTTTAACATCTCCAAACAGTGAACCACCATTGTATCTTTTGCATTGCTTTACAGTATTATTTCAGTCGTGACCGTTCACATCTTTAACGCCTAATCTCGCTCATTGAAACATCATTGTATCTTTTCCATTGGTTTGTAATATTATTTCTTTCATGCCACATAGTTACAAATAAATTAAAAAGATTTATAGACCCGTTTGGATGCATGTGGTACCCAACTAAAATCTTTTCCCACCAAGCGAGTATTGTGTCGAAACCTCATCGATTTACACCTATTTTTAGATTAAAATAAAGCCTATCATTCTTATTGCTTTATAAACTAATACAAATATAGTTTCTATAATGGACTCATAGCCAAATGAACAGCATTTCTATTATTGAACGAATATGGATGGTTTCCTCTCAGCTAACCCCAACAACAGAATCAAAGCAAGAAAAGTATTGAAATGAAACAATAACATTTAGATAAAATGAAATGGTCTGTTGCACCTGTGCCTTCAAATCAATAAATTCAATCTCCCGCTCGGGAGAACAACCATTTAGATAAATCCTAAAGGGCAAATGCACGGACATGAAAGTTAAGAATACTTAACGAGTAATTATAGATGAAAAATGGCACTTCCCAACAAGGCGGCGCAAATAAAAACCCTGGTGTATAGGGCGGCGGGAGAAGCAGCACAGAAATTAGGCTCTACCTCAGCAGGAGCAGTAACTGTGGCAGCACCAGGTGCTGTCAAGCTAGCTGTGGGATTTTGAGCAGGAACAGTGATACCTTCATCCGAGGGAGATAAACCAGGGGACGAACAGGGATTAATTCGGCTGCCGATTCAACAGGTGCCATTTTGGGTGACGCTGCTGGAGCCGTCATATACGAGTTCATGAGAGTCCACAGCAGGAAAACGGCCATATCTACTCTGAATTTCCCCATGTTCCCCTCCATGGAAGAGGCGTTGGACGTGCAAATCAAACAATGGCTGTAGATGGTGTGCGAATAGAGGGCAGCCAGGAGGGTATTATATAATAGTCGTGACGGGTTCGGGTGAGAGAGAATTGTGGGATTTATACGCGGGAATTAGGTGCCACAGAGAGCACATCACGACAGTTGCAACAGTATGCTCCAACTTAGGTTGGCTCCAAATGGGAGCGTTTCTGTTCCGTAAAATAACACAACTATAAAGTCACGGGCCCCAACCGTTTGCCTCTGGTTTGTTTCTCATTTTCCAAACCAGTATAACCCGTGTACGAGTTTGAAACCCAAATTACAGCGACTCGTCCAGTCCTACTCCCGAGGAGGAATGACATATTACTTACCACTAGTTGTAGATTTCTACGGAAAAAATTACGCTGACTAGAACATTTTATAGCTGTCACTACAGACACAAAAATATATATATCGAATGTTTTAGAAGTGTGTAATGGAAATGTCCATGGGATTCATATTGTAGAAAGAAAAAGAACACTAGAATAGACAGATCGTCATCTGCCTACCGTAACAAAGAAATACAATCATCTCAGGGTAAATGTTATATAAAACATTTGAATCTCAATACCTATGAGAAACAAGTATTAGATGTGGCATAACCTTTTATGCCATCATATGAACACAAATTACACTATTTTAATTTTTTGGAAAAATAAAAGTATGCAAGCAAAATTCCAATATATCTTTATTGTTATTATTAAGGTACAAGACACTTCACAAAGTTTAATTTTTCTTATCAATATTAAGAAATACATAACAAAAATTACACAAACAAAGGAAATATATTTAAATGACATGATATTTAGAATATTTAAAAAGTCTTCTTAAATTATGATGAATTTTTTGTAATAAGAAAAGGGATTCCTCTTCATAAAGAGAATAATGAAACTAATAAAATGATCAAAAGAGACTAAAGAACACCATGGGGAAACTTAATTGTTATGTTTACACTCAAACACACAATACTAGTAATTCTGTAAACTAAGAATATGTAGATAATGACAAAATTTTGTGCCAAAACAACCTGCAAACACAGGGGAAAACACAACCAATACATAAATAAAACACAAACACAAAAAAAATATATATTATATAAATTCGAAACAATTCATACAATCTTTAGAATTGATGCTCTATCTTTTCTTTCCTTTCTCTTCTTGTGTCTTGTTCTTTGTTTCTTTTTCTTATAAGAAATCCGTTCTTCTGCTTCGTGTGGATGCACATATCTTTTTTTTTCTATATTCCCCTTCTCTATATTATGTTGTTGCATGTATATTTCCTCCTAAATATTTCTTGAGTTGTCTCTCTCTCTCTCTCTCTCTCTCTCTCTCTCTCTCTCTCTCTCTCTCTCTCTCTCTGTGTATGCTTCATTATATATATATATATATATATATATATATATATATATGCCTCCACGTTTCTCTTACATAACACGACATGACACATGCAGACCAGAGGTTAATTATAAACTACGTCTCATTCTGAGGCTCTGACATCCACCAGAGTTCATCGCTATGGAGAGTGGCGGAATCACGCCACGTGTCCTACCTTGGACGGTCAAGATCAACAGCTGACTCGCCTTGACTAAAGAATGAACCTAGAATTTTGTACTTTCCAACTAATTCTAGAGGGTAGAGATCCATGGAGGTTCATTGCCAAAGGAAGTGGTAGAATGCTACCACTTTGACAGATGAGATCAACCAAAGAATAAAAGGTGGACCCAACGAAATATAAAATGTAGCTAAATCCGGGCCTTTGACGTCTGGGGCACCTAAAAAAAGAGGAGTGCTAGAAACGTGCCACGTGGGTCCTGTGACATTGATGAGGAACTCAAAACTCAAAGGCCAAAAATAAAACATCCAAAAATATTAATGCCATTGTAATAAGGTAGATAGAAGACGGGGGAAACACAAAATTCAAATACTCGCGGGGCTCAAGATTACCAACCACAATTAATTATAACACTCCCTCTTAATCTTGAGCTGAAGAAATATTCATACACAAACTGATAATTAATCTCTGAAGTTTGACGGTCCATCTATGACACCAAAGTTTTCTCTCAAATGTTGAAACCTTTCTTTTGATAGAGGCTTGGTAATAATGTCAACTAGCTGCTACTCTGACTTGGGAAAGTTTTAGCTCAATTTCTCCTTTCTGAACCAATTCATGAATGAAGTGATATCTGATAGCTATATGTTTTCTTTTATGGTGGAAAAATAGATTTTTAAATAATGCAATTGAAGATATATTATCACAAAAAATAACTCCTTGTTCCTCTTCATTAAAATCTGAGAGGATTATTCTTAACGATATCATCTGACAAGTGGCTGAGTTTTTTGCAATATACTCTGCTTCAACTGTAGATAATGAAACTACTGACTGTTTCTTTGAAGCCCATGAAATGAATCCTGGGTCAATATTGAACACATATGTAGATGTGCTCTTTCTATCATTAAGGATACCTTCTCAATCACTATTTGTATATCCAACTAATTTGAAATAATTATCAACAACATATTTAATCCATGATTTCTTGTGCCTTTCACATACCTCAAAATACAGTTGCATGCTTGCAAGTGTGTCTCCTTTGGAGTCTCCATGAATCTAGAAATCAGACTAACTGCATACATTATATCTGGTCTTGTTGCAGTTAAATACATCAAGCTTCCTACCATGCTTTTGTACCTTGTAAGATCTAAATTTCTAGTGCAATCTTCGTTGGTCATTTTCAAAATTAATTCAATGAGTGTAGATGTTAGTTTGTTGTCCAACATTCTAAATCTTTCCAAGATTTCTTTTGCATACTTTGCTTGAGAGATAAATATGCCATGTTATGTTTTCTTGACCTCAATGCCAAGAAAATACTTTAACAATCCCAAACTAGTTATCTCAAACTCCTTCTTCATGGCTGATTTAAATTAATCTATGCACTTGTTTGCATTTCCAGTAAATATTAAATCATCTGCATACAACACAACAATTAAGATCTCATAATTATTTGTTTTTATGTAGAGTGTGGGCTCCCTAATGCTTTTGCTAAAGCCATTACTAATCAGATAGTAATCTATCCTACTGTAACATGCCCTTGGTTCTTGTTCGATTCAATACAATGCTTTCTTGAGCTTGTATAATTTTATTTCATGCATTGGAATATCTTCACCAAGTGGTTATCCACAATACACTTCTTCTTCTAACACTCCATTAACAAAATATGATTTGACATACATTTGATGGACCTTCCATTTGTGATGAACATCTATGATAGTAATTTTTCTAACAATTTCTAACCTTGTTACTGGAGTAAATGTCTCATTATAATCACATCCAGGCTTTTGTTTGTAGCCTTTGACAACTAGTCTTGCCTTATGTCATTCAATTTTTGCTTCACAAGTAGTTTTGGTTTTATAAACTCATATGAATTCAATGAATTCATTTCCTTCAGGAAGATCTACTGGCTACCATGTTTTATTCTTATCTATTGCATTAATTTATTCATCCATTGATTCACAACATTTATTATCTTTAATAGATTATTCATAATAAATTTGTAATGAAATTACTTGTATAATTCAGATCATGAGCAGAAATATAACACCCAATAACACAATATTCCAGAATAATGATCTCAATATGCAATAAGAATAGCTATGCCACTTCGAGGGGGCAACCTCCAAACCATACAATAATACTCAAATGCTTAAATGATCCTCAAATACTACCTACTAACCTCTATATATACTATTCCTATGTTATGGCCAACACCAAGGCCGACCCACTAATGAAAATAAAACATATATGAAAGAAATACATAATGATAAGAAGTTATGATAGCCACAAGTCGGCTATATACATCCAATATAAGATATATGATTAAGGGCATAGCATGCCCCTCCCCTTCGAAGCAACATTGTCCCCAATGTTGAGAAGATCTGGATGCTGCTGCAGGAAATTTGCATCCTCCCAAGTTGCGTCTTCATTGTCTAGATTTTTCCACTTGATCAAATACTCAGTGATGACCCTTGTCCTAAACCGCTTAGTGCGTGTTTGAAGGATGCATTCTGGTTCCAGGATGATTCTGCCCTCTTCATCAAGCTCTGGTAACACTGTATGGGTTGATATCGTCTATCCAATTACCTTCTTTAGGCAAGATACATGGAAGACTGGATGAATTTGAGTAGTTGGAGGAAGTTCCAGTTTGTATGCTACATTGCCAATCTTCTGTAACACTTGATAAGGACCATAATATTTAGGTGAAAGCTTGTTATCCTTTTTGTGTTGTTTTAAGGACATTTGCTTATATGGTTGTAAACGCAAAAAAACCCAATCACCGACTTCAAAATGTCTTTCACTGCGATGTTGGTCTGCCTGTTGCTTCATGCGGTTTTGTGACATGGCCAAATTCTCCCTGAGACTACAAAGCACCTCTTGTTGGTGTTGAATATGTTCTTCAACTGCTCGAACCTTTGGCTGGACTCTGAAAGATGAAGTGATAGATGGTGGATGATACCCATATAATGCCAAGAAAGGAGACATTTTAGATGAAGTATGAAAGGAGGTGTTATACCACCATTCTGCCAGCGGTAACCATTGGACCCATCTTGCTTCCTTATGTGATGTAAAACAACGAAGATATCCCTCTAAGCACTTGTTTACCACCTCTGTTTGCCCATCAAACTGGGGATGATAAGAGGAACTACGAGCTAGTTCTGTGCCCAAGCATGAGAACAAGTCAGTCCAAAAATTACTAGTAAAGATAGGGTCTCGATCACTTACTATAATCTTTGGTGTCCCATGTAGCTTTTGAATTGTATCCCTGAAGGCCGTTGCTACTGTACTCGCAACAAATGGATGTGATAAAGCACAAAAATGGGCATATTTGGTGAGTCTATCCACCACCACCATGATTACATTTTACCTTCTGATTTAGGCAATCCTGTGATGAAGTCCATAGACACCTCTTCCCACCTCTGGCTAGGAATAGATAGAGGTTGTAAAAGACCTGGGGACTTAATTGTTTCGCCCTTATTTTGCTGACAAACCATGCATTCTGCCACAAACTTTTGTACATCTCCTTTTAACCCTTCCCAGAAAAAATCATGCTTGATTCGATGATAAGTCTTTAAGAAGCCAGAATGACCCCCTACTGGAGAAGCATGGAGCTCAGATAGAACCCTATTTTTAAGGATTGAATTCTTACATAGATATAATCTATCTTTATACCATAAAACATCTCCTTTCCATAAAAATTTTTCTGACATGTTTGGATCTTGTTGGAGATTTTGAATGAGATTTTGTGTACCTGGGTCATTTTTCCATTCAGACCTTGCATCCTCTATCCAATCCTCCTGTAATACAGATATGGCATACAACAATGCCTGTGCAGATTCATCCTTCCGAGATAAAGCATCAGCAACTACATTCTCTTTCCCTTTCTTGTATATTATCTCAAAATCATACCCCAACATTTTTTAGACCCATTTTTGTTGTTCTTCTGATGATAAGCGTTGCTCTAAGAAGTATTTCAAACTATCATGATCTGTCTTTACTTTGAAATTTCGTCCCATTAGATATGGTCTCCATTGTTTCACTGCATGAAGTATTGCTAACATTTCTTTCTCATAAACTGGTTTAGAGATATTCTTACCCTTGAATTGACGGCTCTCGAAAGCAATGGGTCGCCCTTCTTGCATAAGTACTGCCCCCATACCATACCCTGAAGCATCACATTAAACAATGAATGTTTTTGAAAAATCTGGGGTGGCTAGAACTGGAGTGGTGCACATGGCCGCCTTCAACTTCTCAAAGGCCATAGTAGCTTGCTCATTCCAATGGAAAGAGTCCTTCTTCAATAAAGCTGTGAGTGGTGCTGCGATGCTGCCATAATTCCTTACAAATCTACGATAATAACCTGTAAGCCCCAAAAATCCTCGGAGATTTTTTAGAGTTTTGGGAACCTTCCATTCAAGCATGGATTTTATCTTGTTAGGATCCAATTTAACACCTTTATAAGAGACAATATGACCCAGATATTCAACCTCCTTGACACCAAAAGAACACTTAGAAGGCTTTGCATAAAGTTGATGTTGTTCAAGAGTTTCCAACACTTTATTTACATGATGCAGGTGTTCCTCCCATGTTTTACTATAGATTAATATATCATCAAAGAACACTAAAACAAAATTTCGAAGAAATGGCTTAAATATTGAATTCATCAAGCTTTGAAATGTAGATGGTGCATTTGTTAGTCCAAAAGGCATTACCAAGAACTCATAGTGTCCTTCATGTGTCCTGAAGGCTGTTTTATGAATATCTTCATCCTTGATTCTAATCTGATGATATCCAGAACGAAGATCAAGTTTTGTAAAGTAAACAGCACCATGTAACTCATCTAGCAAATCATCAATTACAGGAATAGGAAACTTATCTTTAACTGTGTACTTATTGAGTTCCCTGTAATCTGGACACATGCGCCAATTGTCATCTTTTTTCCGTACCATCACTACAGGAGAAGAGTAAGCACTTTGACTATGACGAATAAGTCCTGCTTTTAACCCTTGAGTGCTCATCTATAATTGCTTGCATATTTGCGGGTATAAATGTATTGGAATGATGTGCTTCCATTGAAAATAGTTGTGCCACAAACCCTTCTGCACCCTTTCTAAGCAATTTTTGCATCTGATGAGAACTTACCATCTGCGGGGATTTTGCTCTTAGTGCTTTTAGTTTAAAATTCCTCCCTTCTGACTGAAATTGCATGAACAACTCTTGGAAATTCATTTCAATGGTTCCCAAGGTGGTAAGCCATTGAACTCCTAACACAATGTCTGCTCCTCCCATGGCAATGGCATACATATTGCTAGTTAGCAAGTAATCTCCCATGGTGAGATTAATGTTATGGCATTTTCCTGAACAACTAACAGTTTTCCCATTAGCAATTATGACTTGACATTCTGGAGCTGGATAAACAAAGCAGTTCAAGCGTACCGCTAACTTATGATTGATGAAATTATGAGTACTTCCCGAATCAATCAATACTGTTACCCTTTGTTTTTTTAAGAATCCAACTACTTTGAGAGTTTGGGGAGTGCTAATACCAGAAATTGCATGGCATGATATTGTTGGTTGGGAATCTCCTAATTCCTCCTCTGGCTCTACCTCTTCATCTTCTTCATTTTCTTCTTCTTCAGTAGGTCCCTCAATGTAGAACAACTTCTTTTCCGCACACTTATGTCCTGGTCCAAATTTGTTGTCACAATTAAAACATAACCCTTTGGCTCTCTTTTCTTCAATTTGTTGAGGTGTCAGTCTCACTGGCCTAGGGAATGATGGTGGAAGGGTGCTACGATCTCTGATAGTACTGACAGTTTGTTTCCGACTTGAAAGAAATTTTTCCTCTGCCCTACGTGCCATGATCATAGAGTCTGAAACCTTATGAGGATTAAACATACGCACCTCAGTCTCAATTTGTTCTTTAAGACCCCCAAGAAATAAGTCATTCAAATTATCTTCAGGAATATTTTCCACCCGTAAGGAAAGGTTTTGGAATTGATGGATGTAATCTTTGACTGTTCCTGTTTCTCTGAGCTTTGCTAATTGGCTAAAATAATTCTCTGACACACTAGAACTATAGTGCAATTGCAACTCTTCAGTGAATACTATCCATGTAACATTGAGGCTACTCTTTTTCCTTTGAGCACATAACCATCGATACCAAATGAATTGGTCAGGTTCCAGATACAATGATGCCATGGTAACCTTTTGTCCCAATGGAATATGATAAAGATCAAAGAAATTCTCCATTTGGTTAATCCAATTGAGTGGATCCTTTCCATCAAACTTACGCATTTCCACTTTTGGAAGCATGTGACGGGCTTGTAGAGTGTTTGTATTTGGATTGGTCATGTTTGCAGATCCACCATGGTTAGTGTGAGTATGATTGATTTGTGGCTCATTAGGAATGATATTATGACCCATGATATTGTAGCTAAATTGTTGAATGAAATCCTCCAATCGTTGTCCAATATTTTCTACATCTTTTTCGCTGGCCACTCTACCTTCAAGGTTTCGCAACTCTAACTCAAGATAGCTGACCTTATGGTCAGTTGAAATAAACCCTAACCCTGAGGACTTTGTAGCTACCTATTATGACTCTAACTCCTCCACTATTATCTCATCCTTATCATGGGTTTTACCCGGAGTGATGGAATTCTTTTTTCCTCTTGTCGAAGGCCCAACCATGATGCCCCAAAATAGTAAGATTTAAGGATCAAGGTCGAAATTTAGGGTTTCAGATTTCAATAGGAATTTGGCCAAATTTTATAAAACTCAAAGAACAAACTCAAACTTATTTTTAATCTTCTTTCTGGAAATGTAAATAACTTTGAAAAATTCCACAAATTGCACCCTATGTAGCCGAATTATGAAAAAACATAAAACCGCTATAACTTTTGAAAAACAAGTCAAAAAGAACTAAAATTTTGAGGGAAGCTTACTTGACCGATTTCGCCAAACCAAAAAAACATTTGTAGAAAAATTCCCTATTGATGTTGAGATATGGACGAACCTTCAAAATTAGGGTTTGACGCCGTGCTGGCCGAGTTCAAGCTCTGATACCACTTGTAATGAAATTACTTGTATAATTCAGATCATGAGCAGAAATATAACACCCAATAACACAATATTCCAGAATAATTATCTCAATATGCAATAAGAATAGCTACGCCACTTCGAGGGGGCAACCTCCAAACCATACAATAATACTCAAATGCTTAAATGATCCTCAAATACTACCTACTAACCTCTATATATACTATTCCTATGTTATGGCCAACACCAAGGCCGACCCACTAATGAAAATATAACATATATGAAAGAAATACATAATGATAAGAAGTTATGATAGCCACAAGTGGCTATATACATCCAATATAAGATATATGATTAAGGGCGTAGCAAAATTAGACCAGCTTGTGAAAATAAAGAAAAATTAAACATTTCATCTTCATTTTCTTCATATCTTGATCACTCATAAATCTCTTGAACATTCCTCATTCTTCATTTTTGTTGGAATGAGTTTGATGATGATGAAAATGCCTCATTTGCTGGTCCTTGCATGTTTTGTTGGTTGCTGCCATTTGATGATTCACCTCTTTGTAAAATGGGTGTCCAACTTTGTACATTTTTTATTCTACCATTTGTAGGTTCATCAACAACTATAGGTGTATTTACCTTTTCTTGTGGTTGTTCCATTTCTTGTGCATCTCCCCAAGATGCTTCCTCAATGAATTGAACATCTCTACTGATTATAAGCTCTTTTGTAACTAGATTATACAATCTATAAGCTTTAGATTACTCACTATATCCAATAAAATGGACTTCTCTCATTTGTTATGCCACTTTAATCTTCTTTACTTTTGCACATGTGCATATGCCATACATCTTAAAACTCTAAAGTGTTCAACACTTGGTTTTCTTGCACTCCATGATTCTTGAGGTATTTTTTTCCTCACACTCTTTGTAGGACATCTATTTAGCAAATAGATTGGTGTCCCAACTACTTCAGCCCAGTATTCATCTAGTAATCCACTTTCTTTCAACATGTTTCTTTCCTTTTCTTGAATGGTTTATTCCTTCCTCTCAGATACACCATATTGTTGATGTGTATACCCTGGTGTGAATTGTTTCTTGATCCCGTGCTCTTTACAAAATTTTAAATTCTCATTTGATATATACTCTCCTCCTCTATCTATTCTCAATGTATTTATTTAATGGCCATTGTGTTTCTCAACCATGGCCTTGAATTGTTTGAATACCTCAAATGTGTCTGATTAATTTTTTGAGAAATAAACCCATGTCCTTTTGCTGAAGTCATCTATGAAATTCATAAAGTACTATTTCTTGGATAAGGAGAGAATTTTCAAGGGACAACACAAATCTGAATGTATTATTTCAAGAGGCGAGCTTTCTCGTCATGATTTTCTTAAGGGAAAAACATTTCTATTTTTCTTCCCCATTTTGCATACCTCACAAACCTTATCTGGTTGTTCAATGGGAGGAAATCCTCTAACTATTTTCCTATTATGAAGAACATGCAATCCACCATAACTCAAATGAACATACCTTAGATGCCAAAGAGTGGATTGATCAATGGCCATTGTTTTAAAATCTGCTTCACATATTGCTATAGTTTGCATCCTCAAGTGAAACATTTTGTTTTGTGTCATCTATACTACTACAATCAGCTATTGCTTCCACATTTATCATGTATAAAGTACATTCTCTAGATTCAAAACTCACATTATATCCATTTTGGACAAGTTATCCATTATTTATAAGATTATAATTCAATCCTGGAACAAAGAAAACATTATGTATATGCTTCTTATCTATTCATTTCGTGAGAATTGATACAATTCCTTTACCCATCACATGAACCTTATTGTTTGTTTCCATCTTCACTTCAAATCTGATTGCTTCATCTATATCACTGAACATTTCCTTATTTTCAACACATATGGTTTCTAGAAAAACTATCCAAATATGATACCTTTTTTATTCTTTTCTCAGCTACATTGCAAGTTAAAAGGAAAGTTTCACTCTTTTCCTTCTTCTCTGGTTCAACTTATTTTGCATTAGATAAGCATACATTATGGTTATGATTTCACAAATCATAATCTTTCTTTTTACATTAAATTCCATGATGTCCACACTTTTTGAAGTAATAGAATTACACATTTGATTTTTCACACCTTTGAGAAGAACCACTTGTAGACACCGAAAATGGGTTGCAATCCCCTTCGATTAATTAATTCAATATCATCCCATCACCATGCCCATTTGCACATATTTTAATTAACCATAATTTAATTAATCCCCACTTCATTGCACAATTAATTTAATCACCTTAATTAAGTTAATTTCCACATAACCTAGCCACATCATCCCTTCACCTCATCCTAAGACTTATTCCTAGCCTAATAATGAACTTAGACCAACTCCCTACTTATCCTAACCAACTAGGATCTGTTTTAACCTTAAGCATTATGACCTATTATATCTCTAACCAATGTCCTGCTACATTTAGCACTATCTCCCGGCTCTAACCTGGACCAAAAAATTCAATCATGTAAAATCTAAGAGCAATCAGGGTAATTTTAACAATATTGACCATTTCTACCTAACCAACACCGGTTATCCCTCAGTCGGTGCCAATTCCTTATCTATTATCGATTACCTTATATAAGATTTTGTAATTCTTTGCACAAGTTCTTCAATTTATTCATTCACTCAAGATTTGGCATTCTAACTCTCGAGCATTCAAGCTATCAGATAACAAACTAGAGCACATTAGGTCTTCACCAGCAGCCAATCTCTTCCTCCATAACCTTGGACCACCCACAATAGAACACACATGATCCATTTTTTTGGTACTAGACATAACCCTATTTCATCTCTTAATGCTCATCAACCACTGCCACCTTTAGGTCTACAGGTTTTGAGATAAGTAGCTCACTCTTATTTGTTAGTTATGTTTTTTGATCTTAAGTATTTTTTTCATTTCTATTATATGACTCTCCTCTATTTCGTATATTACCCTTCACCCATATACCATTTATTCTACCAACCTAAACCATTTTTCCCATCCTAGAGCCTTTATCACCCTTTCTAAGTATTTGTATAAATCATACCATTCTTCCTGAATCACCTCCACTCTTGGTGCAACCATAGAGAGATCCAAAACACCTAATTTTAATATTTTTACCATATTTCCCCTACTAACACTAGTCACCTAACCGGTGTCGCTCATTTTCGAGTACTGGAATCGGTCACCTAATCGATACTGTTCTCTGTGACTAGTAATTGTGTCTAGAACAACGGGCTTATAACTTTCACCATACAACCTTGAAAGTAACCAAACTTCACCTAGAAATTTCCTAACACCTCAGTGACATATATCAACTATAATAATACCTTTCCTAATGCTATATTATTTTTTACTTCAATACTTTGCTTAATCTAGTACGTTGATAACATTTTGAGACACCTAAATCAAAGTGTTAGCGATAGGACCTCTATTTCTCACATTTATTTTCATTCATTTGATAAAATAAGTGGATTGACATCCATCTACGAAGTCTCACACTTCCTGAAACCAAAATTTGCTAGGTAGTCCACTCTAATATATTGTTTGACTCTCTCATGTGGTCTTTTTATGCTTTACAGGTAGTTCCTCCTAGCCAAAAGGTAGCTCTCACATTTAGTCTGATAAAATTTTGTAACGCGTGCAACCTTCTCTTGAATATTAATAGTTATACCTCCTCACCCTTACCTATTATATGTTTTATCACATAATTTGAGGTGAAATATTTTGGCACACCTGGTGAGACTCATTTTGTGGTTATTTGCATTGTTCATTCAAGGGAATATTTGCGTGTTTCTCTCTTATATGAAAATTTCATATTAATTTTTTTCTATTAAATCTTCTCTTCTTCTATATGTCTAAAGGAAATTCATCATTTGGTGTTTAAAAATAATTATTCTTCCTTTCTTTTGCACCTGCATTTAGTGAAAGAGTATTCTCTTTTCCTATTCCCCATTTACTACATCAAATTTCATCGTCAATTTGGGTTTTAAAAATCTTTGCATTTCATCTTTGTGATTGTTGCATTAGATAACATTAATTTATTTGCAATCTATATACTAGAGGTCATGACCAATAGATGATTGGTGAAAATTAAGCGTAGTTCACACTTTGTGCACACACACACCCCTATCCAAATAACTTTAAAAATTTACTCATTTCTTAAATATATTCTTTCCCCATAGTTGCTGCCAAAGGTTAATAACCTGATTATTGGTGGATCTAGCTGGAGTTCTCCCCATTCATCATCTAAAAGTTAGACCTCCCATATTGTGAAGTATATTTTGGGGACACTTTAACCAAAACACACCTGATACCATCCATAGATTTCTCATAGGTCACGCTCGTTGACTAAAAACTCTACTCTATTCATTGTCAGTTTTAAATGGCATAAGCCACATAACATTAAAATATGAAGCATAGGATTGACATGTTTTGTTAGCTTTTGACTATTAAATTATGTTTTTAGGAGTGAGGAAATTTCTTATTATTACTTTTTTCTTCATGCCACAACATCATAACTCGTGTATTCCGGTTCATTATGGGTGTGTTAGGATTCATCACTACCATACTTAGTTTCTAGGTTGGTTTTTTATTTGGATTTAATCACTTTAAAATTCAAATTTTCATCATCTTATTGGATTCTATAGTCACTGGAATCAGTTGACTATCCAGCATCGGTTCCCTACTGTTTTGGTTGTTTTTCCTGAAATAGTATTCAATTCATATGAATTCATTTTCTATGACATGTTTATGTCATTTTACACATTTTAGAGTCTCTGTTACCATCAGCAGAGTTCACATTCATCTGTTTTACACTATTCAATTCCATATTTCTAAATCTTTCATTTATTCTTAGTAACTGACATCAGTCTAGTGACTAACATCGGTTACTCCATCCTATCAGCATCAGTTACCCTACCGATGTTGGTCTTTGTGTTTTTATTTTTCTGTCAAAACAACAACCAATTTTAAATCTTTGTATTTCTTCTATATTTTTTTGTTGTGTTTTTTCACCATCTGTAAAGATCAGACCACCTATCCTATCACTATTCAAATGGTTTTGATTCTTTGACAGATCAATTCCCTAGTATTTCATGCTATCCATCAAACACTACCTCCTAGTCCTTCACCACCTTCTATTTCTTCACCCACAGATCCCACTTTATCTATCACTTCAACTATGGAGGAATCTACCCCACTTGTTTTTCTACCTGTCGATAAACCTTCATTACTCACTCTTCTACCAATGGAGGATCCGATCATACCATTTTATTCACCAATCAAAGATTCTACACCATCCACCTTGCCCCCTCCTAATCCCATATAGGATCCACTTGTAGCATCTCTTCTTGTTGGCAACAACTCCTTAATGGCTTTTAAAGACTCCGTCGATTTGTTATTGTCTCTTCTACCCACAAATTCTGAAGCCAACCATTTCCCTATCTCACAGACGTCAAATTTATGTATAGGGATTACTAAAAAATCATTACCACCCCCCCTCCACTTCTACGTTATTCTCCTCTTTAGTCCGATTATTTGGAGTACGTTGACTACTCCATGCTTTAGGGACACCTTCGACTTCCTGTATTAACTCAAATACAAAGGTTTCCCTCAAACACTTCAAAAGTTTATCTTAAAGTGTTCAAGACAACTAAATCTATAGCACCTGACCTAGTTATAGTAGCCTCTTCTGCATCATCTTCACCTACACCCCAAACCTTTTACAGTTACCCCAACAACCACCTGCATGCATTACCTTCCCCTACGCCCAAACCTATCACTACATTGGGGATTCTGCTGACACCGAGTCTAGTCCATCCTCCTGTGAAAATAAATTTAGCCACCTCATCCCAAACTAATACCAGGCCTATCACCCCACCAAAGAGAAAGACCCAATATCTTAGGCCTCATACCCCATTTTTTCCCTCTCCTCCTCTTTCACCTTTTCCACTTTCATCCATCTTAGGCCCCCATCCATCAACCTTTATCAAGCAACATCCTACCCAAGGTAAAACTAAAACGAAGCAACTTGAATCCTTATCACAACCTCCCATTCCACCCAAACCTTGTACATTGCCTACACCTACTCCATTACCTGTGCCTTTGCCTTCCCTTCAACCTACAATTTCTGTATTGCCTTCTACTTCTATCCTTACTACACCTCCATTCTTACCTTGGTTGACCTATCCACTCCCATCTTCTCAATTCCCTTATACTTCATGCACTACCCCAACAGGTTTACAAAATAAGGTACAACCCAAACCCAAAACCATACTACCTACCAAAAATGTAGTTGAACCTATTCAACCTCCAACTCCATCACCAGTAGCATCTCTTCCACAAAAGCCACCCCACACCTCCATCCAAACCAACTCCACCTCAAAAAGCACCTCTTCCACAAAATTCCCCCAAACCTTAATCCAAACCTTCTTTCACTTCTCATTGCGATCCCTTGGCAAGGTCTTATTCTAACATTCTTGCTTGGCTGTTAGAAACTTCTGCTATTACATTTACACCTCCCAGGACATATGAACCACTCAAACCTAAACCAAAAGGGTTTGACAATACCAATATTTTCACCTATCATCATGTGCCAGGGCATGATGTTGAAAATTTTAAGGCCCTTAAAAATATTATTCTTTAACTGTGTTCTCTTGAAGAACATTTTATCCATTTTTGCCCCCCGTTTTAAAAATGAATCAACCTACAGGTCTAGGAATTGATAGTTAATGGGATTATTTTACAAGCTCTTCGCAGTGAAGGTTTGGAGCAGGATTTGCATTAATGGTCAAACTGGAAAAATGTATGGATTATCACCTTGTTGATGTGCATCAAGTACTTCCTCCTATTGCACATCAACTATGCTTTCTATCTCATGAAAACCCCCCTCTTCTTGTCACAAAACAACCCCCTGCTTCCTATCCCATGACAACCCCCCTCTTCATGTCACATGATAACATACCTTCTTTTTGTATGACAATATCCCCTCCTCGCACATCGTTGGTCACGTGATAACGCCCTCCTTTTGTCCTTCGTCAAAATTTTCTTCCTGTCGCACATCAACGCTTTCTTCCTGTTGCATGTCAACACTTGCTTCTTGTCCTAAATTAGTGTTTTGTGGGCCTTCTTTCCCTAGCTTCATTTATATTCCATTTGTCTCCTTCTATTTTATTTTTTAGGCATATTGTGCATATTGTGTTCCTTTACAAGGCTTAAATTTGTTGTGCTCCATGAGATTGGAGTTTTGAATGTGTTTTTAGGACTATGGCATTTTGTTTTCCCTCTTCTTCCCCATTTCCCTCTGCTTTCACTCACTAGGAATCTCTCTAATCTTGTTTTGGTGTTATCACCTCTCTTAATTTAGGATTTAAATTTATGTATTTCTCTTCCTCTAGCCACTTGGAATTGGTAGTTTAGGAGTAGGTTAACATTAGAATAGGTCATGAACAGGGATTCTCTAGAGGTTTGTCTCAATTTTAAGGGTCCCATGCCTTGAGACAATCCCATGTTAGTCAAAAGTAGGGCTTTGTAATGTGCAAATCCTGGGGTGCTACATTTCTGATATAACAGTTTTGACATGCCTGGTGGGACTGAAGTCAATATTTTCATTTTTATCAAAATTGGGTGTGTGTCTTGGTGAAATTACAAGCTTTGAAGGCTTTGGAGAAACACATCTGGTGACTCCGTCACTCAAATACAGTGGGTTCAACAGCCCAAGTGTATCAAGTTCATTAGAAGAATTCAAACAAGGTCAAGAACTAAAGAAGAGGGGTTATTTTTCTATCTACACTTATCTCTAGATAGAGAAAGAAGGGGAATATGAGTTCAAAGATATCCATCTCCACCAAATAGAACTTTATCAAAATATCCACCAAGAATACCCTTTCTTTAATCGACTAGGGTTCTCAGGATGCTTAGGATGGCTCATCTACAACCACCAAATCAGCCACCTCCAAACCCATATGCAAATTTCATAGGCAGTAGTCCACTTTTCCTTAATGCACAAATTCTTTTCTCGATAGTAGAATTAAATAATATCCCATACTTCACTAAATAAAATCACATAACTCCCATCGACCACATTCAAGACACTACAAATGTTTTTTCCATACATGAGATTATTGAGATGGATGTTGCGTTCAAGTTGTTGGATTCTTATTTCAAAGGAAAAGCATTGCAATGGTTAAAAGGATTGGAAGTAGGATCAATTCAGAATTGGGATCAATTGTGCACATCTCTCTATGGCCAGTTTGGGGAGAAAGCTAACAACTTATCCCTTTTGGAGTAGATGACTACAATAAAAAAGGAACCGGCTGAGTAGATGACAGAATTCAATTTCATATTCCAAGAAACATGGGAAAGGATCCTAATTACGGTTAGACCAACAACTGATGGTACATTTTGAGCTATTTTTTTAAACCTCTAAATTATGATATACCTATTATGATACAATATATGCGGGGAATAACTCTACCAGATGCTTACGTCATAGCTATTAGAGCTGAGAATTTCCTAATTCAATCTGGTAAACTCGCACCTAGGCCACCTATTCCTCTCTATCCATATATGGGGAGTCCTAATCCTAATCAAACACCTATGATAGCTCTCATCCCTACTCAAGAAATCAGATTTCATATGAAGCTTCCAATTCTTCTTCTAGTCCTTCAAATGAACTACAAGAGGTTATGAAACAATTACAAAACTTAGGAAATGATTTGGTAACTCTTAAGAGGAAGCAAGCTCAAAATTCTAGACCTTATCAGTATCAATTCCAACCTAATAAACCTCCATATCAGACAAATATGCAACCTATTCAAACTGCTAACCAGAACCAAAGACAACCCCAAGCTGCTAGGCCATTCCAAACATATACCCCTAATGCAGTTTCAAATTCTAGGGACTTGGTTACAACTCAAAACAACATAGCACAAGAATATGAATGGTTTTTCCCATACAACCAACTGTATAATCAAGCAACATGCTTCAATGGTGCTTTAAATCAGGCATCGATGTTAAATACAGTGGGTGTCCCTCAAGAACCAAACCAAGAGGAAAGTTAGCAATAGGTAGCTAATCAAGAAGCACCTTCAAACAAGACAACACTTGTGAATTGACAAGCTGAGGATTTCTGTAGAATAAATCAGTCCCCTTTTCAAAGTGTGGTAGCCAATAGAAGGTCTAAGAAAAAAAATATAGAGAAAGGGAAGTCATCTAATCCAAGTACTTGTCATCCTTTTATCACAATTTGGGGTATTAGTAATCCAAGTTCAACCCCAAAATTGCCTTCTAAACCAACTTAGGTGTCAGTTGCAGTAGCCCATGTGCAGGAGAAAGTCACGCTCAATAAAGGGAAACAAAAGCAGAATAAGTCTCCTTTTAACATTATTGATTAAATGAAGAAGACAAATGTAAGAATTTTTATGTGGGAATCATTAAATATTATGGGCCAACAAGATTTGTTACATGTAGCCATAGAGAATTGGTCAACATCAAATGAGTCATCCAAATATCAAGAGAAGGTGCTCATTAATGTAGCTCCAAAAGAAGGAGTTCATGGAAGTCAACATGGTAAAAACATGAAGCCTCCTCAATTCTATATATATTTAGTTATTGGGAACAACCTTGTACTTAACTACACGATTGACTTGGGGGCTAGTAGTTTGGTAATGCCGAAACATATTGCAGATCAGTTGGGCCTGAAATATGACCTTGTTTCCAAAGGAGTGGTACAGTTAAATGGGACAATAGTGGGGATAGTTGGCATCATAAAAGGTTTAAGCCTTACATTGCACGCATGTCCTAATGTCACGTCTCAGTAGGATATATCAATGATTGACTTGCCACTACTCTTTATAGTGTTCTTATCAAGACACTTCATCACCAAAATTGGAGGCTACTTATCAACTGATTGGTCACATATGCTCTTCAGAATGAGGTATGGAGCTAAGGCTACAATCTGGTCTAAACCTATTGCAAATTTCCATATTGAGGCCCTGTTTACCAAGCCCAACCAACGTAAATTTATCAAACTTTGATCAAGAGGATTTCCCAAACACTCAGGAAACATATTCCAAAGTTGGGGGCATCCCGAATTTGACTTTTGATGAATGGGTAAACAAAAGTCAAAGATATAATCCATACAAGGAAATAGAGGAGGTTGAGTTGTTAGTTAATTTTTTACACGAGGAAAACACACCCCTTCTTAGCCTCACTAAACCATAGGATAAGGGTGATAATGAAGTATGAAAACTATCTTTTGATGGATCAAGGAGTAGGCAAGGTGTTGGAGGAGGATAAATGCTTTTGTCACAACAAGGTATAAAGTACTACTCATCTTTCCATTTTTAGTTTACTTGCTCAAATAATACCACTGATTATGAAGCTTTGATACATGGATTGAATTTGGAAAGAAAGAGGGGTATACAAAAATTGCACGTGTTTTGGGATAGTGAATTAATTTTCAACCAAGTTAAGGGAAAACATGGTACTAAGAATGATCTTCTCAAAGCCTACAAGCATCGGGTATGGGATCAAATTGATTATTTTGAAGCATTCAATATTCAATCCATACCAAGGAAGAAGAATGAGGTTGCAGATATGATTGTAGCAATTGGAGCAATATTTGATGTGGTGGACAGAATTAAGAAAGATAAAGTGCAACCACATATTCATGTAATTGTGAAGCCAACTGTACCAGACAATAAAATGAGCTGGTGGATATTTGGGAATGATCAACAAATCATTAATTTCTTACAGGAGGAGGTTGAGTTCTCGGTTAGAAATCAAGATAAATTGGAGCAACAATATGGTGATTAAGTGGTTCAGAAGAGGCCAAATAAGATACCAAAGGGTTTATTTACTCTAGAATCAATATTCAATCCTAATGATCAGTTCTGGAAGGAAAGAGAAAACATTTAGGTCAAAGGTGAGGATTTAGAACCAATTTTAGTTTGAGAAAGAAAAACACTTCAAATTGTCAAGGTAAGCACTAAACAAGAAAAATACGAATTTCTGCAACTTTGCCAAGAATTCCCAAATGTGTTTGATTCTATCTATGAATATTTGAAAGGATTTAATCCTAAGCTGACACAACACATGATTTAACTTGATTCGGGAGATAAACCCATCAGGCAAAAGAAAAGGCCAATCAATCCTCATATCAAGCTTCTTATGAAAATAGAATTGAACAAAATCATTGAAGAAAGCATCATCTTTCTGATCAAGAACTCTTCATGGGTAGCAAATATGGTGCCAATTAGGAAAACGAATGGGGAAATCAAGTTATATGTGAATTTATGAGACTTGAATAGGGCCTCTCTCAAGGACCACTACCCACTTCCTTCCATAGAGAAAATACTGGTAATTGTAGTTAGTTCTAAAAGATTCTCATTACTAGATGCGTACTCGGGATATAATCAAATCATGGTGAAATAAGATGACCAGTTCAAGAAATCCTTCACCATGAAGTGGGGAACATATGCTTATAGGAAGATGTCATTTGGACTGTCAAACTCTGGAGCTGCTTTCTAAAGGGAAATGTATATGGAATTAAAAGGACTGATCAATAAGATAGTTCTTGTGTATTTATATGATATTATTGTATTCTCCAAGAATGTAGCAAGTTATCTATTTCACATCAGACAAGTATTCCAAAGATGCAAGAGATTTAGAGTTTCTATAAATCTGAAAAAGTACATATTCTTAGCTCATGAAGGAAATCTCTTAGGCCAAATCATTTCTAAGGAAGGGTTGGAAATTGATCCAGAAAGGGTAGAAGCCATTCGAGCATTTTCATTTCCAAGTCATAACAAGGCTCTCAAAAGATTTTTGGGAAAAATTAATTTTGTTAGGAGGTCTGTTCCTAACTTTATTCATCTTGTCAAAGCACACACACTGATGTTGAAGAATACCATAGTTTTCAAATGGCCTGCTAAAGGAAAATAAAGCTTTGAAGCTATAAATCAGGCCATTACATACGATCCAACCCTCAGAAACCAAAATTTTGCGAAGGACTTCATTTTATACACTTTTGGAAGCATGAATGCAATATCTGCCATACTAGTACAACCAAATCAAGAAGGAATGGAGAAGCCTATCACATTATTCATAAAAATCCTTCAGGATTATGAGGTGAGATATTCATTCATTGAGAATCATGTCCTTGTGATTTTAAGTCTAAAGAAATTTAGACATCTAGTGTCAAAGAACAAAATTCATCTATTAGTATCACATGCTGGTGTAAAGGACCTTCTTTTGAACAAGGACCTTAATGAAAATAGATTTTATTGGGTAACCAAGGTCATGGAGTATGATATTGATATAAATGTGACCAAATTAATTAGGGGAAATTAGTTGTGTGAGTAGCTAGCTTCTAACTAGCATGCTGAATCAAGATAAGAGGTAGAAGTTGTTATGATGTTGCAAGATAATCAAGAACAAGCTACAAGTGATATAACCCTTCCTTGTTAGACTCATGATATTGTATATTTTCTTCAAATGGGTCAAAGTCGTCATGGATTGAGTAAATCCAAAAGGATATATTTAAGACTTCATTATATCCCATACGTGCTTGTAGATAATACTTTTTTCAAAAGGGATGTGAATGGTGTCCTGTTAAGGTGAATCAAGACAAATCCGATAAAGAGGTTACTACACGAGTTTCCTGATGGAGAGGCAGGTGGTCATTTTCCCCAAAAGCAATATCCATTAGAATTATTAGGGCTACTTATTACTAGTCTAATATTTTCAATGATTTCTACTCATGGATCAAGAAATGCAAGAAGTGGGCCTTATTCACAGGTAAAGAGAAGCTAACAACCCTCCCACTCCATCCTATCTCAATTGAGAAGCCTTTCATATAATGGTGGGTATATTTTATTAGGATGATCAAGCCAAATTCTAGCCTAGGCTACAAATGGATTCTTACAGCCACAAACTACTTCACTAAGTGGACAAAAGCAATTGCACTTAAGGAAGAAAATGAAGCTAGCACTCTGGATTTCTATGAAGGTATCACAACAAGGCTTGGTGTTCCTTCCACTATAATATCAGCTAATTCCTTTGATTTCATTGGAGAAAAGATATCTAATTGGGTTGTTAGAAATGTAATCTATTTGAGCACTTCTTCTAACTACTACCCCTAAGGTAACGGACAAGTAGAGTCCACAAACAAGAACTTGTTAAGAATCATAAGAAGAACCCTAGATGAGAATCGGAGGACTTGGCATACCAAATTGAAATCAACCTGTTGGGCTGATAGAATCACTCCCAAGAAGCCAACTGGTTATTCCCCTTTCAATTTGATTTATGGAAGGGAAGCAAGGTTGTCAATATCCCTTGAATTACCAGCCCTAGAGATTATCAAACAACTGGATTTGTTTGAATTTCTAGATATGGAAGTTAGGTATGTAGATCTCATGGAGCTAGAAGAGCTAAAGAACCAGACCATGAAAACAATGTAGAAGGACCAAGCTCAAATCAAGATAAGTTTTGACAGAAAGGTTAAATAGAAAAAATTTCAAGAAGGAGACATGGTTTTGAAATGGGATGCAGACAAAGCTAAACAAAGAAGGCGCTCCAAGTTTGATGCAATATGGAGTGGCCCCTACTTGATTTTAGGGTGCAAATAAAATAATTCTTTCTAATTGAGGAAGTTGGATGGATAAGATTTGCATGTCCTAGTCAATGGCATCTATATCAAGAATTATTACCGATGGAATTATCTTTCTTGTTAATATTATTTTATACTTTGTAATTACTCCATGTGCTTACAACACATTGTTCTGTTGTAGCTAGGTTTGCTTTCATATAAGTTCTTGTGCACTCTCTACATGTAACATTTGGGATGTGTATGATTTTGCTATTTGTACATAGTTCAAGAAAGATTCAATGATAAATTAATATCTTAGCAATATTCTAAAGAAAAAAGAGGTTTTGGACATAAGACCAACTTCAGCAATAAGAATGACTCCATACCCAATGGATGAAAAATCACTAGTATTTCAGATCTACTAGGAATATCACCCTGTAAGTCACTAATTGTTATCCATTCCCCCCCCCCCCACCCCGCTTTGAAAAATGGATCAACCTACAGGTATGGGAATTGATAGTTAACGGGAGAAATTTAGAAGCTTGCCATGGTGAAGGTTTGGAGCAGGAGTTGCATTAATGGTCAAACTAGCAAACTATATGTATTGTCTCCTTGTTGATGCATGTTAACGACTTCCTCCTATCATGTGTCAACCATGCTTCCTATCGTGCGACAACCCCCCTCTTCCTATTCTGCAACAACCCCCCCATTCCTTTCATGTGATAACCACACCTTGGTGACACGTGTAAACCATTTTTTATTAAAAATAAATAATATACCTTCTTATCATACGAAAATATCCCCCTCCTTGCATGTCATTCAATTCCCTATTATTTCCGCCCTCTCTTCATGCAACAACACCTTCCTCCTGCTATGCGTAATTTTTGTTTTCCTGTCATACATCAATGCTTGCTTCTTATCACACGCCAACACTTGCTTCCTATCATGCATCAATGCTTACTTCTTTTCACGTGTCAACCTCCTTTTTTTTCCATGCATCAACATTTGCTTCCTATCGCGCATCAACGATTGCTTTTTGTCATACGCCAACCTCCTTTTACTGCCGCACATCAACATTTCTTCTTGCCATGCAATAAGCCTTTTCCCTCATCGGCAGTGAATCTTCCCTTCTTTTCGTGTGTTAGATATTTGTTTTCATTAGGTGAAAATAAAGAGTTTCAGGTATGGCTAGACATTAATGACACCGTACAAGGTATCTCAACAACCGGATTAATGAGGTATGGCACCCCTGTTTGCCGTGCAAGAAAAGTAACAATGAAAAGTGAACCATTATGGCTGCCCATACCTACGTACATGCATTTAATGAAGGATGTTGGTTGGTGGATCCTTTTCTCTATATATAAGTAAATTCCCCTCATTTTAAGGGGAAAGATTTTGAAATTGTAAAGGAACTCTTCAAAAATTGTTTCCAGCACTTTTGTGAGCTACAGGCCTCAAATTTATGATTTTTTTGAAGGATTCTTGCTTTGTGCCTATACTGTAAATGGTTATGTATCATTTTAAGCAATAAAATTAGTGTTTTGTGGCTCTTCTTTCCATACCTTGATTTATATTTCATTTTTTACCTTCTATTATATTTTCTAGGTATATTGTGCACATTTTGTTTATTTGTAGGGATTAAATTTGTTGTGCTCCATGAGATCAGAGGTTTGAATATATTTTGGGACTATGGCATTTTATCTACCCTCTTCTTCCCCATTTCCCTCTACATTCACTCACTAGGAATCTCTCTAGTCTTGTTTTGATGCTATCACCTTTCTTAATTTAGGATTTGGATTGATGTATTTCTCGTCCTTTGGCCCCTTGGAATTGGTAGTTTAGGAGTAGGTTATCATTAGAATAGGTCAAGAACCAATCCTTCTCTAGAGGTTTGTCTCAATTGCAAGGGTCCCACACCTTGAGGTCCAATTCCATGTTAGTCAAAAGTAGTGTTTTGTAATGTGCAAATCCTAAGGTACTACTTTTTTGACATAGTAGAACTCTTTGACAAAGATGAAATTTTTGATGAAGATCTCATTCTACCTTCTCCTATCACCACTCACCCTCAGTACATATGTATTCACCTAACTTCACCTCCACCTCCACATCCCTCTTTTTATCCTCTGACCTTTCAGATCAATATGGTCCAGATTAGGGAGCTATGCTAACCCCCTCTGAAATGCCAATGCACCATACTCATTTGATAAGATCTTATCCCGCAGTAGGTTTTTGTGTCGTCCTGTCATTATACCTTTCACGACACATCTTCCTAGCTAATTTTCCTCAGATCAATATGGTTTGAGTTGCCACTAGACTATAGAAAGATAAAGGAAAAGAGAATACATGCAACCCATCCACTACACCTTTACCCAACATTACATCTACACCTACACCCAAGGTAACCATTGTGGGCCATCATATCCCATTTCTGATGGAGTCGCACATCGTACCATGATCAAATAACCTCACCAATCCCCCCTTAAAATGTCTTTATATGACCTCATTCAAACCTCTGAGTATTATCGTTAGGCCCTCATCAAAGTCCTGCAATCTATTGAGGTTACCACCTAATGACCCCACACCCCACTTGCTACCATTATTACCCCACAATCATGTAGTTGCCCTCACTACTCCATCTCCATGTCATCTGCTCCCGTTACCTTCCATAAAGTCTATGTTATTAGTTTCTCTAAGGAAGACATTTTCCGTCTTTAGTATCAGATGATCCTGACCCTGCCCTATTCATTTCCACCTACATTGATTATACACATTTTTGACGTGTTATGATTGATGAAAGTTCATAGTATCAACATCATTTCTTCCCATGCATACAAGAAAATGTGCATCCTTAGCCAATTGCATGTATAATAACCCATTTATGCTATGTTCATTTAATGATGCCATGACTTCCACCCTTGGTACCATCATTTTCCACATTCACTGTGGACCCCCATACCATTCTTGAATTATACTATGTCCTTGAAGTGGGAATTCTAACATAACATACTACTTGGTTGACCCTGGATTCACACCATGGGTTGTGTATACCTTCAACCTTACACACCACTGTTTAAAATTTGAACATGAAGGGAAAAAATACACCATTCCTGACATATCCTTCACCATTTAAAACCTATAATATGCTCTATTCACCCTAATGATGTTCTTATACCAGTTAAGGCATCTAACACCACTACCGTTTCTTCTTCAGTCACTCCATCCCATTTACGACCACGACCGCTCCTTCTTCAGACGCTACCTCATCCACCACTTTTGCCACTACATATTGCATAGCTAACTCCTCTATTCCTACTATGGCTTCCCATATTTTACATCTGGCCCATCAGGCCACTCCATATACTTCAAAAACACTTGATGCTTCCCCTTCTCAGGATTTTGGTGATTCTTCCATTCCTTGCTAACCAAATACCAACTTCTGATCCTTTGGTAGGTGTTTTTCAACGCCTTACCTTAGGGGAGTATCGCCTCTACAATATTAATACATTCCTTACTCCTCAAGAGTACAAAAGCCTCCATTAACACCCACATTATAACCATCGTGTAGGTGAGGTCTTCCCATATTATCCACCGCCACATCTTGCACACTAACTTGAGATATGGGGGACTTGATGCTTCTTCATATACTCCATGAACCACCTACCCAAACCCGTCCCTTCTCATCTGATTTTCAATACCTCACCAATCATGCCTCTTTTCCCACACCTTTCCTCCATCGCTACACCTTGGAAATTCTTTGGATTTGGTCTTTATTCAAATAGGGTCATCACACAGTCATACATTACACCACTTGGAAACACACAGTTCACATTGGTCTTTGATATTATAAGAAACCATCTTCTAATAAATCTCAGATCGACCTAGTAGAGGAAGATACACCTTCCCAACATCACTTACCTACTACACTGCCTTCCCCCACAGAGTCCATGGATTCAAAATCCAACCCTCCTAACTATTTTTTTCGTGAACACCATTTCGTTGGGACCTTTGACCTATCAACATGATGATGAGGCTCCTTATTCAATTCCCTTCCTATATCCTAACATGATCGATGATGAAACACCTTCTATGAATGTTGTTCAATGTCAGGACGATGATTCTATTCTCACCTATATAGGTGCAAAATATTCTTACATTCACCGGTCATTACCATCTGCGACACCACACCATGCTAAATGAATCAACCATTGAGATAACCATTCACACTCAGGATGACACTCAAATTCTAAAGATAGGTTAATCTTTAGATTCCTTGAATAGGAAGCCTTCACCTCTTTCCTTCGAGATCATAACAATGATTTTTCTTGCTCTTACGCTGATATGCCCGGTATTGACCCTAATATCATGGTCTGCAATATCGTTACTATTCTTGATGCCAAACATGTGAAAAAAAAGCTATGAAAAATGCATCCATGCATTTCTCTTCTTGTCAAATAGGAACTCCAATGACTTCTTTTGTTTCTTTCATGATACCTATTGATTATCCACAATGAATTTCAAACATTGTTCTTGTTACCAAGGCAGTAGGGGTACTCCACATTTGAATGGATTTCTGTTACCTTAACCTCGTTTTCACTAAGGATGACTTTAATTTGCCTAGCATCGAACAACTTATTGATCTTATATCTCGCCATGATATTCTATCACTCATGGACGGGTTTTTAGGTTATAATAAAATATTACTTTCTCCTGAATATCCACACAAAACAACCTTCATCACCCCTTGGGGGCCTTCTATTATTTCATAATGCCTTTTAGCCTTAAAAACACTGGTGCCACATAACAACGTGTTGTGACCTATAGCTTCCACGATGTCATGCATAGCATATTGGAAGATTATGTTGAAATGATATTCTTGCCAAGTCTAAACATCGTGCTAAACATCTTACAGTTCTTAAAGTCCTCTTTGATTTCCTAATCAAATACTACATTCACCTTCAACCAAAGAAATGTGTCTTTTTCGTTCTCTCTAGAAAATGACTTGGTTTTATCATCTCTTTATGTGGTATCAAATTCAATCTTGCTAAAATCAAGGCTATTCTTGAGATGATTCCACCTAATAACCTTAAGCATCTTTGTAGTTTGAAAGGAAAGTTGTAATCTACTTGATGTTTTATTTCCCAAATTTCTAATAGATGTCACCCTTTTCATTATCTTCTCAAAAATAATGTTTCCTTCAATTGGGATGATTAGTGCCACAAATATTTTAAAGCATTATAGGAATACCTTCTTTAACCACCTATGCTTATTCCACCAAAGGATGACAAATCCTTTTACCTCTACATTTCTACCATTGATCATTCCTTGGGTTCCATGCTCACTCATCATTTCAAACAACATAGGGAGCAAGTGGTTTATTATATAACCCGTACTATTTTAGACTATGAGACTAGATATACTCATGCCGAAAAGATGTGCTTAGCCCTATTATTAGTCACCACCAAACTTTGCCATTACCTAATCAACTACAAAACCTTCATTGTCACCAAAACTGAAACCTTATAATACATATATGGTAAACCTTACCAACACCAATGTGCCGCACTTTGGCTACATTTTCTCCTTACAAACCTTGATCTCAAATTCATCCATCAAAATTCAGTCAAAGGGAAAACCATTGCAGATCAACTTGTAGATGTGCCCCTTTCAGAAATCAATCTTCTAACTTGAATTTTCTTGATGAATCCATTACTACCCTCTCCCTTGATCACAAATTTTATTAGATGACCCTATTCTTAAAACGGTTCTAAATGTCAATGTGGGGGTGACGCAGGGATTATCCTCATTCCTCTTGATGGTGAGCTTATGCCTTTATCTTTCAAACTTGACTTTAAATGTACCAATAATGTGGTTGAATACAAAGAAATCATGTTAGGTCTCCAAATTTCCATTTCCCTATATGTTAAGTTTATTAATATCTTTAGTGATAATTAATTAGTCATCAACCAATTCAATGGTGTCACCCTTTTCATTATCTTCTCAAAAATAATGTTTCCTTCAATTGGGATGATTAGTGCCACAAATATTTTAAAGCATTATAGGAATACCTTCTTTAACCACCTATGCTTATCCCACCAAAGGATGACAAACCCTTTTAACTCTACATTTCTACCATTGATCATTCCTTGGGTTCCATGCTCACTCATCATTTCAAACAACATAGGGAGCAAGTGGTTTATTATATAACCCGTACTATTTTAGACTATGAGACTAGATATACTCATTCCGAAAAGATGTAAGCATTACATTGATTTACTACCAAACTTTGCCATTACCTAATCAACTACAAAACCTTCATTGTCACCAAAACTGAAACCTTATAATACATCTATGGTAAACCTTACCAAAACCAATGTGCCGCACTTTGGCTACATTTTCTCCTTACAAACCTTGATCTCGAATTCATCCATAAAAATTCAGTCAAAGGAAAAACCATTGCCGATCAACTTGTAGATGCGCCCCTTTCAGAAATCAATCTTCTAACTTCAATTTTCTTGATGAATCCATTACTACCCTCTCCATTTACCTATATGTTAAGTTTATTAATATCTTTAGTGATAATTAATTATTCATCAACCAATTCAATGGTTTATACCAGTGTCGTAACGAAACACTTCAGAAGTATAATTATCACGTTGACATGCTTTTGACTACCTATGATAATTACGACATTCAAACTATTATGTGATCCACCAAAAAATTCTCACATACCATGGCTTGTCTCGTCTCACAAATACCTACCTCACCTATAGACTCAAAAATATTTATCATACTGCAAAGGATTCATTCACCCTCTTATCAATTTCGTGACATAAATTTTGTGGGATGAGTCGAAACTGACCCATGCAACATTTGGTATAAGCAATACGTTGATTACCTTTCCCAATCAATTCTACTTCTAGATCTCACACACAATGGAAAACAATCCTTCATCCAAAAGGTATCTCGTTATGTCATCATGCGAGGTGTTCTCTACAAGTGTGTCTTTGATGGTATCCTCTTATGGTGCCTCAGTAGTTATGAAATTCCTTACAGCATTAAAGAAATCCATGACATGATTTATGGTGGAGATTTCAGTGGTCACCCTGTTGCCAAATGTATTTTGTGCCTTGGCTACTATAGGCCAACCCTTAACCAAGATTGTTGTGACTATTTCAAATGATGTGTGAAGTGTCAGCAACACACTAACCTTCACCACACCTCAATTCACTCCTTACAAGTTGTTAGATACTTTTGGACTTTCTCTCAATGGGGTTTGGATCTTGTCGGAGAGATTAACCCTCATTCTTCTCAATGTCATCAATGGATCATCACAATAATTGAATACTACACTAAATGGGTGGAAACCATCCCTCTCATTTCTACCAAATTTGAGAAAATTTGTGGATTCATTAACCATCACATAATTTTTCATTTTGTTGTGCCTCATCACCTCATCATTGAAAATTGTAAACAATTTAAAAAACAAGACCCTATGCAAAATCCATGATAACTTCGGTATTCAACTCAATTTCTCTTCACCATATTATCCTCAAACAAATGGTCTATCCAAATCAACCAATAAAATCCTCAACAAAATTCTCATGAAATTTGTCAACAATATTGGTAAGGACTGACACACAAACATTCCTTTCACCTTATGGGCTTATCACACTATCATTCTCACCTCAATTGCTGCCACACCTTTCTCTTTGGTCTATGATACAGAGGTTGTCTTGTATCTCGAAGTCTAAATTCCATATATTTTTATCTCACTTAAATATATGCTCAATGATGACAAATTTTTCCAAGAATATTTGGCACAACTTAAGTTATTAAATGAACGTCGTTTAAATTCTCTCGACCACCTTCAAATCTACCAAAAATGTATCAAACATGTCTATGAAAAACATGTTCATCAAAAAACTTTTAAGGCCCGAAATTTTATCCTAAAATAAAATCAACATGTAACTAAAGATGAGAAAAGTAAAAGAGGAAATTTTTCTCACAATTGAATTAGATGCTACATTGTCACCCATACCTACAGATCAAGTGCTTATCGTTTATCTTCTCTTAAAGGTTAACCCAAATCTGGGCCCCTTAATGCCTTGCATCTTTGACCGTTCTATTGTTGAATAAAGTACAACATCAATTTATGTCACTTACATGCTCCTCCCTTGAGATAACCTCTCCTTCCATCTACCTATTTCAAGAACCAACGAGTCAAAAAAATCATGTGATTATCCATCACCATTCAACCTTATCTTCAAAATGAGTATCACGACTCTACTCATGGCATGGTTCTCATGGATACTTTTTAAGATGGAATACCATGGTTTTTCCTCAGTTGGAAACCTCTCTTTCATAGCTAACCTCTTTCGTGCTATGGTTTTTCCTTTCTACAAGAGGCTTATACTCTATATTTTTATCCATGACCTAAAGTCCAAAATAAAAATAAATAAAAAATATATTGGATATTTCAACATTCAACTCCTTGAGTCAAACTTCTTGTCAATCAAATGATTCCCTCAAAAGGACATCTCTTTCTCTCTTGCTGCTATAAATAGACTGGTACCTCGAAGGAAAGTTATAAAAAGTTACCTATATTGTATAAATTCTATTAAAAAGAAGACTATTTTCTGAAAAAGTAAAATAAAATATTATCCTGAAGCTTCTGACATTGACCATCTTAATGAAAACCTCAAGGAGATATTCTATTTATCTAACATAGACTTCCCACACAATTAGTCTATGAAATAAAAGGAAACTAAAAATCAAGACAAAATAAAAATATTTTTGTCATAGACTTGCCTATTCTAGTTTTGGGTATCTTATAGAAGGGGCATGTTGTCCCCTAATAAGATTACACTAAAAATAGTCCTTCACCTTACCTCTTTGTATTATCGTCTACCTATTTAGGGGAAACAACAGGTGTTTTACACATTGTGATCACGTGACTTCTTTCATGTATAGACCTGTTGCATTATGTAATGTATCTAGGGAATTACGTTCAATAATTCTAAATTTACGACATTTATGGTCTTTTCCAACTTGGGTAATTTCTCTTATTTTTATTTTCACCTCCTCCTCTCTTTCTTATTTCTTCAACACGAAAATACCTTAAAAATTAATTTAACCATGATACTTTCATATATGCCTATGCCTAATTCACCTTGCCTATTAACTATTCAACATTCAACCTTTCCTATTTTCAAACATGCCTTATGCAACCAACCTACCAATTCGATCTTTCCTATTTTCAAACATGCCTTACCCAACCAACCTATCAATTCGACCTACATATTCATATGACCTAATCCAATCTCATTTTCCCCTAGTTTATGGGAGAACTACATCGGCCTAAGGCCAATGTTGTTGGGGCTATGTAGGAAACACTCCAAGGGCATGGAGCCCTTGAAGGTTAGCTTGGCCACTCTTTCCCTTTCCTCATTTTCCACTCTTTCACCATCATCGTTTTCACCATCATCATTTTTACCATCAAACAAACACTTAGTTAGTTAGCTTTCATCAAAATAATAACTTGGAAGTTAGTTCACAAACAAAACCATACATCACTCATATACATCATCATTTATTTTCCATGATACCAATAATTTGGAAACTAAAAGAAAATAAAAATAAGTCGATCATGCCTACATATAATTTCCATGACATCAATAAATTGGAAATTTATACCAAATTCAACCATGCCTAAGTACTTAAGTTTCCATAAGATCACTAACTTGGAAACCCAAATAACGTCAGTTCCTTTCATCAAAAATATCAAATAAATAATCCATAATCACATAGTTTCCATGACATCAATACAATGGAAATAAAGATCTCAATCACATAATCATAATCAAACCATACTTAAACATTTATTTTAAATAACAACTTGAAAATTAAAACCATGCCATGCCTAAATTCATCATAGTCTCAATAAACATCAAAATAGTAGTAATTAAACCATTCAATATTCCAGTTATAACTAAATGATGGCTACATATACTTTCCATGACATCAATCTAATCAAAATGAAATCAACCATACATCATCATAAATCCATGCCTACACATCTAGTTTCCATGATAAGAATACAATGGAAATAAACCAAGTGCATCATCTATAGATATTATCATCCCTCTATACATCGAAGGTATGTATATCAATACAATGAATATACAGATATAAATATTGATTAACAAAAGTAAACCTAAATAGGGTATAGGGTAATAATGTTAATATAATTAAGAGGACTAAAATGCTGTAAATGAAATAAAACACTCTGAAATAAATGTAAATAAACTATTCTAGATGAAACTAAAACCCTATCTGTAAGAGAGTAGAGAGAAATTACTTAGCTGATTATTGTAGATGATCGCACTATCTCGCAGATCTAGAAATAGAATTTAGAAGTGCAAATGAACCCTCATGGACCTTGTGAAGGGTAGATCTAGACTTTTTGTGATGACACATGCCCCTATGAATGTACTAGGGTGCCCTGGTTTGTAATATGGGTGCTCAGAATAACGTAAATGCTCATAACCTCAATTTGGTATGGTCACTAAATTTCTATGAGTGTTTCTCGTATATCGCACTAGATTCGTCGAATGAACTGGAAAATTACCCGTAATGTAAGGAGAAGTATCAAACCCTATAAAAATGAAATATGCATATGAATGGCTCATACTAACCTCAACCACCAAGCTAGTGGACTTATCACTGAGTGTTGCACTACATTACAGAATCTGATGTAGTTCAGGTGTGTGTGTGTGTGTGTTCGTGTGTGCATGCATGCACATGTGTGTGTGTGTGTGTGTGTGAGAGAGAGAGAGAGAGAGAGAGAGAGAGAGTACGTTGTGCCCTAGATGCCCTCATGTCAATCACACTTTGTGAATTAGAAAGCAATAATAGCTTTATAAATGTAAGTAACATGTTTACATGTAATAGAGTGGAATCCCCCCCTGATGAAGTGTGTGTGATGCAAATATACTAGCTTGAATGCATGACACTAGATGGATGTAAGTGATGCAATGGATGTAGCCTTAGATGGAGTGATAGTAGTAATAAGATGTAATGACCTAGGAAACTTATTATGGTCTTATAGATTTATACTTATTGGGATCTCACGCTTAATTTTGTAATTAATACCGAAATGGCCGGATGAGAAAAAGATAAGGATGACCAACAAAAAGAAGTGAAAGAGGTTGTGCATATACCAATATGCCCAAAATGGGACCATGGCACCTTGGGGTACCCCAGTATAATTTGGGGTGCCTTGGTTTCAAGCTAGAATGTCATAAAGGTCATAAAATGGGTTGATAGGTATTGGGAAATATGCAGAAAAGAAAAAATAAAAGATAAGAAAAAGGTTTCCAAAAGGTGGGATTAATTAGTACTTTGTACACTTGAGAACCTTCTAAATAGTAGTATAAGATCGGGATAAATATTTTCTAATGTGTAATATTATGTTACTAAATTTTCCCCCACTTTATGTTGGTGAGTGGAAAGCTTAGTAACAATAGATGCATACCTGATAACCATGTAGAGTGTATAAGAAGACATGTCGATGGACTAGACTCAAGTGTAGGATTAAAAAAAATAAAATTTTTGAGTAGGGTGGATTCTAAAGATGAAAAATGTGTATAAAAAGTGATGAGAGTGAACCTAGGGTGGAACACATGTGTAGTTGTTGTTGTGTGTAGTGTACCTGTATGGTTATTATGGCAAGTACTGACACGGTGTGTTTTTGTTTTTTCCCCCAATTTGAGTTCTTGTTTCTCATACAGAAGACTTATAAGGAGGAAATGATAAAGTAGTCAAATATTTATGTATGTAAAAACTTTGTGTAAAATATGCAAATTTAAAATACACTAGAGTAGAAAGTGTAAATATTAAAATGGAACATTTGCACCTAATCCATGTCAAGAAAAAGAGTGTAGAAGGATATCTTGTAGTATTACAAGTTTTTAAGATGACCTCACACCACCTTGGCTGAATAATTATAGGGAGGAACCATGTTGTATCCTCCAACCTTTAATTGCTTCTACTAAAATGTTGGAAGAGATATTTGTATTATCCTGTTTTTTTTTTATTGGACAGAGAAGTGTAGAGAGGCACACCCATTGTAACCCCTGATCCTGTAACCACTGCACTAAATTTCCGAAGGGAACAAATTCCTATTAAGGTCGTTGTGTATGTAGTTTGTAGATTGGTCTAAACTAACTCGATGTGTGTGAACTGGTGTAGGTACGTTGTGTTAGTGGAAAAACCTCAACGATTCCCCACGTCTTTGGGGGAACATGCAATGACCATAGAAGGAAAAATTTTCCCCAAAAGAGGACGAACCACACTCTGACCTATAGAACTCTTCCCTGTAGGGGGAAATGGAAATGCTTAGTAGATACCAAGGTGCGCACAAAAGGGGATGGCTAGCGAATACAAGTGTTATTCTGACCACATGCATGTAAAATAAGACAAGTTTAAAATACACAGACAATTTAAAACTACTAAGCAAAGTAGTGTAAACACGCAAGAAAAGAAGTAGACCACAAAAAGTGGGTTTGAAAAAATGGGCATCACTCACAATGTCACAAGACACATAAGGCCATCAAGGCCACAAACAACAGTCATGTGTGCACACAAGCAAATGGAAAACCCCGCAAACAATGGAAAACAAGGCAGACAAGTAAAAATAAACATGTAGTCCTGCGAAACAAGTTCTACACATGGAACACCCATTATCATGTGAGAGTGATAGCCAATATGTCAAAGCATATATGAACATGTAGTATAAGATGATAAGTACAAAATGAAACAATTACACCTGTATGAGATCATTGTGGATGCCCCCAATGACCAGTATAGTAATGGTAGAAGGAAAACATCCACATCGCATGTAAATGTCCTATATATGTGATCACACTAGACAAAGGCATGAACGCACATGTGTGTATGATAATGACATATAAGAAAGAAATCTAACATGTGTAGTAGAATGAACATGTAAAACATTAGTAAGAGAGAGTAAATGCTACCAAGACAATGGAGTATGATGTGGATATATGGAATGGAATGCAAAATGGAATGATAGGATCAATGTTCCCCCGAGTGGATGGAATGTGTATGCATTGAAAGTCATATTTTTTTACCCCTCAGTAGTCAGAAAAAGGTTGAGTAAATTTGGTTGTATCTAACACTTTGTGATGAGTATGTGTATGGGATGGTGATGAAATGTGACATGGGGAGAAGATGTGTGTGAACCCTATAGCCAAAGCGTATATCACGATTTTTTTTATTAGAGGAGTGATGATTTATCGCTAAGCATATATCACTATAGAATGAGTGAATGGAATGGGATATATGGAAAGATGTGCATAGAAACTATATCCTAAGCCTATACCATAACTTGTTTGAATGGAAGAGTGATCATTTATCCCTAAGAGTATATCACCACATGATGGAAGAAGATGGTGACGACATAGCCTATAACATATGTCACAAAGAGATGGGTGGTGAGTGTGTATGAAGTGTATATGATTAGGTGGTGGATAATGGAAGGTGGTGATTTTAGCACTAAGCGTAGACCACTAAGTGATGACTAGGATAAATGAAGAGGTAATAGAATGATGTAGAATAGGATAATAGAATGTGTGATGATAAAATGTAGGAGGATAAGAAGTAATTCATGAAGAGAGTTGTGATTTAACATAGGGTGTATAACACTAAGCGATGATCGAAGGTGTGATAATATAAAGGAAAAGTGTGGAATTCATAAAAGAAAAATGCAATAGGATGATATAATAAAAGATGACAAAATATAATAGGATGATGTAGAAGTGATGAAAGGAGTGGTTATTTAACCTAATGTATATACCACTATGGTAGATGATGATGTGTATGGGTGATGATATAGCCTAGAGCATAAGTCACTATTTCGATGAATGTGGTATTATGACATGTCACATGTAGGTAAGGTCTGTTTGATTGGTAAACCCTAGGCAATTGAGTATCGACCGAGGAGATAAAATTGTGTCATAGGTTGGTGAGTGCAGTGGGTGTGTAGTATGTATATGTAGTGTGGAATATACGATAAAAAGTGTAGGTATAATATGTAGTGATAGTAAAAGATAAATCTACACTCATATACATTGTGACCTAGCGCATAGAAGACAACGAAGTGTAAATGACCAATGAATGTGGACATTTAGTTTAGGAAATGTAATATATAATGTGGAGTGGGTATGGGGTGTAGGGTATTATGCCCCCCAAGTGTATTATGATGATAGTAATCTATGTAGCTACGCAAGATGTGCCATTCCATTTTCAGAGAGCATTGTTGTGGTAGGATAGAGGGACAACACAATGGTTAGCTAAAACAATATTAAAACCATGGGATGATGATATAGTTGGAAATGTGGACTTCCCATTATTAGAAGGATTAGTGTCTTTGTCAAAAATGATTGCTTGGAACCTATGTGCGATTGGTGATGCTGTAGAAGTTTTGGTAGGAGGAGGTGGACTGTTTATGAGAGGTGGTTGTGTATTTGACTTGGTAGTGTTGTTGAGGACTTGAGAGGAGGTGGTGAAGTGATTTTAAGAGGAGGTTGCTGAGTTGGTGTTTTATCATTAGGTATTGATGACTAAGGGCAATAAATCCATTGGGATGTAGCATTATTATTACATTCAAGTATAAGAGGCTCAGGTGATGGCATGTCCTCAGGGTCAATTCTATGACATGTAGTGGACCTAGATTGCATATGAGATGTAAGAGGAGGAGAAACATATGATTGAGAAGTGTCTTTAAGCTATTAGATATCAGATTTGAAAGATGTAATAACAAATTCTATATATTGAAACTTTTCGTGAAGCAACAAATGTATAACATGAATTGAAACTCTAAAGGGGTTGATTAGGTGTAAGAGGATGGAAGATAGTATAAACATCTATAGGGAGTAAAGAGGGATAGACTATCCCATGTTTATGTGGTTGTGTAGGAAGATCCCAAAGGGATTTTACTTTAGGGTCTTGTGTACTAGTATTAGTAAAACCATAACATTGTAAATAGTCATACCCTAACCCATACTTCAAAAAATATTGGGATTTGTTGGAAGAACAATCACTAGATTGCTCAATTGAGTTACAATATTCAAAAGGAGATGGGTCGGCCAACACATCATAGACAGTGCTTTGATGTCCAAATTTAAAACACACATGTAGTCTAGAAGGGGCCCAATGCATGGCATGGATCCATGGTCTTCTAAGGAGGATGTTATAATTGAGGTCATTGGGCATGACATTACATGGAATGGTAACTTTTTTTTATGAATAGTAATAGGGAGGTTTGCAATACATAACACATGCTTAGGGATGTTATAAAAACCACAGATGGAAATAAATGATGGAGTGAGAGATGATTATGAAATATCTAAGTGGTGAAGAAAGGTAACATTAAAAATATTGAGGCCAAATCCATTATTAAATAATTCCCTTTTAACACATATTTTATTGATGCAAACTTGGATATATAAGGAAGGGTCATGGGCTAAGAACTATAGTGGAGGGAAGTCATAAGAAGTGAATTTTTTTTATATATTTTTTAGGGGATAAATCACAAATAAACTTATGGTAATCATATTCTGGAGATATGTGTGGAGAAACATAATGGGTAACTAAGTATTTTTGGAGGCGAACGAGGAAATCTAGGTATTTTTGTAAGTACATATGAATAGATATTTTCATGGTGCATTGAATGTAGAGATAACTAAAGAAAGGGAGAAGGTAGGAGTGACAGTGAGTAAGTGGCATAGAAAATGGAAAAAGAGAAGTTGACAAGCATAATGATAATAGGGAGGAAAATTGAAAGCCCTAGAAGGTGCTAAACAGAGACATCAAGTTCAGCAAAGTGATTAAAAAATTAAAACCTAAATATGGTATAGGGTAATATTGTTAATCTAATTAGGAGGACTAAAATGTTCTAAATGAAATAAAGTAGTATGAAATAAATGAAATGAAAACCCTATGTGAAAGATAGTAGAGAGAAATGGCTTAGCTAATTGTTGTAGATGCATACACAGTGTCACAGATATGGAAATAGAATTTGGAAGTGCAGACAAACCCTCATGGAACTTGCAAAGGGAAGATCTAGATTGTCTAAGATGACAAATGCACCTGGGAATGTATTGGGGCTCCTGGTGGAGCCCTGGTCTACAATTTGGGTGCTCAGAATAGTGTAACTGCTTAGAACCTCAAATTGGCATGGTCACTAAATGTATCTGAGTGCTTCCTGTATGTCATACTAGATTCATCGGATGAGTTTGGAAAATGACCCGTAATGCAAGGAGAAGTATCAAACCCTAGAAAAATGAAAGATTCATATGAATGGATCGAACTGACCTTAGTCACCAAGTTAGTGGATTTCTCACTGAGCATTGCACTACATTATGGAGCCTAATGTAGTTCTAGTGAGTGTGTGAGTATGTGTTATGTCCTAGGTTCTCTCATGTCAATCACACTTTGTGAAGTAGCGAGCAATAGTAGGTATAGAAATATAAGTAGCATGTGCACATTGAATAGAATGGAATGTCTCACCCTATGAAGTGTGTGTGATGGAGATCTGCTATCTTGAATGCATGACACTTTGTGGATGCAAGGGATGTAATGGATGCTAACCTAGATGGAGTGATAGTAGTGATAATATGCAATGATCAATGACCCTTATTATGGTATTATAGCTTTAGATTTATAGGGCTCTCAAGATTAATTTTGTAATTAATCTTGACAAGGCCAAATGAGAAGAAGATAAGGATGATCAACAAATAGAAGTGACCCAAAACAAAGTGGAAGAGGTTGTGGATAGACTCGTACTCTTGGAATTAGACCACGGTACCTCAGAGTGCCCTAGTATAGGTTGAGGTGCCCTAATTTTAGGCTAGAATGTCAGAAAGGTCGTGAAATGGGATGATAGGTATTAGTAATTATGCAGGAAAGATGAAATAAAAGATAAGAAAAAGGTAGCCAAAAGGTGGGATTAATTATTACTTTGTACACTTGAGAACCTTCTAAATGGTAGTATAAGACCAGGCCAAATATTGTCTAATGTGTATATATACATCTTACAAATATTGTCTACAAATACAAGTACCTCATAACTCATATACATCTTACATCTTCGGCACGCAGGCTGGTATATATACCAAAAGTTAAAATACAATGTCTATATAATATCATCTATGTGAAGGTTTGGCACCTCTGTTTCTCTTTCCAATACCCTCATCTGGCCCCCACCTCTGCCTAGTCATCACCTCTCCTTGACCCTATCTATGAAGTCGATGAATCTTTAAGCTACTAGAACTATAAGTCTATGAGCTCGTGCTAGAACTGGATGCATGTTGTGCGCTATACCCTCCATATGTCACATACTATATACCAGCCTCCATCAATTGGTCTTGATAATATCTAGCCTCCACCACAACATCTCTGTAAATAATAATGGAGATAACTTGGGGTTGTGTCATATCTTTGACACCTACCTGTAGACCCATTACATGTACCAATGGTCCTTGACCTCCTATCTATAACACGGGACCCTGTCACGATGCCTATGTATGTACAAAGGGACCCTATCCCATTACCAGTGCTTATGCTTGTTCTTGAGCTTGTACCAACTAGCCCTATAAAGTGGCAACCTACTCCTATAGTGTCCAAACCCATACCTTCATCCCTGTAACCTTCCCCCAATCTTCTCCTTGAGATGTTGCCAACAGGCCCTCTAGAGTAATGATCTACAACTGTAATATAGTTACCTCTCCCCCATCCCTTGTTATTGGCTGTGCAGGAGCCTAGACCTGAATTTGAGCCTACACCACTGCCAACTACCCCTATAATCTAGTCACATGTCCCTGAAGAGAGAACACTTAGGTGTGCAACTGAGTAAGCTATAGTAGTAACGTTGTCACTTGACCCTGTAACTGGCCCCTCTATACTATAATTTTGGCTAGATGAGGTTGACTTGGCATCAGTGGTGTTTCCTGTACCTGGTATATCCACCAGTGCATGTATCCATTAGTAATACCTATGTCATTTATCCTCTTATTATTCACCTTCTCCTCATGTCCTATCAGATCAGCTGGAAGTGGTAGAGATAATGGTCTCTCCACATCATCTTTGCGATAATGTGGAAACAGTGGAGGCATATCCTACTGAACCCCTAACTATTTTCTAACCTAGTACATAGGTATAATCTAATGCTCCCTGGTATTCCATCCATGTATCCACCTAACCATTTGTACTCCTTTGAACTCCTTGGACATTTCCCCATAAGACGAAAAATCAACACACGACTGACATACAATGTCTAAAGCATATAACCCCTCTACTGTCTGCCGATGGTAGGTCACATCCCGTGACACCTCCTACACTTGTGGATGTGCCCATATTGGAACCCATCTCCTATATCCAGATCTATATACACCTCTATGTTATTCATATTGTTAAAGGCCCACATGACGTAGACACACGATGTGATCATATGCCCAATAATATAATAGATACATGCAAAAAATTTGAAACCTTCAAATCATGTGATATGCCCATAACTCCTTATAAAAATGTACTAGATAAGTTGTTGCCCAGGAAAAATAGAATCAATCCTTAATCATATCCTACAAAACCCCCATTAATGCTCATGGATATGTCCCACCCTTTGAGTTTGGGAGTGGATAACAACCAACTGCAACCATCATCAAATCTGTCAATATCATCTCTTGAGGATGTATAACGTACATATCCCCGTAACTAGTACTAGCAATGTGATATTTCAAGACACCCATCACCTCACCAAATACTACCACTATCGGCTCAAATGATGACTTCAAAGAAATATGATATAATGGCTCCCCTAAAATCGGTAGTGGAAAAATCTTATAGACATCCTCCCACATGATGATCATCTTGTTAGTAGGTAAATGAAAGATGTTGGTGTCCGAATTCCATCTATCGATGAGAAAAACCATCATTATATTGTATGATGTGACAATATCACCTCACAATTGCCGAGCCCAACATCTAGCATATGCCTCCACTCCTCATCTGTACAAAAAGTGATAGCACACTGTCTGCGTATAGTCAGTTGTTGATGCGCCTACATCATTCCCATTTCAATTGGTCAAACAATTAGCACTTTTAATCATTTTATTCTATCCTATCTAGTTACACCCCCACCTGCGATTTTCCTAATCTAGCTACCTTCTAGCGCATTCATTCACCTACCATATATTCTACCTTTCCTAGAAAGTTTCAATTATTCTGATTCACTCTTTTCATTCCTTCACTGATTTACCCAAATTTCACCTTAAATAACCATTCATACATATAACAACCCTAAATCTCACCTAAATCTATTTTTGCCAAACTCCTAACCTATCCATCCCTATTTAACTACACATTTACTCACCTTACCCTTACCTTTTTTCCTTCATAACCCCCCCATTTTAGGCTTTAGTCACTTTTAATAGTTACCTGTATTAGTCACCCTAACTGGTATCGGTCCCCATTTAGCCTCATTGATGCCAGTTATCCCACTGACACTGGCCAAACCTCGACTGGCATCGGTCACTGGTTTGGTCCTAGGGCTAAACCCTAATACTCCCATTTTGCAAAAAAGTAACAAAAACAATAAAATACCCACCCAAAGCCCCCTAAATTACACCTTCATTCCTTTTACCACCTATTTAAATAACATTTTCCCCTCCCCATAACTGATTTATCCATTTTCTACCCCAATTTCAAAAACAAATTCACAATCCACATTTTTAAATTTTCCACTTTCGTTTTAAATCAAAAACACAAATGGGGATTGACTCCTACCTCTACTAGATGTCGTCTCTATGGTGGGATGAATGATCTTTGCACTGGATGACCTCCAACACCCTCTCCTGCCTCTGTCATGGCTCACTCACCCTATTCAATGATCAACTAATCTTGTCACTCAAAAAGATCTCATGGGTCCACTCAACTATCTCCAACTCAACCTTGATAGTAACTTTGTCCTTTTCTCCCAAGTCAATAACCCAAATGCTCTGTCTCTGTCATTTTCCAAATATAGAAAAGTAAAAAATAAAACCTTTTTAACCAAGATTTTTACTTTTTAACCCCAAATTGAAATGACCGATATCGGTCTCATGCCCTAACAAACCAAAATTAGTTATCTCTTACCGGTGTCAGTTCCCCTTAACCAGTATCAATCACCTTGCCAACCCAATTATACCTCATTTACTCAAAATTTCAGTTCTAGAGCTCATTTTCTTGGAACCAAATCCTTACCCCAGCCATAGAGGCTCACCTAATAACCTTTTTATCTAACCCTTGGCTTCAGTGTACTTTGGGGCATATTTTACCTATAACTTGGCCCTACATATGGCCTTACCCTTGGCCTCACCTATAAACCCAAACCCGCACCTGCCCATTTGACACTCAAATTCGCCTACTCGTTATGCTTTGCGATGACACTATTTGCATTGTTTAGCATATCAACCCTACCTTTCCTAATGTCATGATGTTTATATTGACTAGACCAAACCTTTTGGTTCTTTGGAAGCCACCTAATACTCATTCTTGAACCTAGCCTCATTGTGTTTCAGAACCGTATCCTATACCTTGGATACCTAGACCATGTCATCCTTGTTGGGATAAGCTATCAAACTTTGATGACGTAGAGTTTGTGAGCTCTTAAACCTAGTGCCTTATTGTATTTTATACGTGTGTGTGCATTTGAATGACCCATCTTATTACCCACACCTATACTACAGTTTCCTATACCCACATCTAACCACTTCATCACCTACCACTTTATCAAACCCATCACTAACTCAACTTCTCACTTTATCAGTTCCTAGTTTAAGGAGGGATCACCTCAGCCCATACCTAGTAAAACCTCATCTCTACCCTTACTTGAGGCAACCACCTCTTGTTTTTTTCATCATTTCTTATCAATACAAGCTACATGACAAAAATGGGCAAATGAAGACACCAAAATTGGGTCGCAATCTCGTTCGATTACTTAATTCAATATTATCCCATCACCATGCCCATTTACAGACATTTTAATTAATTTAACTACCCATAATTACACTAATTTTCACCTCACTTCACAATTTATTTAATCACCTTAATTAAGTTAATTTCCCCCTCACCTAGCCACCTCATCACAAGACCTATTCCTATCTTATTAATGAAATTAGAACAAGTCCCTACTTTTCTTGACCAACAAGGAATTGTTCTAACCCTAAGCATTATGACCTATTATATCTCTAACCACTCTCCTGCTACATTTATCATTATCTCCCACTTCTGACCTAGACCAAAAACATCAATCACGTCAAATCTGGGAGCAATCAGGCTAATTTTAGCAAAATTGACCATTTCTCCCTAACCGATGCCGGTTATCCCTCGGCCGGCACCAGTTCCTTAACCATCATTGGTTACCTTAAATAAGAGTTTCTAACTCTTTACATGGGTTCTTCAATTGATTCATTCGCTCAAGATTTGGCATTATAACTCTCAAGCATTCAAGCTATCAGACAATGAATTAGAGCACATCAGGTCTTCACCAACAATCTCTTCTTCCACAGCCTTGGATCACCGAAAAATAGGGCACACAAGCTCCTTTTCCATGGCACTAGACAAAACCCCATTTCATCTCCTAATGCTAATCAACCACCACCACATTTAGGTCTACATGTTCTCAAATAATTAACTCACTCTTATTTGTTAATTTTGGTTTTTGATCTTAATACTTTTGTGTTCATTTCTATTATCTGAATCTTCTCTATCTTGAATATCACCCTTCACCCATATACCATATATTCTACCAACCTAGACCATTTTTCCCATCCTAACACCTCTATCACCCTTGCCAAGTCTTCGTATAAATCATACCATCCTTCCGGAACCCCCTTAACTCTTTGTGCAATTGAAAAGAGATCCAAAACATCTACTTTTAATATTTTGACCATATTTCCCCTACCAACACCAGTCACCCAACCGGCTTCATTCATTTTTTGGTACCGACATCACTCGCCTAACTGATACCGGTCTCTGTGACTAGTATTTTTTCCTAGAAAAACGAGCTTATAACTTTCACCAAACAATGAAGAATGTAACCAAACTTAACAAAGACCTTTTCTTATACCTTAGTGACCTATCCTTATGAGAACCATACCTTGCTTGATGCTAGATTTGTTTTTACTTCAATAATATTCTTAATATAGTATCTTGATAACCTTTTTAGACACCCAAATAAAAGTGTTATCAATAGGACCTCTATTTCGCACATTTATTTTCATTAATTTTATAAAATCAGTGCATTAAAAACCATCTAGGAAGTCTCACACTTCCTGGAACTAGCATTTGTTAGGTAGTCCACTTTCATATACTATTTGACTCTCTCTTGTGGTATTTTTTTGCTTTACAAGTAGTTTCTCCCAACCAAAAGGAATATCTCACATTCAGTCTGATCAAATTCTACAAAGTGCACAACCTTCTCCCTACTATTAATAGGTACACCTCTACTCCCTGACCTATTATATGTTTTATCACATACTTTGAGGTGAAACAACACCTCTTGAACTGTTGTTGCTCCTTCCTCTTCCTCTAGCTTATGGATCTTGATGATTGTGTCTTCCACCTTGTTGTTGGTTTCTAACAGGGAAAATTTTAAGGGACCTCTTGAAAAAAACTTATTGAAATCATGGAAAATTTCACTGTAACAATTTTCATAGGTTTGGAAAATGTCCCTGTAACCACTTCATTTATTTTGGTGAAAATGGTAAAAATATAAAAAACAGTTGCAGATCAAATGGTGAATCTTCCTGAAACTATTTTGGTGAATCTCTAAATGGATGTCTGCCACATGTTCCCCTGATTATCACTATGTGTCACCTAACTACAGACCTTAAAATTTATTGAATTGGTTTATTCCATGGTTTTGGAGTCCACATAACTCCTTTTCCTTGAGGATTCCTAGAATCCCCACCACATGGTCATTTGTTATTCAATTATCAGCATTGGGGATTATTTTGCATATCTTTTCGATCAGGTGCCCATAATAGGTGGCACTCGGCCCCTCCTCATGCACTGAGGATTATCAAAATTTTTAGCAGATTACTAAGAATTTATCGGGGTATTTTGAATTTGGCAGGGTTTCTAAAGGTTTAACGACTTCCAATATAGATCTATGTGTGTATGTGTATATCATATATATATTATATAATATATTTATATATATAGATATTGTGTGTGTGTGTATATATATGGTGAATTTAATAAAATTTCAAAAAACATCCTAAACATGTCGACTAATGAGACCAAATGAACAGGAACGTTCCATAGATTTCTTGGCGATCCAAGAATGTTTTAAAACCCTGACCCATCTATCACAAGATGATTCAATAAAAAATATATATTAGGATTCGAGATCCATTGGCTATTCACATGGGAAAAATTATTATTTGTGGAATTTTTGGGTGAAACGTGTTCATTGCCATGTAAAAATAACCAAATTCACATTCTCAGAATTCCTACTTTTAGCCACATTATGAATGTTTTCCGCTAAAATTTTCCCTCGTTGCTCAATATTCCTCTTCCTCTATTGTATGATCATATCCCCCTACCTCTAAAATTATGTTTTTGTATTGAAGGCTTGTTCATTCGAGGAGATGGTTTTCCTACTCATTCTTTGTTCATGGGTTTGTAAAGAACCCATTAGCTCATCAACTATCATTTGTCTCAAGTCCTTATACTCCTCTAATGCAACCACAACTGGATCAAATATGGTTGGAAGGCTCCTCAATACCTTCTCTATGATCCTATGGTCTTCAACCATGTCTCCATTTGTCCTAATTTGATTGACTATGGTCATTTTTCTTGTGACAAAATAATTTACTGATTTTGACTCTTTCATAAGAAAGGTCTCAAAATATCTCCTCAAAATTTGTAATCTGAGTACCTTCACCTTGTCACTTCCTTGATATGTTTTTTGCAAGGTATCTCATGCTTTCTTGGAGTTTATAGATGCTTCTAACCTTGGGAAAACTGAATTAGTGACTATATTTTTAATATAGCTTAAGGAATTTTAATCCTATCTTCTATTTTCCTTTAAAGAATTATTTTGAGATTGTTTTAATGCATTGAATGCAACCTGGTATGCTACCTCTACATATCATCCTTCAACTAGTTCCCATAGCTCTTAAGAAGAGAATAATATCTTCATTTTAATGCACCAAATTTCATATTTCTTCCCGTAAAATATTGGGGGTCATTGCCACAAGTTGCTGCTACTAGAATTCATCAAAACACAACAAAAAAATAAATTATCAAACCCACAAGATATTGATATTTTTTTTTCTCTGATACCAAATTGTTGGCAGAATTTAGTGCCAAAACAACCAAACATAAGGGAAAACAGAATCATATCAGTAATAAAATGCACACAAACACACACACACACACACACACACACACACACACACACACACACACACACACACACACACACACACACAATTATTTCAAAAAACTTCATACAATAATTAGATTTGTTGCTCTACCTTTTCTTTTTTTCTCTTCTTGTGGTTTGTTATTTGTTTTTTCTTGTCACTAAAAAGTTGGTTCTTCTGCTTGGTGCTACTGCACGTATCTTATCTTTACTATATTACCTTCTATATATTATGTTGATGCATATATATTTCCTCCTAAATATTTCTTGAGTTGTGGGTAAATAGTATTTGTCTTTCTTTTTTTTTGGTTCATTGTATGTGTGTGTGTGTGTGTGTGTGTGTGTGTGTGTGTGTGTGTGTGTGTGTGTGTGTGTGTGTGTGTGTGTGTGTGTGTGTGTGTGTGTGTGTGTGTGTGTGTGTGTGTGTGTGTGTGTGTGCGTGTGTGTGTGTGCATCCACATGTCACTTACATAACACGAAAAAAAACATGCAGACTTGATGTTCATTTTAAACTGTTCCTCATTCTGAGGCTCTGACGTCTACCAAATTTCATCACTATGGAGAGTGATGGGATCATGTCACGTGTCATGCCTTGGATGGTCGAGATCAATAAATGGTTCACCTTTACTAAAGGATGTACCAGAAAGTTTATACACTCCAAATAATTCCGTAGGGTTAAGGTCCATGGAGGTTCATCGAAAAAAATAGCTTCAGAATGCTACCATGTGGATGCATGACATCAACCAAATACTAAAGGGCAGACCCAATGAAATATAAATTGCAGCTACATACGGGCCTTTGACGTCTGGGGTGCCGAAAAACAAAGAGGATGCCAAGAAATGCACCACGTTTCCTATGGAATTTATGGGTAACTCAAAACTCAATAGATTAAAAAAAAATGACAACAAAATATAAATGTCAGTGCAAGCTGGTAGATAGAATACGAGGGAAACACAAAGTTGAAATAGTCACAGGGCTCAATATTGCCGACCATAATTAGTTCGGGCAGTAGACACCTACATTTTATAATATACCCTTTGACATTGTGAGACTATTGATAATTTTTTATTGATGTCAAGTTGGTCAAGGTGAGTTTGGTTTGTTGTGATTGATGTCAAAATGAGTGTGTTGGCATTATATGGTCATTGATGTCATGATGAGACTGTTGAAGTAATGACATTGTTGTGTTGGTTTTTGTTTATGCTGAAGGATGATGAGGAGATACTAGTGTGATTTTTTATTGACGTAAAATGATGCCTAATGTTGATGTCAAGGTCTGTATGGTGGAAGTCAATTATTTGTGAGGTCATATTGAGTAAAAAAAAGGGATAATTTGGAGACAAAGAGGTATCATGAGAAGGTATGGCAATGGTATCTTGATTAAATTAGTAGATAAATGTATGTAGAGGTTGTTTGAGCATGTGAATATGGTTTAGGGTTCATAAACAAAACTATGATGGTTTTTTCCTATCATAAAGACCAAATAAGGTGAAGAAAGCATGGCATAAAGAGGTAGGTTATTCATTGTAAAATACCAATATGTAAATGTTAGGATGGGAGGAGTGTTAGCATGTTTTTCATATGTGTTGACAAAGTTTCAGGTCATAGTTTACGAGAAAAAGAAAGATATTACATTTTTTTGTCAAATCAAGTTCTTAAAAAATCATGTTTCCAAGTTCAAGATAAACTTTGTGATGCATATTGGTATGTGAATATTTAGCATTGAAACCTAATATATTAGGGAGATGTTGTTATGTTTCTTAGATAATAATTATTGGCATTAGTTTTTTACTTGAAGGCCTAATATTTATGAACAATTGATAACATAAAAACTACTCAAAAATCCTCATAAAACCCTAGCTTCAGGTCAATAAGAAGGCTCACAATGGATTGGTTTTTCAAGTTTTTTTATTTGAGCATGTGGAGGACTCTACCATATTTTTCTATGTGGTTTTGGTTTTTCATATGGATGATTTGATGCCACAAAATGGCTTACTTCTAAATATTTTGTTATAGCAGTAAAGATTTTCAAAAGACTAGTTGAACAAATGAATGTTTCATGATGTTATGGGCCTATAATACATTCCTATTATGATTTATAGACTATTTATATCCTTTAGAAGATTAACTAATCTTGAACCTTTATAGGCCTTTATTTGAATAGTCTAATGCATTGGGTGATGTTAATGAGGTCGTGTAGTTCTTTTGGCATGTTTCATTCAGCTTGGTAAATTTTTTCAAGGTGGTACAAGATTAATTCTTGAAAAATGGTTATTGAGGACCAAGTAGGACAGTCATGTTCTCAAGGTAGTTTCATGGTGTTAATGAAATTATAGAAATTTATATGCATAGAGGAGGTAGGAACAAATTATTAAAAATTCATTTGAAGTTCTCTTGAGCTTTGGAGATAATCCTGCTAGTTCAAGGATTCATGTCTTGATATAGACGTAATATAGTAGGTCTTCTTGACTCGTAAAGAAGGAAATGACCTAATGGATATTTTTCATACCTAATGTAGAAAATATTGTAAGTTTTTAATGATTATCAAATGTGTTTTTATTTATGATTTTGGACCTAAGTGTATCTAGATGACCAATGAGGTGTGTGTGCTTAAGTCATGCATATAAACAAGGGTGATTAGATTAATTTCAGATAACATAGTTAGTGTGGAGAATTTTGAGCTAAAGGCTAAGTGTGAGGGATGAATAAGGTCTTACATACCATATGAACAATGTAATGAAATCATGAAGAAAACCCTATGGGTGGTGAAGATCATTTGGTGCATGCATCTAACCTATTAAGGAAGAAAGAGTGAGTATCAAAGAAAGGTGATTTTGTGTGTCTCCAAAAGTATATGAGAAAGGGTATGAACTTATTTTTATGTTTAAGGATCAAAGTGTGTGTGAGGCTTGATTGCATCAGAAATAAAGAGAAGAATAATAATAATCTAAGAGAAGAAGATTGAGAAGAGAAAAGAAGTCCATCATTTTTTGAGATAACAACAAGAAAAGGTGGAAATTTTTCTTAGGTGGCTGAGTTGTTTCTTAGTCTACCTTTTGGAGTTGGTGCTTCACTAAAACCATAGGGTTTTTGTCACTCTACTTGAGGAGGTTGAAGTATTCCACTTGCTATGAGGGGGTTGGTCAAGAGAAGGAATATGTTTTGGAGGTAACTTGAGAGGAAAGAGGAAAAAATTCTGAGGAGGGAGATCTGAGAGTACTAAATGAGAATGGTTGTCTCAGGGGGAGAAACTGTTTTTCTCATCATTTTACAAGGGTTATTCGAGAGGGTTGGAAGCTACAGGTACAATATGTGAAGGTTTAGTTTTATAATAAACTATTAACTATAAGTTTGAGGAACAAGAATTATGGGTATATACATTTTGAATCATAAAAATGACATGATCTATGGAGAAGAAATATTCCATTATGCATTAAGGGATGTTGAAGGAACATGATTCAAGGCATGTTATATTGTTTTTGTTTTTGTCTTGAATTCATATTAAGGATAAAGAGAAGAATTATTAGGCAGAAATGTGATGACAAAGAAGTGTGCTTCAGTAGATGAAAAGTGTCTTAGGACAATATGAGGATACAAAATGTTTGAAAGTGGTATTCACACAGTTCTTGAATGGTTCTTGTGAGTGGTTTCATTCTGATTCATGAAGGTAATGAGCAGTGAAGAGGTTTTCTACTTAAGTAAGGTACATGAGTTCTTGGCTCTTATTACAAGGATATGTGAGTTATGTATAGTATCAAAGTATGATCAAGATCTAGAAAACATGATATCAGTATGAAAGTCACAAGATTGCATTTGTTCGTTAATCAAGGATGATTCAAAAATGAATATGCTCACAATATGAAGACCAAAGTGCTATGTATTTGGGCAGGGGGGATACATGAGGAATTTTTATAAATAGGTCCATGAATTTTTAGTTGTATCTAAGGTCATAACAGATCCAAGAGAGTAAATACAAATCAAGGAAAAACAAGTGAGTATATGTCTAAGCATTGTTTTTTTCTTCATGTAAATTTTTCATAGTTTCCTTTTTCGTAGATGTCATAGGGGCAGTATGCTCTGAAATAAGAAGTTTGAGGATTGTAAGAGTTTATGTGTATTGTTGGCATCAATGTTAAATTTTAATATGTTTTCCATCAATGAAAAAGTGGGAGATTATTGGACATAATGTCTTAGTTGTTTTGATACCCCCACCAATCATGTGAGACAAAGAAAGATCATATCAAAAAAAACCTTTTACCCCCTTAATCATCCTTTCCCTCCAAAGAGAGTTCTTTGTAGGAGAAAAAACATGGATTTTGAACTTTCTCAAAGCCTACTCCATATGGGTAATCCTAGATAAAGTAGTACTACTTTAGAGAAGGACGAAGGCATAAAGAATAGGATTGATGAGATTGAGAAGGATTTGGAGTATTTAAAGAGAGAAATGAAGCAACTATCAAGAAAATATGGGAAGAGGAAAGTGGAAGAGGGACCGGGACTTACTGAAAGGAAGTTTCAAGAGATTTACAAAAAGATAAAATACCTTGACAACATGATGGTGAATTTGAGAAGCAGACAAGATTTTACTCTCACATCTATCAAAGTTTAAAATTTTCTGGAGCAACAATTCAATAATGTATTCATGTTAAGCAATATTCCTGAAAACATATGGGGGGTAGGACTAGCTTAAGATCAAGTATTTTTTAAGGTTTTTAACAATGACCCCTCATAGGTTACAACTATTACATTATTGGTTTGCCCTACAGGAATTGAAGCAAACAATTGACAAATCATCCAAGTGATGAGCTACTTGCAAGATTGCAGTAGATTGATAGATTAGTAGCTGCTTAATTTATATCTTTTTTCTTTTTAATATGTAGTTTTGTTGTTGTTTTCATATTTTTCTATGCATTTGTTTAATTGTAGGAGTTATCTCACGTAACATCCTAATTTTGATCAAGTTTTTGTTTTTTTAAATCGTGATATCAGGTTTCTGAGCCTGTTTTGTACAAGGGCATAGTCCCCTTCAAAAAACTATTTACCAATAATAATAAAATGTATTAGTTGTTATCATTAATGTCAAGTGTCATATTGATGTCAAAGAGATTCTTGCATTCTTGGGTTTCCTGTATAATGTGCCATCCATTATCTAAGGTGAAAGATGATTAGTAGTGAAGTGACGAGGAGGCATGAAATGTATTTGTAGCATGTTCTTAGTGCATAATAAAGCAATTTAGGTGTTGTAGGTGAGATCCAAAGGTGGTATGAAGGTTGGTTAGAGTGTCTATCATGATTATAGTGATGTGGCAGAGGTTTTTTGTGGTCTAGAAGGTGGTGAAAATATCATTTCATGAGACTCGTGTGTTGAAACAATCCATTCTAGGCTTAATCCTAGACTGAGGTTGATGAGGGATCGTCAATCCTCTTCATTAAAGAATTTCAATTCAATGGTGGTGTCAAAAGGTTGTATTCAAAAGGAGAAATAAATATTTTCTTAGGGTCCCTTTTACCAAATCCACACTTGCATAAATTTAATTTCAAACTTGCATGAATTTAAACACACTTTCATGAAAGGGAAACACTCTTGCATGAAATTAAAACACACATTACAAAAAATGAAAAAACACTCTTTATGGGAAATTAAAGAAAAATTGCATGAAAATAAAAGCACACATTTCCACTAAAGGAAATAAAACTTTTCAAGAAATAAAATTTGATAAATTAGAAAGAAAGAATAAACATAGAATACACCTGCAAGTTTACAACATATTGTACATCAAAAGAATAATTACATTTTACAAAGGAAAAAGACAACAAAAATAACTAAAGAATGGAAAAATAAACATAAATATACATGTCCATCTTCCTTGGAATGAGTAGCCAACTCATTCCTTAGAAGAGGATTTTAATCAATACTAGTTAAAATTTGACAAAATGGAATCATAGAATTGATAAAAAAAAATGCCGATTAGAATCAATGGTGTGTGAGGTTGCTTTTATAATTACATAATTCAAACCACTTCCTTATTTTAGGGAATACATATTTATCAACTAAGATTTCAATCTATCTAAAAATCATCAATCTCCACAAAATATGGAGAGAATTTATCTAACAATCCAACTCTTTTATTGATAATCAAAATGAATATTGATTCTTCTTTATTTTACAAATAGTAAAATACTTCTAGAAATATATTATTTTGGATTGAATTCCAAAATTAGATAATAATGCCAACCTTAGATTTTTGTTCTCTATAAAATTTTGGTCTTAATCCTCATAGCTCTAATATCCAACTCCAAAGCTATGATAATCAACTCCGAAGCAATCCCAAAGAGACTTTGAAGTGAGTTGGAGGAACTCCAAAGCAAGTTGGAGAAATTATGAAGTGAGTTGGAGAGTTTTAGGAAGAATCCAAAGTGAATTGGAAGAGTCCAAATAAAGTTTTAGAATTATAGGAAGAATCTAAAGCATTGTTAAAATGACTACAACTTTTGCATATGAAATCGAATCAAGAATGTTTTTATTTGAACTTGCATAATTTTTCGGATAGATATTTGAATATGTAATCATATTTGGTTTTGGGTATATTATTGATGAATTTTTTTCACAGTTTCCCAAACATATGCTTAATGAGCCACTGATTTAATACAAATAGGAATTTAATGCTAAACCATGGATATTTCAAAATCACAAACAATAAATAAACTCTGCAGTAAAAATTTAATGCAAGATGATTAACTAAAATGTATATATATAGAATAATTAATCTAATAGTGTTATTGGGTGTTATATTTCCACTGATTTAATACAAATATGAACAGTTGTAAATAAAGCTAATTACCATGCTGCAAATAAATTTCAAATATGACCCACATCAACTATATAAAAGGAAATTCTAACAGTAAAATATTTAATGCAAGATGATTAGACTAAATGTATATATATAGAAGATAATAGTTGAGGAGTTAGAGTAATCAGTCTGATCTAGAGGAGATCAGTTGTAAGACTAAAGTCATTAGATGGTGCAAATGGTGGATATAAATAGTGACCCAATCAATGATATATAAAAGGAAATTCTAATCCCTAATATGCAAGAGAGAAGAGGAAAGAACTCAGTTGATCTAGAGGAGATCGCTATGTTACTAGCTAGACTGTGTCATAGAGGTGACTCCTGGAATAAACAGTGGTAATGATTATGTTGCAATCCTACTGAAAACTCTGGATCTATAGTATCTAGCTAGCCATGGAGCTCCTGTGACAAAATATATGGGCAACCTACAGTCCTACTAGTAGAAGACGAAGAGGTCTGGGAGGTGGTTTGAAAACCTTGCTATGTTTCACATTAGATTCATCTGGTCTATAGCACTAGGTGCCATGGTCTGTGCAAAATATATCCAACTGATGTCCTATAGTTCTGGGAGGTGGTTTGAAAACCTTGCTATCCAAGAGTTTTCATGCATTATTCAGAAGGGAGAATTTAAATAAAAGTATTAAGATCTAAAGTCTCCACAGTTGGTGAGATCTCACTAGATGATAAAGATTTCCTAGAAAAGTTTCAGAGGGGTTTGGGCACAACTAATAGAAGAACATCAAGTGAAATACATTTATAACCTTAATATGCAAGTTAGGTTATAAATGAGCACTGTTGGAGATATGGCCTCAACCACAAACCATGCCAATAGTATCAGGGAGTTAAACACCCAACATCAAACAATATAGGTACCCATATATGCAAAAGAGTAATTGAGAAGATAGTACACAAAATATTAGAAGCATGAATTATTCTTCTAAACTCTTCTCTTGAATGTATGGAAAAAAAGATGACAAATGATTATAGGGAACTCAATAAGTCTTGTGATTGATGATTGCCTAGATGAGTTTCATGGTGTTGTTTACCACACCTTATCCTTCGTTTAGTATATCATCAGATTGAATTGGGGGATGAAGATATTCATAAAACATCCTTCAGGAATATGAATGCCAATATGAGTTCTTGGTAATTCCATTTGGACTAAAAAATGCACACTCAAATCTTGATGAAGCCATTTTTGCGGAAGTGTGTTTTAGTGTTCTTTGATGATATATTAATCTAATGCAAAACATAGGAGGAACACCCACATCATATCAATAAGGTGTTGGAAACTCTTGAACAACATCAACTTTATATAAGTGTTCATTTGGAGTCAAGGAGTGGGTCATATTTATCTCTTACAAAGCTGTTAAAGTGGAATAAAATCCATGCTTGAATGGAAGGATCCCAAAACCCCCTGAGGTGGGGCTTATGTCAGTCAGACTTTGTGAAGTTACGAGCAATAACATCACCACTCACAAATCTATTAGGACTATTTCCATTGGAATGCAGCAAGCTACTATGAGAGTTGAGTGAGGCCATGCGCACCACCCTATATTTTTCCAAAAAATTCAGAATGTGATGCTTCATGGTATGGTATGGGGTCAATAATGTAATAATATAAGATCCCTGCTAGTTGTATACATCAATACCAATTTATGATGTAAATGTATCCATACCTTATGGAAACCATATCTAATGTAGACATTTCAAAGTAAAGACAGATAAGATAGTTTGACTTCTTAGTGTTTATCATATAAAGAAAAACATAAATGGTCCAAAAAATGTTTGGGTATGATTTTGAGATAATATACCAAGAATGGGAAGAGAATATAGTTGCATGCTCTATCTCGAAAGGATGAATCAATCATTGTTGTGTGCCAATATGTATTACAAAAGGATTGGATAGATGGATGTAAGGTCTGTAGGTGGAAAAATGACCTAGGTACACAAAACATCAATCATAATATTGATATGTCATACAAATTTGTCTGGAAAGGAGATGCTTTATGGTACAAAGATAGATTATACTTATGTAAGTCAACCCTTAAAATAGGGTTCTACCTCCATACTTCTCCAGTAGGGGGCATGGATTCTTGAAGACTTATCATCGAATAAGCATGATTTCTTCTAGGAAAGGATAAAATGGGATTTCCAATATTTTTTGGCAGAATTAAAGATAAGGGTGAAACAATTAAGTCCCTATACAACCTCTACCTATAACTAGCCAGAGGTGGGAAGAGCTTCTCCATGGAATTCATCACATGATTTCCTAAATCAGAAGGGAAAAATTTTAATGGTGGTGGGGGAAAGACTCACCAAAATGCCCATTTTTTAGCCCCATCACAATATTTTGGTGAGTACAGTAATAACAAACTTCATGGAAAAAGATCAAAGAGCTACATTGGGACACTGTACTTACCCAAATTTACATAGTGTTACATTGTCGAAATAGTTCAAATCCTCTAATAATGATAAAAAGTGGTGCAACATGTTCTTGTAGCTTATTGTACCTTTCATTTGTTATGTATTTTCAAACTTTTCTTGATTTCCTCAGGATTTCGGCACCCATTGTTGAGGTAGAGGAGGTTACGTAACCACTGATCTTCCTAGAGGTGCCACGATAGTACAGACTGATGGTTCTATGTAATTTTATCCAAGACTTAAACAATGTGTCGGCTTTTCTCACACGTTTCTTGGTTGAATCAATTTTTTCTGAGTTTGATAGATACATATGTTACTATTTTTAGTAGGTTAACTTCCCCTCCCAAGAGTGATGTGGCATTCTTGGCTAATGCCAAGTGGGATGGACCAATTTACCATCTTTATATTAAAACCAAGATTTTTCCCGAAGCATTGGTGGATTATAATTTAGAATAATGCTACCGAAATCCTACCAAGAAGTACACAAGAAAACACAATGAAATTCTCTTTCTTGGATTGCTACCAGACTGCCTACAAACCAGCAGGGGTCCAAAACTTATTAATTTCTTCTGGTTAGTACACATTCAGATATCTCATTGGAAAAGAAACTGAGGGGATCACTCAATAAACATTGGAAAAATAACACTACATTTCTAAACTAGGAGGTGTTATTTACATTCCTAGAAGCTTTCTTTTAGTTATTTAATATTCTATTAGAATACCATTTGTTTTAAAGTTAGAATTTATCGTATTTTAATTTCATGTAAGAAGCATTGACTCTTGTCAGCTCATCCCTGTGGATTTTTCTGGGGAGGATTAAAAGGAAGTTATGTGCACATAGTTTCTTAATTATTCACTATCAGTTTATAGTAGATTTAATTGCATTTATTATTTAGATTTCATTAGCATACGAGAAAAGCTTAAAAATCTACCTCCCTACCTATCCCTGTGGAATTAACTAAAATGGATTTTTCTAGTGTAATCTAATAGTATATACAACTGAATAAATGAAAGAAATGACTCAAGCCACTAAGTAAATAGAAATGTAAAACCCTAATGTACCATCAGAAGTCCTTAGATTGAAGAATGTGTTATGTTACAGTGTGAACTAGGTGAACAAGAGGAGGAAAACATTGAGTAAGTACAAATATGATATCTAATTGGACTAGGGCACGTAGAAATGGATGCACTTGGCACCATATTGAAAAAAATGGCTTGAAACCCTCAACATGAGGTGTCAGATGGATAGATCTATAGTGTACACTAACTTCTAGAATCGTCCATGTAAATCATTGTAGACCTACAAAAAGACAAAGCATCAAAACCAATAATACATTGATGATGAAGGGGTTAGACTATCCTCAAGCCACAAAGCGTACTTATTAAATGAGAATTATACTACATCTTAGAACCAATATAGTTCTAGGTGAAATATGTGTGTGTGTGTGTGTGTGTGTGTGTGTGTGTGTGTGTGTGTGTGTGTGTGTGTGTGTGTGTGTGTGTGTGTGGATGCAAACACTTTCCCTAGGTTATCTTGTGTTAGTCACACTTTTTGAAGTAACAAGAAAATAACTAGATGTATAATGTAGTAAATGTGTGCATGGAAAAAATAGACTCCCATCGTATGAAGTGTGATGTAGATGAACCAACCTTATTTGCCTTGTGATGGAGCTAGATAAATGTAAATGTAGCTTTATGTGCCTTTGATGGATGAAACATTTAGATGGACGATAGTAGATGAATAGTGCTTGGTGGTATCATAAATTTATATTTATATGGTTCTTTTGTTCGTAACCCCAAATTGCCTTAGCTCAAATGACTTTAAAGATGAGGGTAAAGTGTAACAAGGATCAGGTGCCCCGAATGGGATAGTAGCTGAGATGGGCACCCCTGGGCAAATACATGGTTAGAAGTAAGACAGAAGTAAAGTAAAGTGGCAAAGGTTATGGGTTATATAGTAACTTTCTTCACTGAAAAATAATATGGATAGTAGTATGAGATTGGGACTAAATAATATCCAAAGTGCATGATTTTGTGTATACATTTTCCCCCACTTTATGGTGAGTGAAACACTTGGTAACATAATGTCCATGTAGAGTGATGTCAAAATGATGTAGACAAAGTGTGTAAAATTATGTAAATGTAAAATACATAAATGAAAAGTTTAAATGGCCTTATTGTTTCTCATATAGCTGGACCTGCAAGGAGAAAAAAATCAAGTAGTCAAATATGCATGTATGTAAAAACACAATGTAAAATATGTATGTAAAATTATGTAAATGTAAAATACATAAATGAAAAAGTTTAAATGGAACATGTGCACTTGATCCATGTCGAGAAATAGAGTATAGAAGGATATCTCATGCTGTCGGGATTTTTTGGGAGATCCGATGCCATAGGATGACGAAGTGTAGGGAGGAATTCCATTATATCCTCAAATCTCTAACTTCTTCCTTGAATGTGTGTGAAGATATCTCTTTACATCCTAATTTTATGGGTGATTCGCTGCCACTGGCCGAAGTAGTGTAGGGAGGCACACCCACTGTAACCTCTGACCCTTTAACTTCTTCCTAGAATTCTAAGCACACCACGTCCTATAAAATCTGTTGTGTATAACCATGTAATGTAAGGTCCTCAGTACAAAATGAAATAATATCACTTGTGAGAGACAAATTTGGATGGCCCCAACAACTAGTTTAGGAATGGTAGAATGCGAGCATCTATGTTATGTGTAAAAGACCTGTATCTACAATCACAAAAAGAAAAAGAAATGAAGACACATGTGTGGATTATATAGATAAATGACATAACAATAATCTAACTAGAATGTGTAATAAAGCAACCATGAACAAAAACAAGTAAGAAAGAGTAAAAACAACCATAATATGCAGTATGTTATGGATGGATGGAATGGAATACAAAATGGAATGGTAGGAGCTTCGTGGCCCCCATTTGAATGGAAATTTATGCAATGAGGTTGATTTAGTTTACCCCCTCAGCAGTCAAGAATGAACCGTAATTAATAGTGCATCATCGAGAAATGGTCAGTGTGTGTTGTGTCTAATGAAATGTGATGAATGTGTAGGTGTAGTGATGAGATACAACTTAACGATGATGTGTGTGTGAACCCTTATAGAAGAGGCGTACATAATGATCAAATGAACGTATAAGTGATGATTTATCTGTACGCGTATATCACTACGAGATGAAAAGAGGGAGTGGTTATGTAACCTAAGTTATATACCACTATAAAATGATATAATGGGTTACCATTTATCCTAAAGCATATGGAACTTAGTAATGTCACATGACGAAAGGTCGAATGATAAATGTGTTATGAAGAGAAGTTCCATTTGATTTTTAAACCCTCGGTAGTCGAGTATCGATTGAGGAACTAAAGTGTGTCATAGGGTAGTGAGTGCAATGCATATAATATAATGTAGTGTGTGTGATAATAATAGAGGACCACACGATGTGTGAGATGAAATTTATATGATAAAATGAAAAAAGGAATAGATAGAATAATAGTGTGAAATACCCAATATGCGATGCTTATGATGAGTAGTATGTAATTTTAGATACAAGTGTGACACATGTCTAATGAGGAATAGTGTGATGTATGATGGGTGGACGTGTAAATGTCAAAAAGATATAAACGAACTATATAATGTTTGATGTAAGATGTGCAATGTGGGAATAGATACAATGTGTAGTAACTATTGTGTAGTGTGTGGGGTTCATGTGTACTAATCCATCAACAGTCAAGTGTGAACCAAAGCACAAGAGTGTGTCATCGGGTAATGACGAAGCTATAATGTGTGTATGACTATGCAAGATGAGATGATGCCAAGATAAGGTGTGCATGAATGCTAAGATCATGATGTAGTACTATGTAAGAATGTGAATGAATGGTAATTCAAAGATGAGATATGTACATATGATGATATGATGACGAGGGAGTGAGATGTAAATACTATGCCCCCAAGTGTGTGAGAAATAAATGGCTAGTTAAGAGACAATAAGTGGATAAATATAAGGAGTAGTTTTGATTTGGTAATTTTGTAGAGGACAGGATAAGATGAGGTGGTGATTTAATTTGAAGATGTTGGTTTGGTGATACCATAGGTAGTTTCATAGGCGTCTCATGATTAATCGAAGGATACACAGAGGGGAAAGACTTAGGAGCCCATGTGGATGTAACAATTAGAGAGGAAAATGTAACCTGACATTAGATATTGAATGAGATAAACCCTTGACAACCTTTTTTTTTTATTCTTCATTGTAAAACATTGGAATCCTTGTAATTATGTCCAATGATTTGATGATAATTGCAATATGGATGACCATGATATATGGACTAGTTAATCTAAACTATGAACAACTTTAAATAAAGTAAATAGATGTTGTAAATAAATATAAAGATGATAAAGACAACTATATAAAACTAAATGCTCACCCTAATATGAAAGAGAAGAGGAAAAAACTCAGATGATTAGAGGAGCTCACAAGAATATGTCACAGAGGTGACTGGAGGAAACAAAAAGCAGGAAAGACTGTTCCAAATCCTTGAAAAGGATGATTCTTGAGTATATAGCTAGAATGGCGTGCCTAGAGAGGGATTGGGGCACTTACAAGTAATTTTAACTGCATAATAGGCACCCTTATTTGTGCAAAATATTTGGAATTGAGTCTCACAAGTCTAGGAGGTTGTCTGAAACCCTCGTTGTTTGTCACATCAAATTCAGTTTCTTGTGCCTAGTCTCTTCAATAATCCAAGATGTATAAAATACCTTCAAAAGAACAAATAATAGTATTAAAAACTAATAGAAAATAATGCAAATGAATGGTTCAGAATGACCTCAGCTTCCAAAATAGTGGGCTTACTTACTGAGCGTTGCACTATTTCTAGACTCAAATGTAGTTCTAGTCACTATGTGCATAATTTTTTTGAGAAATAACTAAATGTAGAAAATGTAATAGAATATGTGAATATAATAGAATCAAATCCTCCCCTATGTTATGTGTGATGTATATTTTCTAGCCATGTTGCTCTTAATGGAGCTATGTGGATGCAAGTGATCTCTAATGCAATAGATGGATACAACCCTAGGTGAATTATAGTAGTGACTACTTCTTGTCCCTCATTATGGTCTCAAAAATTTATATTTATAGGGTTCTCTTGATCTAATTTCATAATTAACCGCTAAATGGCCGACCACAAAAAAGATAAAGATCTCAAATGGATAGATTGGGCCCAAAAGATGGCGTGAGAGTGAAACAAGGATCATGGTGCCCATGGTGGGAGCAATGCACCCATGGGCTCCCCAATACTATCTTAGGTGCCCCAGTAGAGGCTAAAATAATGCTAGGTGACGAAAGATGACTAGGCATGTAGGTGTAAAAGGTCAGGAATGATGAAATAAAATAAAATAAGTTTTCCAAAAGATAGGGGTTAATTAGAACTTTCTTCACTCAACAGCCTTCTAAATATTAGTATGAAATTGGGATTAAATAATATCTAAAGTGCATGAATTTTTGACTACACAATAAATAAGCTAAAGGAAATTTAAACCCCAAGTACATGAGAGGGAGTAGGAGACTCAACTAATTTTTTAATTAATAGTGAAACGTTATGGACTAGAGAACTGATGAAAAACATGAGGAAATTGTCTTAGTTGTGCCTAATAAAATCTACAACTATCGGATATGTTAGGAGCAGGGCACCTAGACTAGGTTATGGGCACCTATGTGCCAAAGTCTACTTCAAGGAACCTGTGTTTCCACAAAACCTCAAAAACTAATTTTTCATGCATCATAAAAATGTCTTAAAGATTTTTTGTTGATTGTTTTTATGTCATTGGATGGTCATGGAGTCTTCATGTAACCTACAAAACAAATGATCTCCAGCGAAACACTAAAACACATCAAATGCTAAAAAGAAAAATATACAAATGGGGAGTTGGGTTGACCCCAGAGATCACTTGACAGAGTGAACTTATGACCATATTTTGCAGTACATATTAGAATCCATGTAGTTCTTTTGAATTTGTGTAGAAAATGTGCCCTTTAAAGCTCTTGTGCAAGATGCACTTGATAGCGAGCAATAGATAGACATAACAATGTAAATAGATGTATGGATGTCAAAATAAACTTCCCCTCCTATGAAGTGTATGCAAAAAATGCACTCCCTTATCCCTTGAATGATAACTAGATGGATGATTTGATTCTCTTGGAATGCCTCGAATGCAACCTTAGGTAATGAGAGTAGATGCTTAGAGGTTAGTCCTTTATTATGATCACATAACTTTGTATTTATATGATTCCCTTGCTTGAATTTAATAATTGAAAATGAAAAGACCAAACCATAAGAAAATAAGATTCCCAAACAATAAAAGAGGCCTAAAATTGGTGAGAAAAATACAAAGAGGTTGTGGGTGCCTACAGTGGACAAGGGGGCATGGGCGCTAGCGTGTTGGCTGGGCACTGGTGTCTAGAGTTAAGAAAGATAAGTAAATGAAGTAATGACTGGGATGTGTGGTGTGCAAGGCCAGAAAGATAATAAGAAAGATAAGAAAGCAGACAAGGATAGTAGTCAAATACTACTTTTCTTAATTAGAAATCATATTGGTAGTGGTATGTGATTAAGACCTAAAAATGTATCCAAGTGTGTGATTTAGTGTCTACATTTAGCCCCACTTTATGTTGTTGAGTGAATAATCGATAACAGAGAGTAGATAAGAGATGTATACCTTATAACCATTTAGATCGATGGAGAAAGCGTGCTGAAGAGACAAGAAAATGTGTGGAGTGTTAAAAATGAATCGTGGGAGCTAAAGAAGAGGAAGTGACCCTAGGGGTGAAGTGTATGTATTGTGTCATGTCATGTTATGTTGTACCTACTTTCATTGTCACTTGATGAAGGGATGTTTCTTGTAACATATTAAGGATGGACTTGTAAAAGAAGAGCTAAGGAGTAGTCAAATATTTGTGTATTAAAACTCTATGCAAAAGTATGTAAAAAATTGAAAAAGTAGTAAAAAGGAACATGTGTATCTGATCTGTGACAAGTGAAAAGGATAAAAAATGTATTGAACTAACGTATAATAATGAGTTCTTTGGGTGATCTCACACCAAGAAAGAGTTTTTTTGGGCGATCTCACACAAAGAATGAGTTTTTTGGGTGAACTCACGTCATGGAAGAAGAGTTTTTGAGAGAAATGTCTACTATTATTCTTCATCCCTAAATAATTCCTGAATTTATAGACTACTGCAGATGGTGTGATACTTCTTTTTTTTGTGTTTGTTCCAAGTAGTAAAAGAAGAGAAAATGCATTCTGCTTACTAGAGGATTAGATATGTACTGTGTAAAATGCTCTACGAAATGCAAATATTTTTGTTAATCTTATAAAGTAACTGTAACTTCCCCTGGTCATAGGCGCTTAGGAAAGGTTAGGAGCACCCAACTGCTAGTGTCTGTATCTGGGCACTAGTGTCTATGTTGAACTGAGGACCCAAGTCAGATTCTGGGCCATTTTTATAACTAAAATTTTTTATGTTCCTGTAATGTGCAGGCATGTATTAAATCTATGAGTCATTTTATGGGGTGACCGATTCACCCAATGTATGCCCCCACTCGTTTGGGGTGCATGTGATGATGACTAGAGTGTTGTGGCACAAAGGTGAGGAGCAGATACTGATAAGAAACTACTACCCTCAAAGGGGTGGGAATGTGCTTCGTAAAAACCAATTCACATGAAAACAAAGTGGCTAAAATACATGTGTTAGTGTAATCAAGACAAATACGCATATAAAAGACAATGTGTACTTTAGAAAGAAAGAATACTATATAGACCACGAAAAGTGGGTTTCAAACATGGGACATTACTCACAATGTCACTATACAATTAGGGTTGAAGCTTCCAAAAACATACAAATAATTAACAAGAAATACATAGGGCAAAGTCTGCTGACAATGTCATACAATGGAAAATAATACCAAACAACGTATCAGAAAACCATGGTGGCAAATTGTTCCTGAAAAGAAAATGTTGCACATGAAGCAAACGTTAGCATGCTAGAAAGATAAAAAGTATGTCAAAAAATGTATGTTTTGATAGAGAGTAGTTTGCTAGTAAGAATATAAAGGAGTAAAAAATCAAACAATAAATCCTATAGTGTGTACAAAAGTTGAAGACCCTAGGAGTCTCAGTGGGACTTGTAAGAGGTATAGTGCCAAGAATTCATGTTGCGTGTAAATATCTATAGACAATATGAATCCACACCTATAGAGAAAGTAAACGTGCATGTGTATATATAGGAAGTTAATGACATATTAAATATCTATCTAACATGTGAAACAAAGTGTATATGTAAGAATATGTAAGAAAGAGTAAATGTAACAAAGATATGTAATATGTTGTGAGTGAGCAAGATGGAATTATATGTAAAGTGAATGTAATAGGAGTAGCATGCCCCTAGAGTGGATGTGTATGAATGTGTATGAGATGAGGTTAATTTATAAAATACCCCTCGACAGTCAAGAATGAACCATAAAACAAGAGTACATCATCAGAAAATAGCTTGAAAATATGCGCTCCAAGTATAAATCAATGTAGTATATAATGTAGAGTGTAGAATGTGGTGATTTTTATTTCATATCTATACATTCAGTAGTCGAGTATGAACCATGGAACTAGAGTGTTTCATGGGGTATTATGATGTGTGAGATTCATATGCTAGAAATAAGTATCGAGAAGCGTAGAGAGTGAAATGTGTAGTGTGTGAGGTTCATGGATGTAGTATGCCCTCAATAGTTAAGTGTGAACAATAGCACGAGAGTGAATCATAGGGTAGTGATGATATAGTTTTTGTGTATAAATGTGAACATGATGAATGAGGAAGACTAGATGCTAATTATGGAGCGTAATAGTTGAAATGTGAGACACCAGATAATGCTCTAAGGGGGAGAGTAAGCATGATGCCCCAAGTGTGCGATGATGAGTAAGATATTCAAAAAAATTAAAGGAAAGGGTCCCACACCTGATGTTTGCTGACATAAAGGCGTGTGGACATGATATGAGATCAGTGATGTATGAGAAAGACAGGGAAAATTTAATTGCTGAATTTTGTAAACTCATGAATATTAGGGACTTTGGAAATTGGAAATGGAAATTTTCAGCAATTGGTTTCCATCCAGTTTGCCTCAAATTTCAATTGATGGGTCATTTATATGGATCAGTTTCCCTACTATTTACAGTTAAAAATGAACTTATGGATGTATTTCTCTAAGTTTCTAATCAAAATGCACTCATATTTTCCAAGGTATAATACATATCCCGGGGGGTTGTAGGGTGAGTACCTCTCTTATGAGGTTAGGGGCCATACATCCCAGTGGGGGTTTGAGGGCAGCGCCCCTGAAAGCTACATTTTATATGTTTGCTTTTATCAAAGATGACCATATGTTTCTTAATAGATGGTAGTCTTAACAACACAAAATAAACATGAAAGGAGTCCAACTACAAGAGATGGATGACAAACCACATGAGATGACTATCCAAAAAAGGTCAGTATTCCAAAGGGAAAGAATGGTCTTTTGATCGGATCCGTCCAACCAAGAAAGGATGGCCTTCCAATCCAAAGAGATGACCATATATGATGGTACACCAAAGAAGAATTGAGGGCATCTAATGGGGTCCATCCAACTAGGAAGGGACATTTTTCAGACACAAGTTAGATGACCATCTAACAATGACATGGTCGGTGAGCCCTCTAACTATTCATCCAACAACGATGTTCTGTCTAATAAAGCCTTCTTCTTCTAGCAAATATATGACCATCTAACATCCATCAATCTATGTGAAACCATTGGAAAACATGACCTATCAAATCTCCTTTTCCACAAAACAATTTTTTTTATAACTTTTCCATCGTTTCAAGAATCCATTTCAGAGATTCGCCACCCATTCTACAATAAGTTTTCAAAGGGGGTCTTAAAATGAACCTTGGAGATAGATGATGTATTGGTCGATGAGATCTATGTTAATGATACCTAGGGGGTAATGAGTATCTATGTGAAGGAGATCGAGGAGGTGATGTGCACCTATGTGAAGGAGATCAAGGAGGTGATGTGCATCTATGTGAAGGGGATGGGCAAGGAACTAGAATAATGAGATCGACTAGTCAAATGATGATATTGAGTGGGTTGTGTGAAAAAAAAGGGATACGATAAGAATGTTCCTGATATTTTATATTTATAGGGGACCTAGATGCTTTAGTGAGTGAAATGGAAAACATGAAAGGAGGCTACGACCACGATATGTATGGCAGACCACCTTTGATCGTGATAACTTTCATGTTTATGAATGAAATTTAGACATAAGTTATTCATGGAAATTGTAGCCTTAACAACATAGAGCCAAGGAATGCCTAAGATAACATCACATCCTTTGATTGAAGGTATCACAATGAATTCCATAAGCATGGTAAGAGGCCTAACTATAACTGAAAGCTTGAAATAACCAGAAGATTTAGGAACTAGATATAAAATAGGAGATAGTGGATAGTTAATAGCGACAAGATTTCTAATAAATTGCACACTCATATGAATCGATGGATTAATCAGTGGACTATTGATAATATGATTTTTGAAAGAAGAATTGACATGTAATGTGTCAGAAGATAATGTAGCATGATAGTCATGATCATAAAATGTAATGAATGTTAGAGATGCATCAACATGAGTAATTAGTAAATCAAGAGCCCCCAATGAGGGAGGAGGAACTACTTGATATGTATGATTAGAAGAAGAATCAACAACTTTCTTGTCATGCTTAGGAAGAGGATCATTAAAAAAATTGATCTTTTTGCTTTCATTGACAAGCATAGATGTTGAAGGATCAAGGGGCCCAATTGCATTATTTTCAATGAGATCTTGAATAAGATGTCTAAGTTTGAAGAATCAATCAGTAGAATAGACATCACATTGATGGTAGTCACATCTAAATTTTTTGTTACAATTTTGACCTTTAGGGTGAGAAGGATCCAGATTAAGTGGGGGCAGAAGCATAATAATATTTCTCTCAAAGAGTTGCTGCAATAGGATATGTCGAAAATAAAAAAAAATTGTGAATGTATGCTTTGGAGGCTTCCATTGAATATTTTCAGCAGTGGAGACATTGTCGACATTAAATTTTTATTCAGTTGGCTTAGTAGAGGGATTGAAAGTTGATTTTCTTTGGAATCAATTTGAAGATGAAGCCTAATCATGATATTCGAGGTTACCCCTAGATAATAGTTTACTTTTATGTAACTTAAGAGTATGACACTCTCTTGTATAGGTGGTAAGAGACTTTGGAAAAATAGATCTTACAATTCAGAGTCTGCGAGTACATTAGATGTCTTAGCTAAGTTATTCTTATATCATAAGACATAATCCGGTAGATGCTCATTAGATCCTTATTTGATTAGCACAAGTTGAGCATAGGATATCTTTCAACTTATAATAATTAAAAAATGAGCGAGAAATACATCAGCTAAATGCATAAATGATGTTAATGAATGAACAAGTAGATCGTAGAAACAATGCAGAGCATAGTCTTGGAGGATTCTAGTAAAACTATTTACAAGTAAAGTACGATCATCCACATAATCTAGACATGCCACATGAAATGCTCGCAGATGCTCTCGAGTGTAAACCTAGCCTTTGGAAGTGGGTAGTTTAGGGGTGATGAAATTTTGAGGAAGTGGATTTGGTGAAATGGTGAGAGAAAAAGGGGTGTGATGGAGAAAAGTGGAATTAAGATATGGAGATGTATGAGAAGTAGTTATTTGAAGTTGACTAATTTGATTCTACAAATCATGATATAAAGAAGTTAAATCTTGGGTATTTGATGAAAATTCAAGTTGTGTAGTAGAAGTATTGGGTTGATTGATGGGAGTGGTAGTAGTGGGAATGGAACTAGGAATGTGAAGGGGTAGAATGGAGTCCATGGAATCTGAGAAGGAACCGATAAGGGGTGTATAAGAAACATCTCGAGTGTTTTTTAGAAGCCATCAAAGAATGGAGAATATGTAGAAGATGTGTAGCATTATCACATAAAGCTTGTCAAAAATTATTAAGCTTGTCTAATTATTCTTGATCAACGTTGATGTCCTCATTATATGATTTCTCACTATGATATGTTTCAATGTTTTTGAGATGCACATTTTAAGAGTGAACAAAGGGGTTATCAGATTTAACCATTGATTTAGAAACCCTACATGCATATGGAAGGAGATCTATATTCTCAAAAGATCCAAAATGACCATTAGGGGTGACGTGCATAGAAGAAATCCCTAGAAAGAAGGTTGCAAACGAGCGATGGGCTAACCAAATGATTTAACAAAAATAGGAATTTAATGCTAAACCCTATATATTTTAGAGTCAAATATAATAAATAAAAGTTGAAATATAGATCTAATGCAAGAAATAAGATAAATGAAATTGAAACCCTAAGTGCAAGAGAGGGAGGACAAGACTTAGCTGACTAAAAAATTAATCGTAAAGTGTTCTTGACTATAGAACTGATTAACAATAGGAGGAAACTGTCATAGTCACAACTGATAAATTCTAAAATTGACAGATATGCAAGGACTAAGGTGCCTAGACTGGGTCAGGTGCGAGTATGTGCTAAATTCTTCTCCTAGGTGCGTGTGTTTGTGTAGAACCTTGGAAATGATATTTCTTGTGTCATACCAATGTCGCTAACCTTTACTATTGATGATGTGTATGTCACTAGATAATCGTAGAGTTCTTCTGTATCCTATGAAACAAATGATCTCCTGCAAATCCCAAAAACACATCAAATCCTAAAAAGAAAAAGATGCAAATGCGGAGTCATACTAAACATGGTGGTAACTCGATAGAGTGAAATTATGACTGAGTGTTGCACTACATCTCAGACTCCATATAGTTCTTGTGCGTGGGTTTAGAAATCATACCATAGGAATCTCCTGTGAAAGATGCGCTTGATAATGAGAAATAGGTAGATGTAGCAATGTAAATATATGTGTGAATGTCAAAACGAACTTCTCCTCCTATGAAGTGTATGTAAAGAATGCATTTCCTTTTCCTTTAAATTATAGCTAGATGGATGTTTTGATGATCTTAAAAAACCTTTTTATGTAAACTAAAGTGATGATAGTAGATGCTTAGAGGTTCATCCTTTATTATGACCACATAGCTTTGTATTTATATGATTCCCTTGGTTGAATTTTGTAATTGAGATCTAAAAGTATGACCCATAAGAAAACAAGATATTGAAAAGATAAAAGAAGCCCAAAAGGAGTGAGTAAGATGCAAAAAGCTTCAAGTTTTCAGAGGGGACAAGGGCATCTGGGTACTAACATCCTTATTGGGTGCTAGTGTCGAGAGTCAAGAAAGATAAGAAAGTGAAGTACCGAGTAGGATGTTGGTTGTGTAAAGCCATAAATAAAGTAAGAAATAAAAGAAAGGGGCCAAATACAGTAGTCAATTATTATTTTTCTTGCTTACGAATCATATGAACAATTGTATGTGATTAGGACCTAAAAATGTACACAAGTGCATGAATTAGTGTCTACATCTACTCATAAAAAGTTTTTGAACATTTATCGGAGCTAGTGAAAGACCCTTTGGAGCTAATGCAACTATTAAATAACAATATTTGGAGATGATATGAGAGATTTTGAATATATTCCAAGGCTGGTTATATCTGGTGCGTAATGCTCAAATGTCTTATTCAACAATGACAGCAAAATATGGACTACATATGAAACAATTAACATATTTTTCCAAATAATTATTAGTAATAGTTAATAGAAGGATAAACTTGAATTGTAAATAAATAATCATAATATATACTCTCTATTTAATCCTAAATAAACAATAAGTTCAAATATTACACTTAGATCCACTTTATATATGCAGAGAAAAAAATGTCAAATATTGTATAAAATGGGCTATTTCTTGGGCTCATCATAGTTCAAGAAAATTGGTATGGTTGCATGAGATATGGAGCACATAATTTTTTTACAAGCTTGTGATGATTTTTTTATGATTCATATCAGGTTTGGAAGGAATAGCAAGTCATAAATCATGTGTTAAGTGTAACTTCTAGGTCCTATTGAAGAAAGACTATGAAGACAAGGTAAGTTGGCATTGATATGTTATGGTTTCTGGAGATTATCATAGGTAAATAAGAATGAATAATAATTGGGATAGATGAAGGAGGTTGTTTCAATTTTTTCTATCAAGTTTTAGGTCTAGGTGTTGATGATTTTGCAAGATATTGAGATTTTTCAAGAACCGGGTTTCTGAAGTTGAGTTTTTGAGCTAAAAATGTACTTTTAGATGCTCTTTAGGGAGTGTTTGTTTTGTATGGGCACCCAATATCATAGTGGTAGTTTATTAGGATAGTTATAAATATATTTCAATAAGAATTAATTTTTTTTATCTTCACATTTTTGTGAACAATTGTTAAGAAGCTAAACAAATTTTTAACCCTCTTAAAACCCTAGCTTTGTAGTGACTTGGGAGAAAATATTTGTACAATTACATAATTGATTCCTTTTTAAAATTTGATGACTATAGGTTGTAGATGACTCTTCCATATTTCTAATGATGTATTTTATATCTTGTGAGAGTATTTGGGCCCTACTAAAATATGCAAGTTTCTAGATTTTTTAAGTGTTTAAAAATGTTTTCTATAGAACATATTGAATAATTTACCATTTATGGAACCATGGGAATTGTACTGCATTTCCATGATGACTTATGATCATGGTTAAGGCCCTAGGATGCAAAGCTTTCCCTATTTATGAGGACTAGATTTTAGGTAGTTTTGGGGTAGTTTGGAGCGGTCTCAGAATAGATTAGTTTTAGAAGCACCACATCTGGATCTATGACTTGGTTTTAATTTTTTTATGATTCTAACTTCAATATATTTCTAATGGTATATCATATTAAATTTTTTCATTGAGATTTGAGCAATTTATGACTTGATCTTTGAAGGCTAATTTTGAGGGTGCTTGGTTGATCATGATCTAATGAGGGTTTCATGGAGTGATGATTTTTCTGAGTTATTTACATGAGTTCTAGATATTATTTAGGGCTTAAAAAAAAATTCTAATTATGTTGCATTTCTTGGTGATTTTTGTTTCTATCTTTCATATTCAGATTTGACGAGTAGGCTTATTGAGGTGTTTTTGGGCTTGTTGAGTCCTAATAGAGGTCTAGAAGGGTGTAGGTGTTCTTGGAAAGCTACTTGGTCTTATGGATTATAATTCTATCATGTTATTATTATATAGGAAGTGTGTTTACTTCATGTTATGTGGCCTAGGTGTTTTATAATGAATAAATAAGTATAAAATAAAATTAAAAGACCTCATTTGAGCAAGTGAAGAGAGAGGAAAAAGTGTGAGCCAAAATGGAGTTTGTGGTTGTGTTATAGGTCTTAGTGACCATCGAGAGAATATAGGAATGATGAAATATTGTCAGGAAATATATCATATGATGAAGATCTAGGGAAAGTGTTCAAAGAAGCTTGAAGAAGCATGTGAGAAAGGAAGGCTAAAGAGATGTTTTTGAGATTGATAGAAAAAGAGAGAGCTTCATGGTGTCATCTTTAGTTGTAGTAGAAATAAATAATTGGTGAAATTGCTTTTTGGGTGGATTCATTTTTTCTTGATACTCTTGGGGGCTTGTAGCCTCATTTTAGGGTTTCTACCCTACTAAACTATGGGTTGGTGTTCCTTTTAGGGTTGGAGCCTCACTAAAGAAATCTCTTATGATGTTTTATATTCACAAGAGTCCTTCTTTTTAGTAATATAACAATAGGATCAATGGGTTTTCTTCCCCTTGATGGTTTTCCACTTTATATCTTGTGTTTATTGTGTTATCTTGCTTATGTGGATGCTGTATATGATTTTTTTGAATGTTATAATGGTTGAATGAATCATGAATGATAATGAATGATGAATGTAATGAAATGAATGTTTTAAAGGATTGAGTCAACCCCCACTCAGTACATTGTTCTTATAACATATCCAAACCCATTTTAAAGCACACTTATTATTTATATAATATTCAAAAATAGAGTATGAGTTGGATCCACATAGATGCCAGCTAGGTGTCCTCTCTCTCCACCTAAACCAAGGGTACACCCCATTCTCTAAGGAAATTGATTTCATCCAAAATTATAGTAAAAAATCCATAACTCCACAAAATGATGAGTACATTAAAAAATCCATGATTAAATTACCAAAAAGGATAAGTAAAGGAAGAAAGATTAATTTACATCCATCACTCCAAAAGATCACATCCATAATAAAAGGAAGAAATATTTCAAGAATTTAATTCAAACAAGTAAAAATCAAGTGTAATAAATATAAATGGAAAATTACCAACAAAAAGGTCAAAATCATAAATAAATCTTCAAAACAAATTAACCCCTTGATGGGTTGGGGTCTGGGATCATTTAAAGTGGTAACGACAAGGTTAGGTGGACTCTAGGTCTCCCCAAACCTTTCCCAAAGGAAAAATATGACCCCTAATAAATTCCTTAAGTTTAGGTACCCATAAATATGATATCCACCTACCCAAAGTGTCATAACAGGCTTCACATAAACACATGGGAAGAGAGAAATAAAATAAATTTAAAATTACAAAATGTAAGATTAAATTTTCAAATGGGGCCAAAAACATAGGATAAGTAAAATAAATCAAACAACCACAAAAAATCAAAAAAGGATTATCCAATTTTCCTAGCACCAACCAATATTGTTCAAGGTGGCCAAGGGGTCTTGGCCCATACATCAATTGTGTGTTGGTCCCTTGGTCCCCATGTGTGTTAATTTAATTGAGCTTGTTCATCACTGCACACTTTACGCACACATCAAATCCATCCAAGAAATATTGCAAACATATACAATCACACATACAACTAACATCACACACACACAAACACACACACACACACACACACACACATTTTTGTCTTGTTTTTTTTGCTAGGGAAAAATTAAATTAGAAAACATAAAGCTATACCCTAGTATTAAAATTTCTATTGTACACCTTTCCAGACACCCTCTAGGTAAGCCTATTCATCATATCAATCCTATCATTTGCTTCCACTGGTCCAATGTGTTGTGTCAACATGTATATAGGTTATTTATAGAAATCAAGTTCATTAAATTTCTTCCAAGTTGGTACCCATCGGAGTGAATCCTTCAAAAGGCTCAGAATGGATATTTTTTGCCTATTTGAGATAGGTGCATATTATTTGGAGATGATTTCAAGCCATAGATCCATAAAGATGGCATTTTTGTGAGGAAATATCATCATGTAATTTATGTTGCAATATTTAGGGAATAATTGGTTATTTTGGAGCAAGTTCATCAGAAGCGGGTTTTTTAGGTCAAGGGAGCTTACATGATGAATAGGTACCTAAACTTTGGAAGATGATTCTAGGAGATTTAGAATGAGTTAAGAGATAATTAAAATGTCAATGTAAATATATTTCAATCCTATACATGTTGGTAAACTCATATTATTTTCAATCAAACATGCATTTTTCTATGTAACTCATTATTTATGGGTATAACTAGTGATCCCAAGAAAACATCATGTTTTTGAGATGGTTGCAAGTATAATAAATTAATGGGACCCATCATAGAATTTTAAAAAGGTCATTTTAAGTCAAATTCATATAGCTAATTTTCAAAAAAGTCATTCGGGAGCTCAAGATATGTCCATTTCAAGTTTCCACCCAAGGTACATGTTCAATGCTTAGCTAATTTTTGTGGGTGCCACGTGGCATCATGAGGATGGGGTGAAATTTTTTATCCCCATCATCCCTTTCCAATAGGATAACAGGGATAAAATAGTTCTTCCCCCCCCCCCCCCCCACCTCAAGCATCATGGTCACCCCATGTGACCCCAGTGACTCCATTTAGCCCTTTTAAACCAACTTTCTAACCCCCTCGTTAGCTCCGACATGAGTGCCAAGTGGCAGCCTGAGGTGAGGTTGCTTTATTTTCCCCCTATTTTCCCTTTCTAGTGGTACAAGGGGAGAAAAAAAAATCATCCCCACTCTCCATCAAGCTAACCAAACATATAAAAAGCTAGACTTAGCTATTTTTCATTCTCACCACCACATTCTTCCATTTGCACTCCGAACTTTTGATTTTTTTTTCTAGATTTCACTATTCCAATGTTATATCTTGGATTCACTCCATCATTCCTCCATGATCTCAGAAAAATAAATTCTCACATAAAAACTCAAAAATCCATGCTCCAGGTTCATATTTTCTCCAGAATGAGGGTGTGCACATAAAACTAAAAAATCTCATAGCTAAAAAACTAGGGCACGGTTCAATCTGAGTTTTTCTACATTCATCTAAATTTTCAAAGGATGTACAAATGTAGGTGATTGACCTTGAATGAAAAAACAAGGAATTTTTAAAATGAGCAAAATCTCATTTCCCTAGCACCAAAATTAAAAAAATTATTATCTTTTATTCCATAGATCGGGTTGAGATGAAATTCAAGGAGCATCCAAAGGGAGAATAAAAGTGCTAAAAGTTGAAAAGGGTGAGAAATATCCATTTTATAAGTGTAGTAAACCCCCTCTTTGGGTTTCGGGAAGTTCCTTAATAACCATGAAATTCAAATTCATAGGTGTCAAACTAGTCTCTCCTCTTTCTTCTGAGCATTTAGATGTAGGAGACAATGATGTCACTCAAATGGATCTCAATGATTTCAGATAAAATGTGCTCATTGATTTCTAATTATGGTCATCCATTTCCTCAAGATGACATAATTGTCATGGTTTTTTGGTCTAAAATGATTGTTCCAGTTTACCATTTCACATACATATAAATCCGTCATGAAGGAATGGTGGTGTGTCATGGTTTGGAATTATTCTTTCATACTGCAGAATGACTAATCCTTCATGGTTTCAGCTATGTACTCACTATTTTTAATCACTTGTATAGGAAAGTGCATAGTTCCATGGAATAATATTTGTCTGCAGTGTGGCCATGTAGTAGAATTCATCAAAGATTGGTTTGCATTCCCAACTTCTTCGAAGTGGACCTCCGTGAGAAACACCCATGGTCATCCAGGTGATCATTTAACAATGTCTATAAACACTCATTTCAAGGTATCCATGCATCATCCGAAGGAGGTTTGTCATGTTGTAAAAAGTTAAAGGATCCAAAGTTTGTTGCACTGGAGCACTTCATCAATTCATTAGTGAGGGTAATCTCTAGAAAATGTAGCATATTTTTCATCTTTCCTCTTCCCTCTCTTATCTTCTACTTTCTCCTCTTCTCTACCCCCTTTCTAATTATTCATTGTAAGTAATCATGATTTTTATCCTATTCATTTAAATTTAAATCTAGTAAACATTTTAATAATTTAACCTAATATTAATAAAATGGGACTTAAATTCATTCCTAAGGATTCAAAAGTCACATGCTGTAAGGGACATATGAATGGTCACGTGGGGGTTAAGTAAAGAGTCATCCTAAATTTTATAAATTTAATGGAACCCTCATTCAAAAGGGTTGTCTACTTTATACTCTCATGAGAGATTAAAACTTGTGAAGAAACAAAAGAGAGCTATTTCTTCTAGTTCCATTCTCTATGTTCTTCTATTTCTAATTATGTACAATTTTTCAAAAGCATCAATGAAGAAAGAAAGAGTTTGATACCTTTTCTGATGAGAATATTATTGAATTTTGTAGTTTTTGATCTTACCCTATCTTATTACAAATTGTAAAGGTATTTTTATTCTATATCTATGTGTGTTGAAGTGCTTTGGTTAATGGATGCAAGGCATTTGATTTTCTACCTACAATATTAATCCTCTCCCTTTTTTAAACTATCTCAACAAATTCCTCTCTTGTAATATTTCTGTAGGGTGAGGAGAGTGTCCCTAATAGATCCCTAACTATGAGGACACCAAAAAATTCAATTTCATGCACGCATAATAATTGGAGCTGCACCACCCAATCAAAGGGACTAAGAGCCCCGGAGATGTTGGCAAATGTACATAAATTTTTCCACCTGACAAATTTTCTTGCCAAATTTTTTTTGCACCCACCATGGCGTGTACTTGACATAAATTGGCACCCAAAATACGATTAAAAAAATTATTAAAAAAAACATTCCAAAAATACAAAAAACTAAAAAATTGAGAAAACAAAAGAAAGAGTTGATTGAAATCCATTGCTGCAAAATCCAGTGTTGATCCTTGTGAAAGACCCTTCACATTCCAAAGTGTCCTTTCATATTTCCATCGCAATATTTTCCCAAAACTCACTCAAACTAGATATACCAGGCTTAATATACTAAGAGGAATTATTGATCCAACTTTCGAGGCTTTACAAAATCAGTGAGAAAAATAAGAGATAATCCATATTTCTTCGCTCAAGCCTCTTCTTCACCCGAACCTTCAAGTGGTACTCATGGAAATCCTATTCAAGATCCTTTCAATAATCCTCCTACAAAGTATCCCATTTTCCAGCCACCATTGAATATTGAATTCCTCATTGAAGAAGAACTAGAACCAAAAGAATATTTGGGAGAAGAGTTTACAAAATCAGAAACTGAAGCTAAAGTAAAATGAATAATGGCATATGAAGAAGAAATACCCAAAACCATTGTTTCATGGGGAAATAATACATGACCACTTTCTCTCACACCCCCTCTTCATGATCTACCATAGGGTTCCCACAAGAATTTTCCAAATGTGACAACACCCAACTTCCTAAAGAACACATCTCTACCTTCATCACGTCATGCAGAATCAATGGAATTGAACAAAAAGTCATTTTTGTGATATTTTTTGTGGAATCCTTTCAGCAAAAAGCAATTAAATGGTTCTATCTCTTACCAGTTATATCCATCACTAATTGGGAGGACATCAAAACCAATTTCAAAGAAATATTCAAATCTATTGAAGACTGTCAATACCTCCTAGTCCAACTGGATCAAATGAATAAGGAATATAATGATACTATGAGAGACTTTGTAGCCCATTATAATAAGTTATTGAAATGGATACCTCTTGAATATGTGCCCTACGATAACAACATAAAAATATTCTTCATAAATGCTCTAGTGTTAGAGATAAGATTCTTTATCTGGGGTTTCAACTAAGAAATATCACACAAATACAAAGAATGGTCATATCAGTTGAAGATGACATCATCATATTAGTTACAATGAAGAATACCTCAAGAAAGGATAAAGCCTAGCATCCTAAAGACAAGAAAACTGATCTGATGTTGCAAAAATTAGTAAATGAAATGACAAGTTTGAAAAGGGAAGTTTCCCAATGAGAATCCCATCAAAATCCTATTAGAAATCAAATCATAGGAGCACCCCAGAGGCTTTATTTGTAGGATCCACATTTCAATGGAAGCTGCAAAACTCAAGAAGATGAAGAAAGGATTGAACAAGAAATTAAAGATAATGATTTCCTAGAGATTTAAGAGCTTATGAAAGATGCACAAAGAAGATTCTTTGAGTATTCTTGAGGTGATGAAGATGATGAATAATATATACCCAATTTCTCATGTGCATTATTAACCTGTTCTTAGTATGAAAATGGATCTCCTCCCTTCGCTACTATGAAGAATAATAAGATTGAAGATCTTCCCGTGGTGACTCTTGAAAAATAAAATAATCAATAGAGGATCTTACATTCCACCCTCCATGGAGTCTATATTATAGAAAATTGATCCCATGGAAAGAAAGAGATCACATGCTATTCCAAGTATGTCTTCCAAGGCCCCATCCAATTTGAATCCTAAATCTATAAAACCTAGTCCTTCAAAAACCTCTAATGTACCTTCAATGTCAACCTCATTTTCTAAAATCTCCACTCCTACTTTCAAGCCTATCCTAACTCCAAAATTACCTCCTTCATTTCCCCTTTTTGCATCTACTCCATTTGATTATGTCGAATATATAAGCAAATCTTAAGTTCAAATTACTGAAATTGAATATTTACGAATGCACCTAGACCAATTCAAGAGGTTGGTCGATCTTGTCCAGAGTTGTAGCCTAAAATATAACACTGTGAGTCCCAATCCTAAGGGCCGACTCCTCACACGACCTACATCCCCATCGCATAAAATTATTTCTTAGAGTGCATAAAATAGTGATAAATTCTATCCTTTGTATGTATCCCTTTTCATCAAGAATACAAAATAGAATAATTGCATAATAGATTCAGGAGCCTCTGACAATGTAACGCTTGTTAATGTTTCCAATGCCCTCAAAATCACCATGGATCTAGATGGTGGTTATTTTTACTCCTTGGAGTCAAAGTAATTCCCACTTGTAGGTAAGGTCAAGGATACATAGGTGGATCTCACTAAATTTTTGGACAAGAAGGTGTTAATGACTATCTTGGTAGCAGACATCCCATCTACGTTTAGAATTTTTTGGGTAGAATATTCTTCCAAGAATTAGGAGGAAAAATCCAGATGAATTCGTCTTTTACAACCATCAAAGTTAAAGGAGATATGGAGAAGTTACTTCCTGTGAAAAAGATGAGATATACACTGCAAAAGTTAGGAAGTCAAGGAGACAAAATCACGTACCAAGATAGCAATAGGATGAATCATGTTGTAAAAACTGAAGAGGAAGATGAGAATCCCATATTTATAGGACCAAGCATCCCATTCCAAGGGGGTATTGATATTGAATAAGTACTAAGAAAGTTTGAATCATAAGAGGATGGCCCCAAATTGCCAAATAATGCAAGCCAAGATGAAGATGAAGTGGTCCTTGATGAGTTCCAAGTAGAGAAATCAGATTATGTGCTTACCCATGATGAGAAGACATTATCATTCTCATTTGAAGATGAATATTCTCTTGATTATGTCATCCATGGATACTAACAAAACCCAACTTGTGATGAGCTCTTGAAAGGTTTGAAAGAACAATTTGTACCAAGACTAATAAGAGTCGGATAAGAAATAAAAGACCTTGAGCTCAGTCTTGAACTCTTGATGCAAGATATAGATTTTCAAGACAAACATGAATCAAATTCTAGTTTCTTAACTAATTCAAAAAGTGGACACGACAAAGAACAAAAAGATGAAAAATCCCATGTCCCTCTTGAGCCAATGGGTTATGGATATAATGATGAAATTGAATTTTTCTACTTTCCTCTCAAATAAGAAGATTGTATCTAGGGTGAAAAATTTTGAAAGAAATATTTTTGAGTTCCTTGATGTCGAGGTTTCCCATGAAAAAGAAGTGATAAAATACAATGAACTCAAAGATGATGAAACACTTTCCCCAGAATATTGCCTTGATTTTCAAAGTGAAGATCCTTCAAAGGATTGTAAAGGTGAGCATTTGGTAACCCCAAAGAAGGATTTTGTACAAGAGATCTTGAAAGTAGTAGAAGGTACAAAATACCTTAAGTTGAGTCTCGACCTCTTGACTCGTGTTATGGCCATAAAAGATAGGCACGAGGTTAGTCTTGATCCCCCATTTCAATTTCAAGCATCACATATTAGAATGAAACAAAAATATAAATGCAAGGTTTCTTGTGAAAAAGGTGTCAGTAAATATGAATATGGAAATGAAGGGAACTGAAAATATTCAAGAAATTCAAATGAAAACCAACCCTAGGGAAATGGTGAAATGTTCAATGAAAAATAAAAAATGTGGGTGAACACAGAAGGAAATTGGCATTCCAAAACTGATTTAAAAGACAATAAGAGAAATGTACTTTCTAAGAGAATATCTGAATGTAAATAAGCTCATGTAGGATCACTCCTCCCAAGTTTACGGATAGTTATGAAAGCGCATGGATTTCATAAGTAGTTCAGAAAAAGAGGCTAATTTCTCGAACTAGCAATGACTTTTGTGAACATCATCATTAAGTGTTACCTCTTTGGATGTAACCTTTGAAATAAAAAATTGCTTCAGTGAAAGTGGGTTTTCCCCTAAATTGTACCATAGGCCATTTAGGCATGTGTTTCCTTTCTCGATGTGTGTTAATTTCCTTTTTTTGTATTTTTTTTCACTTATGTTATGTTTGTGTTCCCCTTTAAGTGTATCTCTTGTTGTTCAAAGTGACTCTGTAAATCCTGATGGATAAAGTACTAGTCCACAAACTAAATTGATATTATGGGATTCCTCATCCTATGTCCTCACTATTCTCAATCCAAAACGTTTACCCAAGCCAAATCCATATTTAGTCCTATATTTTTGCAAGGGAAAAACTCAATTAGAAAACAAGAAAACTATACCGTAATGTAAAAATTTCTATTGTACACCTTTCTAGACATTCCCCGAGGTCAGCCTAATCCCCATATCAGTCCTATGTTTTCCTTCTAGTGGTCCAATGTGTTGTGTAAACATTTCTATAAGTGATTTATGGAAATAAATTTCATTCAAGTGCTTCCAATTTTATGCCCCTTGAAGAAGATCCTCCAATAGGCTACGAATGACTAATTTTGGGCTTTTTGAGACAAGTGCATATTCTCTAGAGTTGAGTTCAAGCCCTAGATCAATCAAGAGGGTGTATTCACTAGAAAATATCATCATGAAATTTATTTTGGAATATTTAGGGAATATTTGGTGATTTATAGAGCAAGTTCATCAAAAGTTGGCTTTTTGAGGTCAAGGGAAAATACACTGCGAAAAGGTACTTGAACTTCAGTAGATGATTCTAAGAGCTTTGGAATGATTTAAGATTAATTAAAATATAAATGGAAATCTATGTCATTACTTTACATGTTGGTAATCTCATATTATTCTCAAGCCCCTTGAATTTGTTTATGTAGCTCATTCTTCGTAAGGTATAGTTGGTGATCATGAGAACAATGGGAGTTTTTGAGAGGGTTTCAAGTAGAATAAAGTCATGATACCCATCCCATCCTTCCTAAAAGATATTTTTTAGTCAAATTCATATGAATTAGAGGGGAAAATGCCATTCGGGAGCTCAAGATATGACAATTTCAATTTACTGCCCAAGGTACATGTTTGATACTTAGCCAATTTTCTTGGGTGTCACTTGGCAGCATGAGGCTGAGGTAAAATTTTATTTCCCCATCATCCCTTTCCAATACCATAAGGGGGAAAAATAGGTATGCCCCACACCTTAGACATCATGGTCACCCCATGTGACCTCGGTGACTCCATATAACCCTTTTTTACCAACTTTCTAGCCCCCTCCTCATCTCTATGGATGTGTGGAAGTGGTAGCCTGAGGTTAGAACGCCATTTTTTTGTCCCTATCATCCCTTTCTAAATTGAAAAGGGGAAGAAAAAAGGTGTCCCCCCCACCTCCACTTCCACCTTAGGCATCATGGTCACCCCATGTGACCCCAGTGACTCTATATAGCCCATTTTGACCAACTTCCTAGCCTCCTCCACAACTTGTGCATGAGTGCCAAGTTGAATCCTAAGGTGATGGAAAAATTTTGTACCCCCATTTTCCCTTTCCAAGGGCACATGGGGGAAAATTAATCTGCCCCCCCTCTCCCTTAAGGTAATCAAACATATATATATCTAGACTTACCCATTTTTCATTCTCACCCCCAACATTCTTCCATTTGCGCCTCGAACTCTGGTGATTTTTTTCCAGATTCCACCACTTTTTTTTCTCTCTTGAATTAACTCCAACATTTCTCCATGATCTTAGCACCAATTTTTCTCAGATAAAAACTCAAAACATGCTCAAGGTTAAAATTTTCCAGAACGAATGTGTGCACATAAAACTACTAAATATCACAACTAAAAAACTAGGGCATGATTAGATCTGATATTTTTTATTTCATCTACATTTCTAGAGACTGTAAAAACCCAAGTGACGTATCTTTCATGAAAAAAAAGGAGTTTATAAAACAAGTAATCCCTCATTTCCCTGGCACTAAAATTTAAAAAATTATTATCTTGTGTTCTAGAGATCGGTTTGAGCCTAAATTTCAGAGGGAGACAAAGGAAAAAAATGAATACAAAAACATTGATTAATTCTCCAAAATCAAACGTCAAAAAATAAAATAACTAAAAATAGTAAGCTCCTACATCAACACTTATTATTTATAGTAAGATCTCACAATGAGAAATTTCAGAAAAGGTAGTGTACATAGGGAGCATCCGGAAGGAGAATCAGAGTGATTGAAGTCAGAAATGGTGAGAAATACCTAGTTTCTAAAAATAGTAAACCCCCTTTTTAGGTATAAGGGAACTGTCTTACCAACCCTAAAATTCAAATGCATAGGCGTAAAGCTAATCTCATCTCTTTCTTTTGAGCATTCAGATGTGAGAGATAATGATATTAGTCATAGGGATCTAAATTATCTCAAAGAACACATTCTTGGGTGATTCATAATTATGGTTATCCTTGTCCTCAAGATGAAAAACTTGTCATGGTTTTATGGTCTAAATGATTGCTCAAGTTTCCCAATTCACATGCATAATCAACCATGAAGGAATGGTGGTGTTTCATGGTTAGGAATGATTTTTTGATACTGTGGAATGAGGCATCCTTCATGGTTTCAATAATGTACTCAACAATATTCATTATTTGTATGGGAAGATGCATCATTCCATGGATCAATATTTGTCAGTAGTGTATCCATATAGAAGAAGTCATCATATATTGGTTTATATCCTCAACTTCATCAGAGTGGACCTCCGTGAGCAGTGCCTGTGGTCATCCAGGTGATCATTCAATAGTGTTTCTAAAGACTTAGTTCAAGGTGTGCGTGCATCATCCAAAGGAGGTTTCTCACGGTGTAAAATGTTCAAGGATCTAGAGTTGATTCGCATTGGATATCTTCATCATTTCTTCGGTGAGGCTAATCTCCAGTAGAGGTGACATATTTACCAGCTTTCCTCTTCCCTTTCTTCTCTCCTTCTTTCTCTTCTTCTCTAACCCATTTATAATTATTCATTGTGAGCAATCAGGATGTTCATCCTATTCATTTAAATGCTTGATTTAGCAAACAAGCTAATAACTCACCCTTAGTTAATAAAAGGGAAATTAAATTCATTCCTAAGGATTCGAAAAGTCACATGTTGTGAGGGACATATAAATGGTCACGTGGGGGGTAGGAGAAGACTCATCCTAAATTCTATAAAAATTTATGACACCCTCATTGCAAATGGTTGTAAATTTTGTATGTTCATGAGAGATTACTACTTATGAAGAAACAAAAGATATGACTATTTATTCTAGTTCCATTCTCTACATTCTTCTATTTCTAACTATGTACAATTTTTCCAAAGCATCAATGAAGAAAGAAGAAGTTTCATGCCTTTTTTTTATGAGAAGTTTATTGAAATTGTGTTCTTGATCTTACCTCATCCTATTGCAAATTACAAAAAAAAAAAATCTTATATATTTTATGTGTGATGAAGTGTTTTGGTTAATGGTTGTAGCCATCTTATTTTATACCAACAATATTAATCCTCTTCCCTCTTATTCCCACTCTCTCAGCAAATTCATCTATTGCAAGAAATTTCAAGATTTTTTCGTAGGGTTAGTGAAGTGTCCTTGCTTGATCACCGACCATCAGGCCACAATAGATTTCAATTTCACGCACTCATAATAAGTGGATCCGTACCACCCAAGCTGAGGGACCTAGAGTCCAAGAGACATTGGTGAATATCGAGCAATTTTTCTACCTGACAAATTTTCCTTGCCAACATATATATACATATATATAGATACATACATACATATATATATATATATATATATATATATATGTATATATATATACATATATATATATGTGTGTGTGTGTGTGTGTGTGTGTGTATATTTATATATATATATATATATATATATATATATATATATATGTATATATATGTATGTATGTATGTATGTATATATATCTATTCAATAAAAAAAATCATCACAACTAACATCCATGTACACAATTGAGCACAAGTTCATTAGTTTAGAAATTTAAATTCTATAATTTTCACAAAATATTTAAATGTCATGAACATCATCGTCATCGTCATATAAACACATCTATGGCTAATAGAAACAACAAAAATGCTAAAACTCTCTACATAAAAAAAGTCACCACGATGCACATATAGCAATATATATACATCAATGTCATCCAAAATGATAAAAATGGTCTAAGGGAAGTGGTCATTATAGTTTCTTTCCTCGTTACACTTGATTACATATATATCTTATATATTTTTTATCTTTTGGACTAACATGACTAACACATGTGTCTTTTGTAATGTTTACGTTCATTGCTAGCTCCAAAATATATCATATATAATATCATTTTCATAACATATTTCTAAAGCTGCTTTTTATGCATGTTTTCTACTTTTGTGTGTGTGTGTGTGTGTCAGATTTTTCTCTGCTATGATTTTCACCTATGGGCCTGATTGTCTTGTGACACCATAGGTGTTACATATCAATGTTATAATTAGTTGTGTATGGTTTTTCTACCTCTTGTTTCCATACTCACGTGACTTGATTTTCTTGTGACACCATGGATTTTCACATGTTTATAGGCATTTTTCCTTTTTGTTACACTGTTTCGCATGTTTCACTTGTTTCTAATTTTTATGCACTTATTTTCTACTAATATATTATCTTTTATTTGATCTTACTCTTTTTTTTGCATTGACAATATTCTTATTATCATGTTTCCTGTTTTTTTGCAATATATTTTGCACCATGGTCTCTACCATTTGCATCCCCCTTTTTTGGTGAAGTTTCTTCTATCTCGTCACCACATTATCTTTACAGTGGTTATCCATAAATTATCACCATCTCATACATGGGTATACATAATTCCTTTCAGAGCCATGTGCTCAAATTCTTCATCACAGGCACCTCAAAAGTGGCAGAAATTATCTGAGGTTTATTCTACATTTCCTATAGGTACATAAATCCTTATTGGCACAAATAGATGCAAAAGAAAAAAAAAATTACTTAGAATTATATTCAAGTACATAAAATTTACAAAAACCATGCATGGAAAGGAATGTAATGTTTTTTCATGACCATAAGAATGGTTTTCTCATGGCGAAGGATACTGAGGAAGGAATGTCGGGTAATTTTTTTAGTTGATAGACAAGACATGATGCCAAAATGTTTTTGAGAAAGGATGATGATAGGAATGTAATGGGAAAACCTCCCCAAGTAATGAGATTATGTGGCATAAGCATAGGTTCTTACATTCAAATTCAAAATGAGAAACAAATATAAGCAGTTTCTAGAAGGAGCCAACCAAGCCAAGGAAAATTCAAATGAGATGAAAGAAACCAAAACCCATGGGTATTTAAGGAGGATGAGTACAATATATTTTCATTGTCAAAGGGGTTGTTGTTTATTAAGTAAGAAGATATTGTGGAATGCATATGTGAAAGCGTATAATCCAGTTGAGAGTGGATAAGTGTATGTAGGCCACTAGAGCCAAGTAAAGAGAAACTAGTAAAATTTTAGATACCTATGAAAATACCATGCAAGTTTATTTCAATATCTATTAGAGGTTTAAGATTTTTAAAATTAGTGGCATGAATATATAATTAACGCCATTGAATAAATATTAAAAAACATAGTGTTTCATTTTGTTGTGTTGGGATATACAAATTACACTCGATCATCTCAATCAGTTATTTCCATCAAATTAATATCATAGTGGGTTGTTTTCCTACATGTGGGAAGTATAAACATTGGAATATTATTGAATGTGAGGTAGTTATCCGAGATATTGTGTTGTCCATTCAGAAAAACATGGGTAAGGAATGCAAAAATCTTATAGAGTGCAATGGTAGAATAATGGTAGGAGATAAGATGTCTCCCAAAAGAAGTAGAAAAATATCCAACAATGATGAGAATATTGGAGGAGATAATGAGGGATAATAAGGGTGTGAGGACTACACTGGATGAGAAATACTGTCAAAGATGTCTTAAAACTCACAAAAATGGTGAGGACAGAGGAATAATGTGCAATAAAGATGCATAAGGAAGCCATGAAAGAATTAAAGAAGAATTAGTGCAATAATGTGAGGCACACATGTAACCAACAAAATTCTTTGGGAGAAGAGAGAAGACTCAGTAGATAGTTGACTACATAGTATGATAGATTGTGTAGTGATAGCATGATCAGTGGGAAAGAGAAGAGTGACAGACGCAGGAGAATTATATTGAAGAAGATGGATTGACATGCAATATTCAGTGGATGCAGTTATGTGTGTGGACATAAAGGGAAACACACTGTAAATTTTCCTAGAGTGTGGTGACGAGATAGTGAACATTATAGAAACAAGTGCACAAAGAACACACAAAAAGATAAAGGCCAAGAGTGAAGTTTTCAAAAGTGCATAAGATATGGCCAAGTGATGAAAAAAACCTATGTGGAGTTATGGGATGAGAGGCCAAAAATATTCCACAAAATGTGTAAGACCATGGAAAAGTTCTTCCTCATATTGGTCAACAATTATAGCATCGACAATATCATTACGGTGTCATCATAATCCATACAAAGTGACCTAATTGGTGGCAGGTAAGGAGGGTATTTTGCATGATAAATGCAAGGTGGAGACGAAGATCAGGAGATACAACAAACAAGTGATATGTGACATATTGTCAATGGTTGTGTGTCATGTCCTATTGTGGAGGTTCTGTAAATATGAGAGACAGATGCTAAACAATGGGATATCTAATCTAGTGAACGTGCGTAAGGATGGGAAGACATTATTTCTATCCCCATTGAATGAAGAAGATGTAAAACACCAAAGCTACATGGAATTACATAGAGGAGAAGAAGGTTGGGCTTGTGTAGGAGATGATGAGAATGGTAAGCAATAAAACATAGATAATTCCATCTCAGGAGTTGAGAAAATGGTGAAGGGAAAATATAGAATCACCTAGGAGTTTACGAATAGGACAATAGGGAAAATTTTAGTGGTGAATATTCATAATTTGGAAAATATTATAAATTTAGAAAAATTGAAAAGGCAAATTTTTAGAGTACGACAGTGTACCTTTTTCCTAAATTTTCCAATATAAAATTTATTAGCGGTAGGCTTTGCCTAGCATTGAAAACTACTCCTATATAAACATAGGTAATTAACCTAGTAGCATACCTTTACTAGTAAGGTACCATCCAAAGTATAAGGATAAGGACACACAACAGTAAAGGATAGAGACACATGACAAATAAGGACACACAGAAATAAAGATTAGAGATGCATGACATTAAATTCTAGAGAAAAACAACATCACGAAAGGAAAGGTCACACGACAGGAAATTTTTAGTCGCATGAGAGAAAAATTGTTATCGTGTGAAAACACATTTAGTGTCGCATGACAACAAATTTGTTGTCACATGACTACAAATTAGTTGTTGCAAGATTGCAAATTAGTTTGTCATGATACTATAAATTATTTTTCGCGAGACTGTAAATTTTTTGTTACGTTACTAAAAATTTAATGTCGTGCGACAGGGACTTTGTTGTCGTACAAAAAAAATATTATATCAGGTGAAAAATTGATTCATGAAACTAGTTCTAGGGATATTTGCAAGGGATATTCCATCTCCAATTTCCTAAAGGCCTCTTAAAATGAATCCTATAGGACAATACAAGAGATAAGAAAGCAAGCAAGTTAATTATGGCTTAGTAAAGTATGCATAAATATTACGCAAGGGAGAAGGAATGATATGAGAAATATATGATCGCAAAGGGC